>JAJJWW010016736.1:0-151241 GCA_023531295.1 Papaver armeniacum
AGCAAGCTTACTGCTGATGCAGCAAGCCCGGTGGGCCTAATACGTGTGTGCATGTCAGGAGCACACTTGGTTTCGCCGATCAATTTGTGTTGAATTTGTCTTGTCTGCTGAAGAGTGAACCTGCTTACATGCCGAGCCTCATTCACGCTTCTCGTGGAAGTGGAGGCGAATGATGGAGGTGGGAGCGCAGCGCCTAGCAGCATGACTGGCTCTCATTTACTTCTCCAGCTTGTCTTAACTCACCATGATACTTCTAACACGTTTGTAATGGCGCACACACACGCCGTAAACCGCCACCAATACCTCCAACATGTATCCCCTGGCCAGACAGGTTATTGAGTGTCTGAATGATCGATCTGACGGAAGATAGCATGGGATTGTTGATTCCAATAATCGGCATGATTCGTGTAAACATATCAGAAGCATCGCGTATTTGGCGTGTGCATCAGATTGTGATGTGGTAAAGGATAATATTCTCGTTTCAACCAAATAACTCCCGACCAGGTTGTATAACCAAGCCGGTGGTTGATCATTTAGATGATAACAGAGGAACATCCGTGTAATCACCGCCATAAATCAGACAAGAGTGTTACATCACTCTTCACCACGAAACCAAACATGGAAGTTAATTTTGTAGAGGACGAATTATACATGCGTGAGCGCTGACGCATGTGATGGTACACGTCCATGTCTCACCGTCTCGCCAGTAATTAATTTAGGCTACCTGAATTTACTCTGTTAAAGAGAGTGAGCCGATCGTTGCGTGGAATCTTTACTACAAAGTGAATTAGTGTAACTGCAATATCCTGGGAAAGTGACATGGCTTAAGACGCACTCCATCTTGGTCGTCTTCTGGTCATCATACCACCGCAGGTAGGTAGGTCAAATTACACCTATAGCTATTATCCCATAAAATCGTGGATTCATTGAGTTCAATCATCCCTGAGTTGAAGCTTGGCTTAGGGATTGCTTTAGATTTGATGTAACTGCACAGTTTGGGAAGTGCAGTGCTTAAAGCCGGCTTGAATGATGTGTTTGTCGACTGCAAAGAGGAGTGTAGATGGCTCATGCATTAGAAAGGGCTGGTAGATCTGGCCCAGTTAATCCAACGTGGATCTCTCCATTCAGACGTGAGAAGATGGACGCGCGTGTGATGACTCTGAAACCTGCACCTTGGCTTCGTGCCGCTACCAGTGCTCTTTGGGCTGACTCGCTTTGTCAGTAGAAACCAACCACGCAGCTTAATTGGACAGCCGCGTGTGTGCCGGGCCACATAGCTAGCGATATCAGGTCGACATGCTCCGCCCTTTGAGTTCAGTTGATTTTTACGCCCTCCATCCATACCTGCGAAGATGGATGGTTGAGACCGCTTTGGCGCACATGTAATATGCCGCAAAACCCGAATTTAGTTTTTCGTCTATAATGTTTAGATGGATTTGCTTTTATGGCAAAGGCTAATGGTTTATCAGCGCGGTCGCCAGCGATTCTGAGTACTCACAAGGATGAATTAGATCTCAGGGACATCCACCAGTGTGTTAGGAGTTGGATGACCGCGACACGTATCATATTTGGCAAGTTGAAGGCTGGGTAAGACCTTTGAAGTACTCGCTGGGGGTATAGAATTTGATTCAGAGCCATCCAATCATGCTTAGGAGTTAGACGATCAAGTGAATTGATTATCCTGAGATTAATACAGCCTGGTGCCCTGATGCTCAATCGGGCTAGTATAACACACCGAGAGGGACTCAGACTAATATAAGAAAATAACTTTAGAGGGCTCAACAGTATAGCACTTCAGAATAAATGATTTATTTCGTATAGCGGTTTTGTTATAGTGAGCTGAGGTTTGTGTTACTCGTAAGAGTAAATTACTTTGGGCTGGTTGAAAGTACACGATAATGAGTATTAGAAAATGAAGTGATATGAAATTACAGAAGGCGATTGCTGCTATATGCTCTGAACCTCGAGAATTTTTAATATCTGCATGACGTGGATTTAAGGTTATACACTATTTTTGTGTGAATGCAGCCGAGAGGACTCACTTAAATCAGCTTTATCTTTTATAGATGTCGGGCCGCATGATTATTCAAAGTTTTTGCAATTTAACTTTGAAATCAAACCATCATCAATATTAAGTCTTCTCAGTTTAGTATTACAATGGTTACTATTGTGTGGTAAAGAGATGCAGGAGCATGATATACTAGAAAGACAAGGTGTAAAGAGTTAATTTAAGAGTGCATGGCCGGAATGCTTAGTTTTCCACTTTCTCATTGCCACGCTTTTTGTAGTGCGTAAAATCCCCGTGGGGCCGGTTTCTTTCTTTGCGGCATTTGATCCGTAAGAGAAACCAAACAAGATAGAACTTTGTCTATCGACTTTCAATTTTGTCTATAAAAGAAGCTTAAACTTCTTTTCTTTTTCTTCTCACAATTTTCTTTTTTCTTTTCTTGTTTCGCCTGAATCTTTTGTCATGTTGCCACCATTAATGTTAAGTCGCTGGATTAAGCGTCGCTTTAAAAACCGCCGTCCGTCACGAGTCAAGCCCCGTCCACGTCAAGGGTTTTTTGCCTTTTTTTTTTAACGTCAACTTGTTTTGTTAGTAAACATTTTCTTGTAAGACATATGCATGCAGCTTTCCACCATTTGGTTTGAATCTCGACATGGATTCTCATTTAATAAAGAAATTGTATGATGGCGTGATGATACCGCGTAAACCGCCGCAGGCGCTAACGGTTTTACCTAAGGCACAGCCATGAAATTGCACGAACTGAAATTTGTATTTCAGATCAATCGACTGCCTTTAAATCAATGCCGATCGACGAAAGCAGAGCCTGAGAATCCAAAATCAACACTGCACTGGGTCTCGGCGATGCTCTGGACCGCCGTTGCAGAGTTGTGGTTTCGCCGCAGCACATTTACAGTTCTAAATTTCTATTTTATTCTCCCATTGCGTAGAAAAGAATTTCGCTTCTATTACAGTCTTCCGTAAGATATCGCCAGTTAAGTCGTGAAGTGTTGATATTTAAGATGTGCCAACACTGCCGACAGAGTTGTTCACCTTGCCTTTTCCAAATATTGTAGCATCCTTCCCATAAGATAGTTCTGCTTTCTCCGCCTCGTAAAATACGGATGCTGACCATTTTTTCCGCACTTGTGATGAGATTTCTGTCTCCGGGAGAAACGAATATCCGCCTTCTCCCATTGACTTAAGATCTGCCATGCTCCACCGGGCTCCTTTAAGGACGGATGACGATAGCTGAGTGAATAAGGCATTAAGACAATTTGACCAAAGCACAATTTCGATAAGGGTCATAGATCACCATACTTAAATTAGGAAAGACACCGCGGCTTGATCACCTTATTTCTCATGCATTTTTACTCACACACGGCACTGAGATTGGGAGAGATGACCATTACTTCGGGAGATGTAGTCGCGTTAACGAACCCAAGCCCGTGCTGCTTAAGTCTTTTTATTAGTCAATGTGTAACAGCACCATGATGCTATACTCAAAAGCCATGAGGGATTCAGAGTCTGATAAGGATAGAGAAAGAGTAGATGTTAGAGTATTTTCAGGAGCCTGAGTGGTCTTCAGACTCCAGAGTTGAATCCAGAGTTGGAAAACAGTCAGCCATCGCCTCGCCTTTACGGCCATCCGCAGATGCATTTGATGACGGTTCGTGAAGAAGACCTACAAGAGGTGAGCTTAAGATTATGCAGAAAAAGCCAAGGTAGGTGAGTTCTTCCCAGTTTTGATTGTTCTTGATCGTTGCATTCTCATCCGGACGCTAGCAATGGATATGCACGCTTTCTAACGGGTACAAAGAAGGTGAGGCCGCACGCCTCATTTCGCTTTCAGCGCCTATGGGAAGATTGCAGCAGGTTTCCTACTTCCGCACCTTCACTAACTTGCACGGCTGCTTCAGAATATTTCTCATGGAATAAGAAGGCTAAAGCCAGCAAACTGTGAGGAAGTGATAAACATTTCTTCCGTAGAGTTTGTCATGTGTTTATTCATTCTTCCATCGCTCAACAAAGACCTTTGGTTTACTTCCATCTCAGTGAGAAAGCAGACCGGCTGAGACCATGAGACTGGGAATGACAACAGTGGCAAGAATATTCTGTGATATGTCCTGCCTTCTATTCAATCTGAGAATTCTTTCTGCACTCACATAACATCGACAGGCTGCTCGCTGATAGATTTGATCTAGGGTGTCCCATTTATCCGGCCCACTAGGGCTCCTGGACAACTTTCCATACCTTGTTATAATGGGTCTAGACCGGTGAGCCTTCCTTCAGCTGCCTGAGAAACCTACATATCTGGATAGGAGAAGCACTTTGGGAAAATAACTGGTGATCTTAAATTTTCAAGAGTGCTGTGACCCACCCCGCAGTGAGCCATCTTCTCGACGCTTCCCTGGACGGCTACTCCTATTAGCCACTCCTATCCAAACGACGTGATTGCAGGATTGCAGTCCCCAGCAGTGAGAGAGACCCAAGAGGTAGCATGGGCGGTCCTAACCCTGTTCTTCTGACATGTGCATTTTTAACCTTCTCCACTTCAGTTTTTCATTTTCCACAAGTCTTTCAAAACGATCCTTGTTTGAATCTGTGAATGTTAGCTGCCTTCACAAGGCTGGCACCCATCCGCACTCGATGTCACACACAATTATGCTGAGAAGTCCCATGGCACGGTCCTTCATGCCTAGAAGTCCGCATGGATCTTCTGGCGCTTCTAGAAACCGCCAGATTTTGACTATGTGCTTAGAAGTCTTGCGTACCGCTTCTCCTTTTTCATACAATGACAGATGACAAGCTTGGCGGAATGGGCGTGCTTAATGATTTTGTTTAATTTTTTTGGCCGTGATAAATCACCTGAGTGAAATAGATGCCGGTTAAATGGTAAGAGATTTGGTGGTCGCCGTAGCGAGACGGCTCCTCTTGATATCCATCTCGGAACAAACACCGGACCGTGATGGCCAGGTGACTTCTTCTGAAAGGCCCCAATCGACAAGACTCCGCTGGCCGAATTGCCAGCGATGTGCCTGGGTTATCTGATCCTCTCATCATTCCCTTTATTCAGCTGGGCGTGTTGTTGTGGATCTCAAAGGTGGTCGGTCAGCTTTAAAGCAGATGATGATCTGGAAGAAATATCGCCATATCGCTGTTTAAATGCTTAAGTCGCAGTCGCCTGCATTGTCAATCCGCCCAATAGGTGCTTAGTTTATCCAGTAGAGTTAGTTTCGGGATCGTGGCATCAGCTTCTCAAGAGGCATTGAAGATTAAAGACCTGATTTGAGCCATGCAGAGCGCCTTCAATGCCTCTGTCTTCGTAAAAGGTTCTCCGCATCCATATTTCCAGAAATCACGATGTCCCCTTCCATGATCGTTACTGCCGGGAATGAAGAGGTTGAGAGGTTGCTCCGCAAAGAACCGAGTCAGCTGTGCCGTGCTTTCAGTGCTGCTGATGGTCTTCTTGTCAAGGACGAGTTGTTGCTGGCGCAATAAACATTCTCAATTATACAACTTTCAATGGACTAATTAATCAAAATATAGTGAGGGTGTAGTGTGGGATTTCCTGCTACTACAAGTTTTGTGAACAAACTTTTTGAAAAGAGATTATGTTAAATGAGGTTTGCATCTTGGTCATGAATGATTGCACATATATGAAGTTGCAAATGTTATGTAAAAGGGAGGTACGAATGGAAACAAACATGGCGTTTGATCAACGAGCCTCTTTCTCCACGTGCGGGATGCTAAGTCCCCGGTGAATTCTAAACTATCTTTCTTGTAAAGTTGTTGAGTAAAACTTACTTGCCTTTTGAAGCCTCACCATATCGGAAGGAGTAGCCTCTCTAAGAAAATCCTCAAGCTATCTACGAGCCGGAGCTTCTCTGAACAATGCGCTTCAAAGCGTTGCATTCCAGTGGGGTGATGAAGGAACCGATGGTAATGACAGTACCTCGGATCCATTACTTGTTGATCGATGAGGTGGGCGCCGTGCGGGGTAGCTTCAACTCTCCATTTGCACCACGTCTCTAGTAGCTCCAGGATCTTCTTCTTTGGGAAGGGGAAATGTAAGTACCTTGAGTCTAGCTTTTCTGCGTTAGCGGGCGTTGCCAATGTCTCTCGTGGCCTTGATGTGGAATAGGAGATGAAGTTGTAAGACTTGCGGATGTCATCATATACGTGGATCGCTTGCCTAGGCGAGTGATGTGGAAGGTGTCGTAATGTCACTTTAGGAGTGATCGAATTGAACGTTCCCATCCTGCGTACTCACGCGTTCCTTGATTGATCTCTCCTTCCTCAAGCATTTCTTCACTCGGTTGAAAGGTTGATGCGGGTCGAGCAGTCTTAGGGCCCGAGCGAGGGTTTTGAGATATAAATCTTCTAACACGGTTCCATAGGTGCAGGGCTCCTTTCTTTATCTGGCAGACATTGTAGTGCTCCGGACAAGTCTCTTCTCCCGTGGAGTCGTCTCGGATTCTCATCGTCGACTGGACCCTGCTGTTCATCTTTCCTGAGTCCCCTGCGATTACGCGCTCTTTTTGTTTCTCCCCTGGTAAAGGTGTGATCCCTGGCTAAGGATTCACCGTTTCTTGCGGAGTGGATGCATCCTTCTTGTAATTGTGCTGCTATGTCATTCAAAAGGCGAAATGTCTCGCTCTGCCTCCTTTTGATACCGGCTTGATTTGCCAAGACATCCTCCAGCATTCAGTATGCTTCCCATGATATACGGAACCTTTGTAGTTTCCGGATACATTGCGAGATAGGAAACCGAAAAATTGAGGATTCAATTTTATGCAAATAGATCAATCTCCCACTTGTGGTCGCCAATTGTTGATGGGTGAAAACTACTCCTGCAGAATTTGATAATTTGGGGTGTGGATGAGGAATGAATCTAAACCTTCAACAAATGCCTTTGCGCGGTGAGTGCTTGTAGATTCGAGAGATCAATCTGTGCAAGTCAGCCTAAACCAAGAAATGGCCGTTCCGGACTTGTTTCGGTCACAAAGTGAAGGAGATGGGGTTGATCTTAGGGAGGGAAGCGAAGAAGGTGTTGAGATTGTGAAGGTGTTGGCTTGCTTTATGACTTGTGACAGAAGATGGTTGAATATGACGGTATCAACACTTGGTTTTTGTCGACTGAACTTGTGTTGTTCTGTCCCTGTATATTCCTTGTTGTTGGAAAATAGGGCGGAGAACCTATTTAGACAAGTCATTGAGCCTCATTCACGTTTCTCGTGGGAAGTGGAGGTAGTGGAATGATGGAGTAGTGGAGTTGTGTGTGTAATTACCCGGTCTTGCCCACTTTTCTGTTCATCTCTAACCGTCCCATGACTCCCTAACACGTTCTTGTGATGGCGCGTTGCACGCTCGTACATTTTGTAAACCGAGACCAATACCCGATAAGTATGTTTGTGACATGATTGATGTGCGGAATGTGGATTGTGGATCCACGGAAGATAGCATGTAATGCTGAATTGAATAACTGCGTTATTCGAAAGTGATACTTGTGCGAGTGTCGTGTGTATTTTATGCAGGTACTGCATTACGGTGTGGTAAGTGATGTGTAATGACTGCTCACTAACCAAATAACTCCTGACCAGGGTTGTATAACCAAGCTGGTGAAGTCGGACGGATGAGATGATGATTGAGACACTCATCTGCGACCGTTGATGAAATTAGGGTTTTTAAAGAGGTGCGCAAGCATCACTCTTGACTTAGTCGAAACCAAGCATGGGGAAGGATTTTGGAGAGGACCGACCATACATGCGTGTTGACGGCATGATGGTGTAGGCGCCTGTATTCCGTTCCCTCATGAGAGCGCGATCTGGGCCACTCAATTTGACCGTCAAAGGGGAGTGGTCGAGATTGATTTTGCGACGGAAGTTTGATACCGCAAGAAGCCGCGCGCCATACTCCCTTTCCGGCGCATTTTCCAAGACGACCTAGCTTGGTCGGTCTTGGCCGGTTGGTTTGGCGTGAAGACGGTAGGCTGACGTTCATGCCTATGTCTTACCGTCTCATGAAACGTGATCTAAGCCACCCAATTCGTCCGGTGAAGTTGAGTGGTCGAGATTGGTTTGCGGCAGAAATCTCTTACCGCAAAGGAATTGGTAACCGCGTGTCATCCCAAGTTTGGGCGCGCGCCCCAAGACGACCCATCTTGGTCGGTCTTGGTCGATCATACCACCGTGTAGGTGGTAGGTTGGTGTTCACACCTATACCTGATTATCCCATGAAAACGTGATCTAAGCCATCCAAATCATCCGGTGAAGTTGAGCGGTCGAGATCAGTTTAGGATTTGGGAGTGTAACCGCACGAGTTTGGGCGTGCGTTTTGGGTTGGCCGGGCATGGTATGCCTTGGCCGACCGCAAAGGAGGTAGATGGGCCCACGGTGGTCATGCTGGTATGACCGGCCTTGGTTAATCAATCTGTGACCCTCCATTCAATACTGGGAGAAGATGGACGCGCGTGATGACTCGAAACCCTAATTTTGGCTTTCAAAGCCGCGCGACCATGCTCTTTTGGGCGGACGGTTTTGTTGTAACCAACCACGGTTGGCTTTGACCGATTGGCCAAGTGTGTAGGCGGTCACATGGTGATTGTGTCGACATGCTCGGGCCCTTTGAGTCTACATCTACACCCTCCATCTATACCTGCGAAGATGGATGGTTGAGACCGTTTTGCGGCACATGTAATATGCCGCAAACCCTAATTAGGGTTTTCCGCCCATAATGCTTGGTATGGACGGTTTCTTGGCAAGCAAAGGCCAATGGTCGACCATGCGGGTTGGCGTGTGTATTCCATACACCGCAGGGGCGATGGAATTGATCTCGTGGTCATCAATCATGCTTGTGGAGTTGGATGAGCGCGATCAAATCATATTTGGCAAGCTAAGGCGTGTATTCCATACCGCTTGGGGGTGATGGAATTGATCTGTGGTCATCCAATCATGCTTGTGGAGTTGGATGACTGCGATCGAGATCATATCCGGCAAGCTAAGGCCGTGGGTATTCCATACCATGCTTAGGGTGATGGAATTGATACGTGGTCACCCAATCATGCTTATGGAGTTGGATGGCCGCAATCAGATCATATCCGGAGGCGTCTGATCAATCCGGATGCTCAATCGGGCTAATATAACACACCGAGGAGGCTCTCAATCGGGCTAATATAACACACGAGAGGGGCTCGGGCTAATATAACACAGAGCATCGGCTATCGGGTATTTCGTACATGGTTTCATTATAGTGCTTGGAGGTTCGTGTTACTCTATATATGAGTAACACTCAGTCTCATGCCACACTGATAATGATTCATTATAGTGCTTGGAGGTTCATGTTACTCTATAAGAGTAACACTCGGCCGTCATGCCACACCGATAATGAGTACGGGAAATACAAGGTGATATGAAATTCACAAGAAGGGATTGTTGCTACATGATCCATTCTTGGTGAATTAAGTGAGGGAATATCCAACACTTATAAATGGCTTTATCTTTTACAAGATGTCAGCGCATGATTTTTCTGGTTTTTTACAAATCTAACCTTGAATGAAAATCCACCATCAACAACATGGCTCAGGGAAAAGGTTACACCGCTCCTGGAACCTGAGTCATGGAGATTTGGGGCCCATGAAAGCCTATCCGGAAGAGGTACCTTGGATTCCCAACTATATATATAAGGTTATACCCTGGTTGGGCGACCGAGGTCTCTTCAAGGAGTCGGTGTATGACCAAGGCGCGAGGTACGGTTGAGTCAAGAGTGCGGGGAGCATGGAACTTCCTTACCACTCTTGAAAAGTCTTGGCACATATCTTTCGCCCGAAGAAAACTCCACTTAGGGTGCGGTCTCGTAACCATAAACCCTATAGGTATAAGGGATAAGAGGCTGCGAAAACAACTGCTTCTGTTAAGGCCCAGGATGGGAGGAGCTAGTCTTGTATGGCCGATGTACGCCTCCTTGAAGGGGCAACCGGGGGGAGAAGATAAGGCGGCACCCTCCATTAGGGAGGTGATAAGTGTCAAAAGACGCAAATGTCATGAGGCTTTATTTTCGCAAGAAAATTTAGGCTTGTCATATTTGTGCAATGATCTGAGAGGAAATAATACTAACGCGAGGGTAAGACGAAATCAATGGGTTTTTACATGAAAGTGTAAGAACGTCCTGCGATTTCGTCGCAAAGACGACAATGTCATGGGATTTTATGGTCGCAAGAACATTTGAACCTATCATATTGTCGCAAATATAATGTCCTGCAGAGGCAAAAATACTTAAGAAATGATAAGATGAGGTCAATGGGTCATTACATGAAAATGTAAAGACGTCCTGCGATCTTGTCGCAATGAGGGGTGGAAAAATAAGACCTTTACTTAGGAAGGCAAAATAAGACCACACAAATAATGATAAGGCAAGACCAATGGGTCATTACATGAAAATGTAAAGACGTCCTGCCCCGATCTTATCGCGATAACTATATTCAAGAAAGATCTTTAAAAATTTTGAATATAGGTAATCGAGATCTTTTTCATCGCAAGAAAGATTACAACAAAAGACTTAATGGAAAATAAAGGAATTGCTTGATAAGGTGGCGAAATGAGTTCTTATAATAAAGAGAAAGAGAAACTAATTCATCCAACACGGACTTAATCTTTTGCAATCAAAAGAAAAGTTCAACAAGATTACAAAGAAATTTAATTTTCTATATCAATATTCTCGGTTGAAGGAGATGGTAAAGATTCTTCAACAATCTTGTCACTTCACCCTCACCGGTTGAAGGGTTTTCATCGGAGATTTTTTGCTTGGATCATTATTGATAACTTCATTATTAGCGAGATCTTCGCGGCTATCATAATAATAATCACTATCGGGAGAGTTGGGTATTTCATCATCTTCAACTTCCAAAGGTTCAACGGAGGCGAGGTCAAAGGGATTTAGAAAGTAAAATTTCATTCACGCAAACTTACGCTTTGGGATGAAATTGACGAAGAAGTGCTTTCATGTTGATTTCTACTCTGGATATCTTTAAGATGATTAAGATAGTTAAACCTTCTTCTGGCTCGGTCGCGAGATTGGGCAAGGGAAGTAACTAAAGTTGCATTTTCCTTACGAATCTTAGCATGCGCCGCTTCCAAAGTAGATAGAGAAGAGTGAAGATTTTCTCGGATACGCAAGAGTAAAGAAAAACATTAAAATTATAAAATGGAAAGTGGTATATAAAATTAGAAAAGAAAAATGATGGAAAAGGCAGTCCAAATCTTATGACTACCTTCCTTGCATGAGATAAGATATTGAGTAAGGGCCAAGCAATTATTCCCCAAGTTTTCCATGGCATTATCAAAACCATCATTTGACAAGACCTTTTAACCGCGAACACAAACTCTTTTCGTTAGAAATCAATAATTTATTTTGCTTCGTGGGAAGAATGGGATTCTTTTAACTTGGTATAATCATCCTTGAGTTGGTTTGTTTTAACACTTAGATTTATTCTACTCGAATAAGCTTATCTCTTTAGGTGGTAGTATCTTCAAGTTTATTTTCGGTAGGCATATAGATTGTTCTTGCTCATTCAATGCTTTTTTACAAACATCAAGTTGTTGCGAGGATATCGCCACCTTATCCAATAAAGCTCGCTTCTCTTGAGATAAAGTTCCATTTTCATCTGATAAGGTTTCCAACTCCAAATTAGATTTATTCAAATAATATGAGAGACGCGACACTTCATTACTTAATAATTCTTGATTTTGAACTAAGTAGATGTTTTCTTGAGAAAGATTATTTATTTGATCCATAGAAAATGTATGGAGGTTATCTAAACGATTATATTGCTCCATCCATGCGTCTCTTTCCATTCGAGTTTCTTCTACAATAGATTCAGTTGATATATCTCCATCTTACGTTTGGTGCAAAACTTGAGAGGCGAACCAAGTTTTTTTTTTTTTAAAAAAAAAAAAAAAAAAAAGGAGGGAGGAGAGATACCTTTTAGTTCTTCATTTTTCTTTCGAAGGTTATCGCGATCCAGCAAAGTATTATGAAGATTATTCTTCAAAGTCTTAATTTCTTGTTCCAAGGATACTCGCGATATCGTATCGGAACCAAAATATTTACCCAAAGATTCGTAAACACTAGTTCTGGTGGGATCATTGGAGGCTTTCTTAACATCATTCATGGTATCTGATAAAATTCTAAAAGCTATATCCATCCCTTCCAAATTTTCTTTGGTAAGAGAGATAGATTTTGAGGAAGAAGAAATAGTAGAGGAAGAAGGAAAAGTCGAATCACCCATGGTTGTAAGATCGCGAATTGGAGAAACCTGATCAATAGGTGGGGGCGAGGCAAAAATAAGAGTGGGAAGAGGCATGTCTGAAGAATTTCATTCGCAGAAAATTCAGGGATTGATTTATCCTGCGGTAATATTGTAGGGAATGGTACATTATCTTGAGAAGAAGAAATGGGTTTATCTTGCGAAGAAGTCGCTATAGTAGGAGATTTGCCTTGTGAAGGTACTGTAGGGAAAGTAGAATACTTGAATCCCGAAAAGGGAAGTAGGAGCGAGCGGCGGGAGCTTCGGGTTTATTATGGCGAAACCTGTTGGGAGATCTATCATCATTCTTATCATCACGAATAATAAATCAATTGAGAAACTTGAGAGGCAATAAAATTGCTATTAAAGGAGTAAATATTTCTAAAATACCTTACTACTCGCAGGGATGTTTTGGAAGCAAGAGACTTGATTTGCGAAGAGGATTTGGTTGCGAACCGGTAGGGATGTTAGGGTTCACTACGGTATATTTAGAACTGGATTTATTCTTCTTGAAACAAAAAATGGTGAAAGAAACATCCAAAGAAGAATAAAATCAAGATGAAGTAATTTCAATAAGGAAGATTAATCAAGAGAATAATCAAAATCAACGAAATTAACGAACCTGGATGCCATGAAAACAATAACAGAAAGATAGTAAAAAGAAGGTGATAAAGATGAACAGCAGGAAATAGTTGCAGACGATGAGGAAGATAGAGAAGAAGAGAAAGAGTGTTTTTCACAAGAGGTCTTCCTTTAAATAGAAGAAAAAGGAGTGACCGGATAACATTAAATGTACCGGTAAAAAGAGTAATTTTAGACACGTGTAAACGGTTACCCCTAAATTCAAGGAATCAAATTAAGAAGATTTCTGTGGGAAATTGAAGAGATTTCTTCTCTTCATGCTTCGCATACTTCAAGAGATAGTACTTCTTACTCACTTCGAAAAGCTTCGGAACTTCGCAAAAGAATAGAGGCAAGTACGTACTTTTCAATTCCAGTATTCTTTCGCTTGTTCCTTCATCAACAAAGATCACCACAGTGACAAATTTTTCCTTAAAAATCGCTCTCCAAGAAATATTCAAGGAAAAAGAGGCAAGATGTAGGACAGAATATCGCGACAGCAATATTTCGCGAGATTAATAAACGACTGCGTTGCGAAGGAATCGCATGGAGGAAAATAAATGACGTAATAGATGACGACAGTCAGAACATGAGGAAAGTATGAAGACTTGGCGAGATTTAGGAGTGTCGCGAGGACAAACAGTTACACATTCATGAGGATTCGCGAGTTGTTTCCGAAAATAAAGGACAGCTTAGCTGTCATCCACTATGTAATACCCTATATAAAGGGTCGAGTAAGTCTGTTGTAGGGGAGATCTTTTCGGTGTTAAGCAAGTCATTAAGAGAGAAAACAGAGAGTAATTGTAATTTCTTTGGTTTATTTCTAATTGTATTTGTAAACATTTCAAGAAGATAATCAATCAAGTTCAAAATTAAACATCTTTCAAAGAGTTAATTACATTGAATCTAGTGAGGGGTGTAGTGTGGGATTTCCTGCAACTACAAGAGTATCCAGCTAAACGTTCAAGCATTTGATCAATAAATGGTAAAGGAAAATGATCTTTCCTAGTGGTGGCATTCAATTTCCTGTAATCAATACAAACCCTCCAACCGGTTTGCACACGAGTTGGAACAAGTTCATTCTTATCATTCTCCACCACTTGTCACACCCGATTTCTTTGGCACTACTTGTCTGGGCTCACCCACTTGCTATCGGATATGGGGTAGATAACACCCACTTCCAAAAGCTTTAGTATCTCCTTTTTCACAACTTCCATCATGGGAGGGTTCAAACGACGTTGCGCTTCCATTGTAGGCTTTGCATCGTCCTCCAAACGAATCTTATGCATACAAACGGCAAGGCTTATACCCTTGTATTGATGGTGGTTTTTAAACAAGGGGTAAAATTGTAAAACCCCATGACCTAGTGTTACCCTTAACATATTAACTAAGAGCATTTAACTCAGGTGTAAATAATTAATAGGGTATTTTTCAAAATACGAGATTAGGGTTACCGACCGCGTAACCCTAATTCCAAAACCAAGCCGCACACAGCGCACCATGGCAACAACGCCAAACCAAGCCGCATTAATCGTGCACCATGGAAACAATGCCAAACCAGGCCGCATCTTTGTGCACCATGGCAACAATGCCAAACCAAGCCGCACATCTGCGCACCATGGCAACAATGCCAAACCAAGCCGCACACTGCGCACCATGGCAACAATGCCAAACCAAGCCGCACACTGCTAGCACCATGGCAACAACGCCAAAACCAAGCCGCACTGCTGCGCACCATGGCAACAACGCCAAAACCAAGCGCTGCTGCGCACCATGGCAACAATGCCAAACCAAGCCGCACACCGCTAGCACCATGGCAACAACGCCAAAACCAAGCCGCGCTGCGCACCATGGCGGCGACGCCAAAACCAAACTACATATCGCACTCATTGGCAACCATGCTAAACTAAGCCGCTATGCCATTGGCACATGCCAAATATAGCGCCTAGGCTTACAAAACGTGCAACTAGGTCAACATGGCCATACGTGCCATTGGCACATGCCAACACGTACCACAAGCCATATTTCCAAGCGCTATGCCATTGGCGCATGCCAAATATAGCGCCCTAGGCTTACAAACCATGCAACCTAGGCCAAGTCGGCCACGCATGTCATTGGCACATGCCAACATGCTCGTTTGGTAGCTTTTCCTACCAAGGCCACGGCCCTAACGGCCACGCATGACATTTGCACATGCCAACATGCTCGCTGGTAGCTTTTCCTACCAAGGCCACGGCCCTAACGGCCACGCATGCCATTGGCACATGCCAACATGCTCGCTGGTAGCTTTTCCTACCAAGGCCACGGCCCTAACGGCCATGCATGTCATTGGCACATGCCAACATGCTCGCTGGTAGCTTTTCCTACCAAGGCCACGGCCCTAACGGCCACGCATGACATTGGCACATGCCACCATGTTCATTTGGTAGCTTTTCCTACCAAGGCCACGGCCCTAACGGCCACGCATGACATTGGCACATGCCAACATGCTCATTGGTTGCTTTTCCTACCAAGGCCACGGCCCTAACGACCACGCATGCCATTGGCACATGCCAACATGCTCGCCGGTAGCTTTTCCTACCAAGGCCACAACCCTAACGACCACGCATGCCATTGGCACATGCCAACATGCTCATCGCCGGTAGCTTTTCCTACCAAGGCCACGGCCCTAACGTCCACGCATGCCATTGGCACATGCCAAACACACACGCCGGTAGCTTTTCATACCAATGCCACGCCCTAACGGCCACGCATGCCATTGGCACATGCCAACATGCTCGCTGGTAGCTTTTTCCTACCAAGGCCACGGACCTAACGGCCGTGCATGTCATTGGCACATGCCAACATGCTCACTGGTAGCTTTTCCTACCAAGGCCACGGCCCTAACGCCACGCATGACTTTGGCACATGCCAACATGCTCGCATTGGTAGCTTTTCCTACCAAGGCCACGGCCCTAACGGCCACGCATGCCATTGGAACATGCCAACATGCTCGCTGGTAGCTTTTCCTACCAAGGCCGGCCCTAACGACCACGCATGCCATTGGCACATGCCAACATGCTCGGGGTAGCTTTTCCTACCAAGGCCACGGCCCTAACGGCCACGCATGCCATTGGCACATGCCAACATGCTCGCTGGTAGCTTTTCCTACCAAGGCCACAACCCTAACGGCCACACATGCCATTGGCACATGCCAACATGCTCGCTGGTAGCTTTTCTTACCAAGGCCACAACCCTAACGGCCACGCATGCCATTGGCACATTCCAAACACACACGCTGGTAGCCTAACTTGCAAACCGGTGCAACCTACCACCAAGCCATTCCGCACATGCCATTGGCACATGCCAAACACACACGCCGGTAGCCTAACTTGCAAACCGTGCAACCTATCAAGGCATTCCGCACATGCCAAACACACACGCTGGTAGCCTAACTTGCAAACCGTGCAACCTACCACCAAGGCATTTCAAGACATACCATTGGCACATGCCACACACGCCAAAGCTCGGCATTGCCACTTACACTCAACGTACAACCTACCACCATGGCATTCCGCACATGCCATTGGCACATGCCACGCACTCCCCTAGCGCCTGGCATTACCACTTGCGCTCGAAGTACAACCCGCAACAAGGGCATCAGCACATGTCAATGGCACATGCCACACGCGCCACTAGCGAGCGCCACTTGCAATTAAGGTGCAACCAACACTGAGATATCAACACAAACTGGCGGGGATGCTTTCCGGGGTTTTGGTTTGGCGGTCACTGACTTGCGGCAGACACTACGCTCACATTAAGAAAGCGTGAAAAGGAATAAAGCGGTCAAATAAATGAGGAAATAATGGTGAAAACGTTTTCACCCATTAACACCATGCGGTTACCACCTCCTCTCATTATTTCACCCTTTACTCTCTTCCTTCATGAGACCAGTACGTTTCAATCTCGACTTGTATAAATAGGTCTTACCTATTTCCACCCGGACAATAAGTCTCGGTCGGGAGAAAATACTACACTCTCGTAAAGGCAACTTTGCAAGCTTTCCCAAAAAGCTTTCATCTCTTGCAAGCTTCCCAAGCTTTTACTTTCGATACAAGTCGAGATACTACTCTCCCAGGCACTATTTGGTCTCAACACCTTTCTTGGCTTCCCTCCCCAAATCAACCCTTCTCTTCCACTTTGTGACCGAAGCAAGTCTGGAACGACCATTTCTTGGTTTAGGCCGGACTTGTACAGATTGATCTCTCGAATCTATAAAGTGCTCACGTGCAGCACATTTGTTTAGGGTTTGAACCAGTTTCTCACTCACCTACCGAACTTACCAAAATTGGCAGAAACGATTTTTACCCATAAACAATTGGCGACCACAGCGGGAGGATTGATCTATCGGCTATAAATATCAGACTGTCGATCTCGATATCAAGATGGTAGGGGAAGACGACTCAATTCGACTCAACTGCCAGACGCCCCAATTACCAGTTGTAAACTACACCAAAACTGGGGACTCGTTGAAGATGCTACCAGCAATTGGGGACTTGTGACTCGGTCAGACACTCAACCGCCAGACAACCAAGGTTATCGGTTGTTAAAACTACACCAGAAAACCGGAGACTCGATGAATACGCTACCAAAGAATTGGGGACTAATCAAGCGATGCTACCAGCAAGGCCGCCTTTACACGGAGAGGCGTGTTCACAAAACCTATGAAGTGAGTAAATTTAGACGCACAAGATATACGATCTATTTTTAGGTTCTTAGTAAAACCGAGTCATGCTACTCGAGTCTTGTGCCTATTGCTAGCACACACTTTCATAAAAACAATATTCCTTTCCCAAAACATAATCGAGTCATATTATCAAAACCATTCATCCCGTAAATAATCCAATACCCTAAAAAAGCTACCAAACTGCCTATCAAAGGCCAAGCTTTGAACCAGGACATCCAATATGTCTTTCAAAAAAAAAAAAAGAACCTAAATGAAAATTTAACAGAGAAACGTTCAAGGAAAATTATCCTACAGAAGTCTGCTCTTCTTGGAGAAAGTCAACTTTGCATCTTCAAGAGCCGCTCTCTTCATAGTCAACATCTTGGAAAGCTCTTCGAGTTCCACCTCTGTCGTGCAATCTCATCGGCGGAAAGGCTTTCGATTGCCGCATCTTTCAACTTTTGGATCTCAGCAAGGCCTTCGACAAACCACGAAGTGTTGAACTCCTTTTCTACGCACACGTCGCGATGGTGCTCCCCGTCGGCAATAACGTCTTTAGAAACGGTGTGACCAGTCACCTCACGCATATCCTCGATGGAAGATAAAGCCTCTTCCACATGCTTAACCAGTGCAAATAGACTAGTGACCTTCTTGGTTGTGGCCATATGTCCGTATTTCTCCCAAATTCTGGTGTACAACGCCTCGTGCTTAGTAGGCATCTTTGAAGCCGCCAACCAAACACATGACCTGGATAAGGAACCAAGTACGGAGGATCAAAAATGGCGCCGCACCTGGCCTCACGACTCGCAGAGGGTCTTCCTCCATGTCTACGGCAACAACCATCGAGAGAATCATCCACCGTTTTGAGCCACATCTGTGCCCGACAATTGGCTAACGCCCATCTCCAAGTCACCAGCGGTGGTCACCAAAGGCAAGTTTTCGTGTGCCTCTACCCCAGAATCATCCTCCGAATCGGATTCCTCCTGCGAACTCGAGTTAGACATTTTTCAAAAAGAAGAAACATAAGAAGAGAGAAAAGAAGCGCGAAACTCACCGAACCACTTCCAGAAAAAGAACAGAGTCTTGCAGAGGAATCACCCTCACTTGTCGAACTTTCTTCTTTCTCGACTCATCATCGCTATGAGAAGGCTCAAGTCTGCTGGAATTCTTTGAAGAAATTGCTGTCTCCGGCAACGTGCAAGGGGCGGAAAGCATTAACACTACCGAAGCCCTGGAGGAAACAAGACACATGTTTTTAGAAATTCACGTGTTTTGAGACAAACCAAAGAAGAGGCGACACATACTGTTTATTGGAAGAACTGAAAGACACGATAGCCGAGGAGGGTCTTTTGAAACCGTCCGGAACCCGCCAAAGACGATTCTTCGTTCTCCGTTCCTTGACCTGGGACTTTCCGAGGTTCTTAGGAAATTTTCGCTTGAGATCTCTCAACATTGGATACTTCTTCAAAACTGCTGGGAAGGTTTGCAACGAACGTTCTCCACCACGCTATTCACGAAATCTTGGATCATAATAAACTTGTCAGCCCCTTAACTCGTTATAGCCGAAGTTCGTCGAAGTTACTCTTCCCGTTTGAAAGAAGGGAAGGCGGATACCGACTCAAGGCACGGGCATTAAGGGCGGCACGCAATGAATATTTAGGGATCACCTAGGAACTGGTAAGCAAGTGGCACCCCTTGATCGAAACCCATGTGACGGGCAGCACGGTCAATATTGTAAGCGGCTATCGGGAAAGACCCCATGAAGAAAGACTCGCATATAACTTAAGGCAAGCAGCTTTGAATGAACAAGTTTTACCAGCGCTCAAATCGCCATGAAGACAAAGACATGAGCGGAGCGGAAAAGCAAAGGTGTCAATTTGAGTCACCGACCTATGGACCGGCTCCCATGGGCGAAAATTGATTTCATACGACTTATCAAGAAGACTAACCAAGCTCACGCCAACCTTTGGGCGCCTGTTCACCCATCGAAGAATTCGGGAACCCCCCCAACTCGCGGGAATCGAAGGCATCGGTTTCGGAGCATACTTCTCAAAGTGCTCCCATAGCCAGACTTACAGAAAAGCAACGTGCACATATGAATTCACTTTCATGAAACCATTCGAAACTCGCATGTTCGCAACTAGGTGATCCAGATGCACATACGTGGAACCGAGGAATATCTTGCCAATGGGAAGAACTTCACCTTTTGCTAACTTCACAAAGAACCGCTAGCAACTCGGGTCTTATTTCCTTATTGCCGAATCGTCATCAAAAATGTCTCTAGACAACCGAGAGCCAAAAATGCTTGCAACATGAAGATCACCGCTTTTGTTCAGGTTCCACTCGTCAGGAAACCACCGAGACATCCACCAGCTATAAAAGCACCTTTCATCCTCTTTAGGATTAGAATCCTTCGACTTCGCGGTGGAGTCTTTTCGAGCGTAATATCCCAACTTAGCGGCAAGGTCATCCCGCATCTTCACCTCACTTTCGGATAATTGGATTTTAAGATTCCCGATTCTTAGGAAGATTCAAGTAGAGAGCCACACTCTCCAAGGAGAAAGTTATCTCACCCCATCTACATATGATTGTATGGGTGTCCGAACACCATCTGAGATGAAAGCAACCAAGCCCGGGATATCCTTCCTAATCGGAGGTTTATCAAGCTCGACAAAGATCAATAATCTGCGCTCGAGTCAGTTGGTGTTTATGTGCTCCTTACTCACCATGAACTCAACCCATCTATCAAAAGAACGCAATGGGCTTTGACACATCCTGAAATCAATGTTGGAAGAGGAGTATACCCCTTTTTGAAGACAGAACCGTGTAGTGTTCTCTGGGCGAACCGAACGTGTCTTCCTTTCATTTTCACCACCGGTTAACAAAATTGGCACGAAACCTGGATGATTTTTCCGAGCGGAGACGAGTGGCGAAGAACTCATCATCCGTGTTTGGTTTGGAATTATGGACATCCTTTGAGGAAGCGAAATTTTGTTCAGGTAACATCTTGTCGGATCTTTTAATAACAACTTATTAACAAGATACCTGCACACAAAAAAAAACAACAAAATTATCTCCCTGACATATAACCGCGCCCAACAAAAGGAAAACCCGAAATAAAAAAAAAACAGAGGAGGGCGTATTCTCTACGGGTTCAAAACTATATACGCAGTATTTTCTTCGGGTTCAAAACTATATACGCAGTATTCTCTTCGGGTTCAAGACTATATACGCAGAATTTTCTTCGGGTTCAAGACTATATACGCGGTATTTTATATGGGTTCAAGTGTGTCTACAGTATCCTTCTTCGGGTTCAAAATTATATATGGAGCACTTTTCTACGGGTTCAAAACTGCACGCGCAGTATTTCTTTCGGGACCGAAAAATCATATATACAATATTTCTTGCGGGTTCGAAGTCATATGGAGCATATATACAGTATTCTTCTTCGGGATTCATATACAGTATTATCTACGGGTTCAGGGCTGCACACGCAGTATTTTCTTCAGGGTTCAAAATTATATACGCGGTATTTTATATGGGCTCAAGTGCGTCTCACGGTAACCTTCTTCGGGTTCAAAATAATATATGAAGCACTTTCCTACGGGTTCGAATAGTATACGTGATATTTCCTTGGTTGCATACATACAATATTTTATACAAGAGACACGCTAAGAAATTATATGCGCAATATATAAAGAAAACGCCTACTCTTAGGGTTTACACCTACATAAAAGGAAAACAAGAGAAGTCTTGGAAGACATACCCGGGAGCTGGTTTTTCTTTGTGACTCGCCGCTAGTAGGAAAGGATGAAAAGATGAAAGTGCAAGATGGGAGAAAGGGACTTTATATATATAGGCGTGAAGATTCTGAAATAGGGAGGGATTTCCCTTTACCAAAATTGTGCGTGTAAGAAACGGGCCCACAAGGGCTCAACTTCCCAATGTCGACCAAGCTCACCGGCCCCATAAATTGCACCGACTTCCCTATGACCGCCCAAGTCACGCCCGCAATCCCGCACAGCCTCCCACATTGTGCCGATCCCACCAGCTAAGCTAGCACACTCAGTTTCCCAAGTCACGCCTGCAAGCACGCACAGCTTCCACATTTCGCCGGTCCCATCGGCTAGCACACTCAGTTTCCTAACTCACGCCAACTTCCCAACGTCGCCCAAGCTGCATGGCCCCACCGGATTGGGCCAGGCGCCTCCCGATTTGTGCAAAACTCCCAGAGGCGAGGATTCCAAATCCTATTTATAAAAGGTCAGACAAGCCTCATCAATTCTTTTTACGGTTTGCTCGATAGTTTGTCACCATCTTATGCTTACCCGCAACAAAGCCCCCTGTTCCGAGCTAAGCGGGGGACTTAATGTTAATGGTGGTTTTTAAACAAGGGGTAAAATCGTAAAACCCCATGACCTAGTGTTACCCGCAACACATTAACTAAGAGCATTTAACTCGGTGTAAATAATTAATAAGGGTATTTTTCAAAATACCAGATTAGGGTTTTCGACCACAACCCTAATTCCAAAACCAAGCCGCACACTGCGCACCATGGCAACAATGCCAAACCAAGCCGCACACTGCGCACCATGGCAACAATGCCAAACCAAGCCGCACACTGCGCACCATGGCAACAATGCCAAACCAATCCGCACACTGCGCACCATGGCGCGAATGCCAAACCAAGCCGCGACACCGCATCACCATGGCAACAATGCCAAACCAAGCCGCACACTGCGCACCATGGCAACGATGCCAAACCAAGCCGCATACTGCGCACCATGGCAACGACGCCAAAACCAAGCCACACACTGCGCACCATGGCATAAGCCGCACACTGCGCACCATGGCAACAATGCCAAACCAAGCCGCACACTGCGCACCATGGCAACAACGCGAAAAACCAAGCCGCACACCGCGCACCATGGCAAGCGATGCCAAAACCAAACTACATATCGCACTCATTGGCAACCATGCCAAACTAAGCCGCTATGCCATTGGCACATGCCAAATATAGCGCCCTAGGCTTACAAAACGTGCAACTAGGTCAACATGGCCATACATTCCATTGGCACATGCCAACACGTACCACAAGCCATATTTCCAAGCCGCTATTCCATTGGCGCATGCCAAATATAGCACCCTAGGCTTACAAACCATGCAACCTAGGCCAAGTCGGCCACGCATGTCATTGGCACATGCCAACATGCTCCCTGGTAGCTTTTCCTACCAAGGCCACGGCCCTAACGGCCACGCATGACATTGGCACATGCCAACATGCTCGCTGGTAGCTTTTCCTACCAAGGCCACGACCCTAATGGCCACGCATGCCATTGGCACATGCCAACATGCTCGCTGGTAGCTTTTCCTACCAAGGCCACGGCCCTAACGGCCACGCATGCCATTGTCACATGCCAACATGCTCATTGGTAGCTTTTCCTACCAAGGCCACGGCCCTAACGGCCACGCATGTCATTGGCACATGCCAACATGCTCACTGGTAGCTTTTCCTACCAAGGCCACGGCCCTAACGACCCACGCATGACATTGGCACATGCCAACATGCTCATTGGTAGCTTTTCCTACAAGGCCACGGCCCTAACGGCCACGCATGCCATTGGCACATGCCAACATGCTCGCTGGTAGATTTTCCTACCAAGGCCACGGCCCTAACGGCCACGCATGCCATTGGCACATGCCAACATGCTCGCTGGTAGCTTTTCCTACCAAAGCCACGGCCCTAACTTGACACGCATGCCATTGGCACATGCCAACATGCTCACGGGTAGCTTTTCCTACCAAGGCCACGGCCTAACGGCCACGCATGCCATTGGCACATGCCAACATGCTCGCCGGGTAGCTTTTCTTACCAAGGCCACAACCCTAACGGCCACGCATGCCATTGGCACATGCCAACATGCTCATTTGGTAGCTTTTCTTACCAAGGCCACAACCCTAACGGCCACGCATGCCATTGGCACATGCCAAACACACACGCCGGGTAGCCTAACTTGCAAACCGTGCAACCTACCACCAAGGAATTCCGCACATGCCAAACACACACGCTGGTAGCCTAACTTGCAAACCGTGCAACCTACCAAGGCATTCCGCACATGCCAAACACACACGCTGGTAGCCTAACTTGCAAACCGTGCAACCTACCACCAAGGCATTTCGCACATACCATTGGCACATGCCACACACGCCACTAGCAGCTCTGGCATTTCCACTTACACTCAACGTACAACCTACCACCAAGGCATTCCGCACATGCCACGCACGCCACTAGCAGCTCTGGCATTACCACTTGCGCTTGAAGTACAACCCGCAACAAGGGCATTCCGCACATGTCAATGACACATGCCACACGCGCCACTAGCAGCGCCACTTGCACTTAAGGTGCAACCAACACTCGAGATATCAACACAAACTGGGGGATGCTTTCCAGGGTTTTGGTTTGGCGGTCACAGCTTGCAGCGTACACTACGCTCACATTAAGAAAGCGTGAAAAGGAATAAAGCGGTCAAATAAATGAGGAAATAATGGTGAAAACGTGTTCACCCATTAACACCATGCGGTTACCACCTCCTCTCATTATTTCACCCTTTACTCTCTTCCTTCATGAGACCAGGGTACGTTTCAATCTCGACTTGTATAAATAGGTCTTACCTATTTCCACCTGAAAACAAGTCTCGGTCAGGAGAAAAATACTACACTCTCAGAAAGGAAACTTTGCAAGCTCTCCCAAAAAGCTTTCATCTCTTGCAAGCTTCCCAAGCTTTTACTTTACGATACAAGTCGAGATACTACTCTCCCTAATTATTCTGGTCTCAACACCTTTCTTGGCTTCCTTCCCAAATCAACCCTTCTCTTCCACTTTGTGACCAAGCAAGTCCGGAACGGACATTTCTTGGTTTAGGCCGGACTTGTACAGATTGATCTCTCGAATCTATAAAGTGCTCACGTGCAGCACATTTGTTTAGGGTTTGAACCAGTTTCTCACTCACCTACCGAACTTACCAAAATTGGCAGAAACGATTTTTACCCATAAACACCTTGATATCGGCAATTGTCCATCCTATGGATGTCTTGTACTTCCTTAGAACCCTTAGAAGTTTTTGCTCCTGTAATTCACTAAGCTCGTTAGACACAATCACAGGTAACTCTTCATTATCACCCAAGTACAAGTACTTTAGGTGATCGGGAAGAGGTTTCAATTCTAACTTTGGAGATTTAACAATTGAAGGTACAAGCTTTTCATCACTGCATGGTAAAGAAATAAAAGATATATTATGAGTTTCCGGGCATCCTTGTAGTGAATTAAGATCACCAAGGGCTTCCTTGACTTCATTACCACACTCTACACCATTATGCATGGATGTAGTTAACACGGTTTCCAAAGCATCATCACCATTTAATTCAAATATTTGTTGTGCCAATGTATCCATAACATCAATGGAGAAACAAGAGTGAACATCACTAGGATATCTCATTGTCTCGAAAATGTTGAAACGTATTGTTTCTCCATCAAACTCCACAGTCAACGTTCCCTTATCCACATCAATAATGGTTTTCGCCGTTTTCATGAAGGGACGCCCAAGTAGCAATGGAATAGACGAGTCCGGTGACCCTTCATTCATCTCTAACACACAAAAGTCAGCTGGAAAGACAATTTGATTAACCTGCACAAGAACATCCTCAACAATACCCATTGGGTAGACATTAGAGCGATCGCCTAATTGCAATACAATTTCAGCCTTTTTAAGAGGACCCAGATCAAGTGAATTATACATTGATGCAGGCATAACATTAACGGATGCACCTAAATCCAACATAGCTTTGTTAAATGTCGTGTTACCAATTGTGACGGGAATGTCAAAACTACCGGGATCCTTGCACTTAAGTGGGAGTTAGTGTTGTAAGATTGCCGAAGCATTCTCCCCCACACTTAGAGCTTCATTACCTTTTAGACTTTGCTTATTGGTACACAAGTCCTTCAACACCTTTGCGTACTTTGGAACTTGCTTAATAGCATTAATGAGTGGTATGTTCACATGGATCTTTTTAAGAACGTCTAAATCTCTTTTTCTAGTTCCGTCTTCTTAGAACTTGCAAATCTGCGAGGGAAAGGTAGAGGAGGAACATAAGTAGAAACCGGAGTTTTAGAGTTAGGAATAGGTACCTCAGAAGTTTGGGGAGAATCCTTATTCTTCTCCTCCAAAACAGGTTCCTTTGGTGTTTCCACCTTGCCCGAATCAGTAACCTCGGGTTGTACAAGTTGTGTACCACTTCTCAACGTAATAGCATTGACACCCTCTTTTGGGTTAATAGGTTGAGAAGGGAGTTTCTCACTATTTTGTGCCTTCAATTGGTTCAACTCAATAGCCATGGAGCCCATTTGTGTCTGCAACTCCGTAATAGCACTCTTAGTTTCCTGCTGACTTTCTTTAAACATGGTGGAAATGCCTTGCATCATTGTTTGAAGCTTTGAATCGATATCAAAACCTTGATTTTGCATTGATTATTGTGCTTGTAGTTGCTGAAATTGTTGTTGTTGTGGTTGAAATCCACTCGGACGATTGAAAGTAGGTTATTGGACTGCACCTTGCTTGTTGGCATAGCTAAAATTGGGGTGATATCTCCATCCCGGATTGTAAGTGTTGGCGTAGGGATCATACCGTCTTTGTTGATTTGGAAAGACCGCATTATCTTGCTCATCTTCATAACATCAAGGAGATTCCTATCACTTGATTGGAGTCCTTCATAGAAGTATTGGATGATCATAGCATCACTAAATTGGTGGTGAGGGCAGCTTGCCAACAATCTCTTATATCGTTCCCAACACTCATACAAAGATTCTCCCACATTTTGCTTCATCCCACAAATTTCCTTGCGAATTTGAGTAGCTTTCGATGCAGGAAAATACCTCTCTAAGAAAATTTTCTTCAACCCGTTCCATGTAGTGACACTAACGGATGGCAAAAAGTACAACCAATCCTTAGCACTATCCACCATAGTGTAGGAGCAGAATATCGCGACATCAATACTTCGCGAGATTAATAAACGACTACATTGCGAAGGCGTCGCAGGGTAAGAAATATAAATGACGCAATAGATGACGAAAGTTTAACGTGAGAAAAGTGTGAAGACTTGGCGAGATTTAGGAGTGTCGCAAGGAAAAATGTTTATAACACTCGCGACACTTCGCGAGTTATTCCCGAAAATAAAGGACATCTTAGTTTGTCATCCTTTGTGTATTACCCTATATAAAGGGTTGAGTTAGTCTGTTGTAGGGAGAGTTCTTTTTGAATTGTTAAGCAAGTCATTAGGAGAGAGAAAATCTAGAGTGATTGTAATTTCTTTAGCTATGTTCTATCTTACCTTGTAAACATTTCAAGAAGATAATCAATAAAAATATATAGTTATTCATCTTCAAATGGATTAGTAAAGTAAATTCTTGTGAGGGGTGTATTGTGGGATTTCCTGCAATTACATATGCGCTAGAAATAGGGAAGAGATCAATCTGGTGAATTGAAAGAATCAGGAGTAACAAGAAAGAAATTTCGATAACTTTCAACAATTTACTAAAATTGAGAAATGGCTAGAAGAAGGAATGCATCAGAACAACCAACAATTGTAAGGAGAAGCGGGAGATTAGATGGAGAAAGGAGAAATGAAGTAGGTGAACCATCAAGAATAAACGCAAGAGAAGAAGATCAAATTCAACCACCAATTCAACCATCAATTCAATCAGTACCGAATAGAGTAGTAGATTATGATAGGGTGAGCGTGCACACATGGAGATCAGATTCTGTGGAAGAAAGAGAAGAAATGCAACAATTGAGGAATAATGGACAAGAGGAGAGAAATCGAGAGGAAATGGGAGAAACAGCTCATAGAAATGAAGAAATCGCAGCATTAGAAACGTTGAGACAAACAATACATGAAGAAAGGCGATTAGAAGCGGAAGAACGCGCAAATTTAACAAGGAAAAACCATGAGTTGAGAATGGAAAATATAAGGTTGCAGAATAGGAGGTCGAGAAGTAACACCAGATCAAGATCAGGATCGGTTAGAGATGATATGAGGAGAATATCACCTGTAGAAAACATTAATGAAGAGAACCTAGGAAGAAAGTCAAATCTCGGTGAAGGATATTGCGAAAGAAGGGAAATGGTATGTATTCCACGTCCTGAGATTTTACAGAATGATCAAAATAATGTGTAGTTGCAGGAAATCCCACAATACACCCCTCACTATATTTTGTTTAACTAATCCATTCAAAATATAATAGATGAACAATTATGAATGTTTATTAATAATTTTCTTGAAATGTCTACAGAAGAATGGAATTACACTTAAGAACTTACAAATATTTTCTTTATTTCTCTCTCCTAATGACTTGCTTTTCAATCCAAAAAGAACTCTCTTACAACAGATTTACTCATCCCTTTATATAGGGTAATTCATAGTGAATGACAGCTAAAAGTCGTCCTTTATTTTCTGGGAATGTCTCGCGAAGTGTCGCAGCGCGTACAAGTATTCATACTCGCGACACTTCTTAACTTTTGCCGATTTCATATCCTCCTATCGTCATCCAAAGGCGTCATTTATATTTAACCCTCTGCGACTCATTCGCAATGTTGTTATTTGTTGTCTTCGCGAATTGTTGTTGTCGCGATATTCTGATCCTACATCTTGCCTCTTTTTTCTTGAATATTGCTTGAAGAGCGATATTTAAGAAAAAATACGTTGTTGTAGTAGTCTCTGATTTTATTGATGAAGGAACGAGCGAAAGAATACTGGACTTGAAAAGTACGTACTTGCCTCTATTCTTTGGCGAAGTTCCGAAGTTTTTAGAAGCATGTATGAAATATCATTTCTTGCCTCATGGGTTATGGAAAATAATGGATCTTGCAATCTCTTCTCGTGAGTTAGGAAAATAATTGAATCTCATATGATAAGAAAATATGTTGTGCAATACCCGAATACTACATCTTCTCGCCTCTCCTTATGTCTCCTTACGTTGTGCGATACCCGAATTCTTTGTCGCAACCGTTCATTTTCCATTAAAAATCTTCTTCAGCATAGCTCCATGAATCTAGGAATGACCGTTTACACGTGTTTAAAACCATCCTTTTTACCGGTACATTTAATGTTATCCGGTCATAACACTTTCTTGCCTATTTATAGGAGATTCTTTTGTGAAAAGTATTTCTTTCCTTCTATTTCATCTCCTTCATCGTCTGCAACTGTTCTTCTGTTATTCTTCTTCACCATTGCCTTCATCATCCTTCTGCTATTTCTTACTTTCTATTACTTCCATGGCATCCAGGTTTGTTAATCTTACTAGATTCGATTGATTCTATGATTGATTGATTTTGTGATTAACTTCTCTTGTTGAGATTATCTTATTCCTTTTAATCTCTTTCTGCCATTTTTGTTTTAGCAAGAACAAATCCAGCACCAAGTTCACCGTGAAGAACCCCCTTCTTTCTTTGGACTCGCAGTCAAAACCAACTTCTCAACAAGAATCCACCCTGCAACCAAAGTCCTCTTCACAAGCTAAACATACCGTTTCTAAAAGAAAGCCTGCGAGCGATAAGGTATTTTAAGAAGCATTTACTTTTTAATAACAATATCGTTGCCTCTGTTTCTTACTTCATTTATCATTCACATGATGACAAAATTATTGACAAAACTCCCAAAAGATCTCGCCACTCTAAACCTATTACTCCTGATGTCCCTTTTCCCTCATTTACACCTTCTTCTCCTGCTGCGAAATCATCGCAGGATAATCTTGTCGCAAATGACAATATCCCTATGTCTCAACTCCTCATAGATCAAGTTCCTCATAATAGTCCTACTACAAATGAACTTATTCCTTCTCCTACCATCAATGTCTCTGTCATTCCTCCGATCACTACCTTTCCTGAAATCTCCTCTTCTCATGATGTTCCTTCAATGAATAATGATTTGTCTCTTCCTTCTTTACCCGAGCAAATCCCTCTTACCGCAGAAAATTTGGAAGGAATAGACGTGGCTTTCAAAGTTCTCTCGAATCTTGTGAATGATGCCAAGAAGACTTCTGTCGATCCTGTCAAGTCTGATGTCTGCGAGATTTTAAGTAAACATCTCGGTCCTGATAGGATCTCGCAAGCATCCTTAGTTCAAGAAATTAATGTGCTGAGAAGTGATCTTCAAGCTATGACTACTAAATGCAATAATCTCCATCTTGAAAATCAAAAATTTCACAACCTCTCACTAGATCGTGATAATCTTCGCAAGAAGAACGAAGAGTTAAAAGGTATACTCTTCCCCCTTTTTTTTTTTTTTTTTTTTTTTTTTACGACTTAAGCTCTTGTTCGCCCTTCAAGCTCTAAACCAGAAACGAATAATGGAGATATATCAGTTGGAATCAATTGTTGAAGAGGTTCGAGTTGAAAGAGATGCTTGGATGGAGCAATATAACTTCTTAAATAATCTTCATACATATGCTGTTGATCAAATAGATAATTTGTCTAAAGAAAACTTTGATTTAGTTCAGCAGCAAGACTCATTAAGTAAAGACTTATCTCGCCTTTCTTACTCTTTGACTAAGGCTAATTTGGAGTTGAAAACTTTATCAGATGAGAATGGGACTCTTTCTCAGGAGAAGCGATCTCTGCTAAACAAGGTCGCGACTTATTCGCAAGAATATGATGCTTGTCAAAAATTACGTGAAGAACAAGAACAATCTATTCACACTTTGAAAAACCAACTTGAAGAAATTTCACGAGAGAGATAAACTTATCCAGGGTAGAATAACCTTGAGTCTAAAAGCAAACCAATTCAAGGATCAATGTTCCAAATTAGAAAAATCCAACTCTACCCTTGTGACCGAGAATTCTATACTTGTTTGAATGAAAAAAAGCTAAGCGAGCTCGATTGAAAGGCCTAGTTGGAGATACATTTGATGATGCCATGGACTGTTTGGGGAATAATTTTGCAGCTTTAATTCAGCATCTTACTTCTCAGAAGGAAGGTAGTCATATTATTTGACTATCTTAATTCATTAATTTATTACAAAAAATCTTTAATTATTCTGAAAATTCCAAAAATATTCTGTAAAAGTTTTCTTTAATCTTGTGCACTTTTTATGCAGACTCTGAGAAAAAGCTTCGCTCTGTTATCTCCACCCTCATATCAGATTACTCTAAGATTCGCAAAGAAAATGGGTTACTCGCTTCCTCTCTTGCTCGCTCTCGCGACCGTGCAGAACGAAGATTTGATTATATGTCTTACTGTAAAGACATAGATAGTAAGAATCGTCAAAAGGCGTTGCTTCGTCAATTCCCCCTCAAAGCTGAAGTCCTTGTGAATGAGATTTTATTGTCTAAGTCCCTTGATCTTATTCATGTTGATCCTTTGGAATTAAGTGATGATGAAGTCCCTGATTCTCCTGACAGTGATAATGACTATGAAAGCGGCGAAGATATCGCTAATATTGAAGTTGTCAACAAAGATCCGACTGAAAAAATTTCTGATGAAAATCCATCAGCTGGCGAAAATGAAGGTGCTGAAAACATTTCTGATGAAAATCCGCCGACCGGTGAAGGTGAAGCTGATAAAGGAAGTGAAAGATCTCAACCATCCTCTGTAGTTGATAATATTTATGTAGAGAATTAAACTTTCTTTGTAATTTGTCAAAACTTCTTTTTGCTTGTAAGGATTAAGTCTTTGATCGAGTAATCCCTTATTTTCTCCTTTTTCTCTTATTTAAGATGTTTGAACATAATCTCGCGAGCACGTTCGCTTACTGAATCTTTTATGAAGTAAAACCATCCCAATTAGGAATTTCACTTTATTTCTTCTTATTGCGACAAGATCGCAGGCAGCCTTTACATTTTCATGTAATGACCCATTGACCTTGCCTTATCATTTTTGATGGTCTTCTAAGTTTTACCTTCCTAATTAAAGGTCTCACTCTGCCACCCTTTATTGCGACAAGGTCGCAGGACGTTTTTACACTTGCATGCAAAAACCCCTTGACCTTGTCTTATCATTTTTCAAGTATTTTTGCCTCTGCAGGATGTTTTGCTTGCAACAATATGACAGGCCTAAACTTTCTTGCGAAAATAAATCCCCATGACATTGTCGTCTTGCGACGAAATCGCAGGACGTCTTTACACTTGCATGTAAGGACCCATTGATCTCGTCTTACCCTCGCGTTAGTATTATTGCCTCTGCAGGATCATTCTTGACCATTGGTGCTGCGAGAGACACCAATATATCAGCGAGAAAATGGAGGCAAGCTGGCGAGAAAATGGGATGGACCTTATATTATCAAAGAAGTGGTTGGTACAGGGGCTTATAGATTGATGGATCCTGAAGGCAAAGATATGGGACAAAGATTGGGCAGACCGTGGAACAGATTATATCTAAAGAAATACTACCCGTAAAAGTGGGTCAGATGAAGTACCCTTTTCTCTTCTAATTCGTCCAACTTGATTAGAATGTTACTGCACTAAGATTTTTCTCCCAAACTTCTTTCTTAGTTGTTGGGATCATAACTTCTGTTGGGAGCACAACTTCAACTCCATATGTTAAGCAAAAAGGTGACATTCCAGTAGCTTCTCTTCTGGTTGTATTGTATGCCCATACTGCACTGGGTACTTGTTCGCACCATCCTTTATTGTGTCCTTCTAACTTCTTCTTCAATATATCCGCAATTGTTTTATTTGTTTCCCTCCGCTTTGACCGTTAGCTTGCGGATATAGTGGAGTCGATTTCCCATATTTAATTTGAAATGCATTAAGTAAAAACTCTATGTTTTGCCCTTCAAATTGTTTCCCATTATCAGATACCAACTGTGCGGGGATCCCAAATCTGCATATAATATTCTCAAATATGAAAGTAAAAACATCTTTGTCGCGAATGTGTTGTACGCTTTCACTTCTGCCCATTTTGTGAAATAATCCGTTGCGACAATTAAGTATCTTCTCTGTCCTGTTCCTGGTAGAAAAGGTCCCACGATATCTAAACCCCACTTTCCAAAAGGCCATACACTTTTGGAAGAATTTAATGGTGCCCAGTGTGCATGTATTTTCTTCCCATGTCTTTGACAATCTTCGCACGCCTCGACATTGCTCTCGCGTCCTCATGCATATATGGCCTGTAATATCCTTGCATTTTTGCTTTATATGCTAAAGATCTTCCACCGCTATGATTCAAAACATCTCCACTATGCAACATCTTCAATATGATTTCTCCCTCTTCCCTTGTTAAGCATCGAAGTGAAGGTCCATCAAAAGATCGCCGATAAAGTACACCATCTCTTAATTCATAATTCGTTGCACGGCTTTTCAATTTGTGTGCTTCTAATCTATTTCTTGGTGCCTCCCCTTTCATTAAGTAAGCGTGAAGTTCTGTTCTCCAGTCTTTATCGCGACATTGTGGTATGTCTTCTACTAACATTGCATCCGCTTCTTGCCCTTCTTCTTTATTAATTGATGGTGCCAAAAGTGTTTGTATTTTGATATTCCTCGCAATGGGGTCTGTCATCATACTTGATATAAAGGCAAAAGCGTCTGCGAGTCTGTTATTTCTCCTTGATATATGCCTCCACCTCATTTTTGGTATACGTGCTTTGAAAATTCTTCGACAAGCTTTACGTACTTTTGCAAAGATGGCTCATTTGTAGCGTATTTCTCTGTTATCGACGGTGCTAATTGTGAGTCACTTTGGTAATCCTCACATTTTCTAACTTCATTTCTATTGCGAATCGCAAAGCATGTATTATGGCTTCATACTAGTTTCATTATTAGTGGATTCAAACTCCAATCTAAAAGAGAAAGCTAATTTATTGCCTTCATGAAATCACAACAATTCCCACTCCATTGCCTTCTCCATTTGATGATCCATCTACCAATATTTCCCACCTATAAGTTGATTAACAAATCCTTTGGATCTCCATGCTCTTCTTCTACATCCATCATTTCGTCCACTGCTTCATCTTCTTCCAAAGGAAATTTCGCAAAAAAAGTCTGCGACTACACTGTGACTTGGTTGAAGATAATATTTCATATTTGAGTTTATAATGACTTATTTGGGCATTCCATCTTTCAACTCTTCCCGATCTTTTTGAATTTTTCATTATTGATTCGATTGGTACTTTTGTTATCACCCTGATAGTATGTGCTTGAAAATATATGCGGAGCTTAAATGTTGCATAGACTAACGCCAGGATTAGTTTTTCAATCTTGAATAATTCCTTCTGCGGCATTAAAAGTCTTCTTGATATAGTAGATTGGTTTTCTACTCAGCGTCTATTCGCAGCAATACTGCGCTTAATGCGTGCGACGTTGTCGCAAGGTATACCAACAATTCCTCTCCTGGCTCTGCTTTTTGCATAATGGATACTTCCATTAGATGTTCTTTAATTCCTTGTAAAGCCTTTTCACATTCGTCTGTCCATTTAAACTTGATCCTTTTTCAGGATGCTGAAAAAATGCTTGCACTTATCAGATGACCGCGAAATGAATCTCCCTAGTGATGCTAATAATCCATTTAGCTTTTGAACATCCTTTATTGTCGCGGGTGTTGGCATATCACGAACTGCTTTCACTTTCTCTGGGTCGACTTGTATTCCTTCCTTTGATACGATATAACCCAAAAATTTTCCCGATGCCACTCCGAAGGTACATTTTTCCGGATTTACTTTGATGTCGAATCGCCTCATCATTCAAAGATTTCTCTCGGATCTCGTACATGGTTTTTACCTTTCTTACTTTTTACGAGCATATCATCTACGTATACTTCCAATGTTTTATGTATCCATTCTGCGAACACTTCTTCTACCATTCTTTGGTATGTTGCTCCAAAGATTTCGTAAACCAAAAGGCATTTTTGTATAACAATATAACCCCTTGGAGCGAAAAAAGCAAGATGCTCTTGGTCTTCCTCGGCGAGAGGAATCTGGTTATAACCTTTATACCCGTCCGAGAGATGATATTCTTTCATTTCCTGCTGCTTGATTCGACTAGTTGTGGAATATCCGGCAATGGAAAACTATCTTTAGGACAAGCTTTGTTTAAATCGGTGAAATCTATGCAAATTCTTATCCCCTTTTTCTTCTTTGGGACTATAACCATATTTGCTATCCATTCAGGGATACTTTCTTTGGCACGATGATTCCCGCATCTAGCATTTTTACGCAATTCTTCTTCTATTTGGGGGTGATAAGCTGTTGCGATTTTTCTAATTCTATGCTTGAACGGCTTCACCCTTTTGTTTATTTCCAGTTTGTGGCAAGCTATCGATGGATCTATACCAGGCATATCATCCATGTTCCACGCGAAGATATCTTTATAGTCTCGCAGCAATTCTACAGTCCTTTTTTCCTCATTCGCTTCCATCTGGTCCCAATTTTCAACATCTTGGGCTCTTCATTAGTTCCGACATTCACTTCTTTCGTTTGCTCTGCCGCGACGTAACTAGCTTGCGATTCTCCCATAGGGGTTGGTCCTTTCAGCTCTTTCGCGAATTCATTTTCTTCTCCCGAGATCTCGCTAGGTATCCCTCTTCCTTCCTTTGCTCTTATCATGTAAACTCTAAATTCTTCTTCTTTTTATTTGCTTTCGCCAGTTTTTCGCGATACTTTCGCTTCTTTGCTTGCTCTTCATGATATTTTATTTCAATTTGATAACATATTCTTCCTTTATCCACATCTCCTCTAATCTCGCCGATTCCAGTTGGTGTGGGAAATTTGATACATTGATGAAATGTTGATGCTATGACTTTTATTGCGTGTACCCATGGTCTCCCTAGCAATACGTTGTATGGAGATTCCATGTCCACTACACACAAGGTTACTCGTGTCTCTATGTCTCCCAACAGAATTCGTATTTTTACTTCTCCTTTAACTTTTGTTATGGATTTACCAAAACCATGGATATTGTAGGCCGTGGGAACCATTTCTTTATCTTTATATCCCATTTTCTTGTAAGCATGATAAAACATGATATTCACCAAACTTCCCGTATCGATTAAAGTTCTATTTACCGTCCATGTTTGTGTTGCCTTTACTAATTCTTCTCCTTTGCACGCGTTTATTGTGATTACCAATGGAGATGTGTGATTCAAATTTTCCTTAGATACTTCTGAAGCTGTGAATGTTATCCTTTGCTTTTTCCATTCTTCTAAAGGCAATGTCACCTCTCTATCTGTGATTTTCTTTCCTTCAAAATCCCGCTTGTGTATTCTTCCTTTGATATTCTCATGAAACTCATCAATCATTGTTTTTGTGCCCGAACTGTACTCCATATCTTTCTCCTTTGTCTCGTCTAATTTAACATTTTCTTTTTCTTTCATTTTCTTGATTTTAATGATTCTGATTGCCTTCTTCTTTTCTTCAGGCCCCTCCCTGTTTCTAGCGCCAATATGTAGTTGCAGGAAATCCCACAATACACCCCTCACTATATTTTGTTTAACTAATCCATTCAAAAGATAATAGATGAACAATTATGAATGTTTATTAATAATTTTCTTGAAATGTCTACACAGAAGAATGGAATTACACTTAAGAACTTACAAATATTTTCTTTATTTCTCTCTCCTAATGACTTGCTTTTCAATCCAAAAAGAACTCTCTTACAACAGATTTACTCATCCCTTTATATAGGGTAATTCATAGTGAATGACAGCTAAGCTGTCCTTTATTTTCGGGAATGTCTCGCGAAGTGTCGCAGGCGTACAAGTATTCATACTCGCGACACTTCTTAACTTTCGCCAGATTTCATATCCTCCTATCGTCATCCAGTGCGTCATTTATATTTAACCCTCTGCGACTCATTCGCAATGTTGTTATTTGTTGTCTTCGCGAATTGTTGTTGTCGCGATATTCTGATCCTACATAATGGAAATCAAGGAAATAGACAACAGAATAGTCCAATTGGTGAAGAAAATCAGGAAGAAGGAAGAAGAATATTGCATGGGAGAGAAACACAGAGGAGACAAAAGGAGATTGAAGATGACATCGAAAAGCATTATATTGAAAAAGCGCGTCTAGCTCGCGAAAGAGAAAGATTAAGAGTAGAAATGAAAGAACGGGAATTGGAGGAAGCAATTCGGCAGAATAATCATGACAATCGAGAAAGAAGGCGCGAGCAAAATCGCAACAATGGAAATATCAATGAAGAGTATGAAAGAATACAAAGGAGAGGCGATAGACAACCAAGAAGAGAAAACGATGGATATAATGGTGTGCGAATTCGAGAACGAGATGGAGGAGAAAATCGAGAGAAAGAAGAGAAGAAAATCTTTGAACAAGAAAATCAAGATAGACATGAACGCAGAAGGAGAGAAACGGAACTAAAAAGACCAATAAATTCGAACCACGATGTAAATGAAAAATCTTAAGAGAGTTGGCAGAGATGAGAGGAATGTTGAATAATAGAAAAGGAGGAGGAAAAAGACAATTAGATGAGGCCATCGAAGAAGGCGAAAACTCCTTTACGCTAGAGTGCGAGTTAGGTGGAATACCCCAAAATGCAATTTACCAAAGCATTAACCAGCATTTTTGATGGAACAACTTGCGCAATACAACACATCAAGGCGTACGTGAGATGTATGTTACAATGGGAAAATCATGACGCTATATTGTGTAAATATTTCGCATTAAGTTTAACAGGAGAAGCACTGAAATGGTTTGAGGGTTTACCAAGAAACACCATCACGTCATTCAACCATTTACAAGTTATATTCGTAGGGGCATACATAAGTAACAACTCCTCGCGACCAGGAATTGAAGATGTATTTGGGCTGAAACAAAGAGTGGGCGAAAGTTTAAGACACCTAACTGTGAGATGGAAGACGATGTGTAGCGAGATGGCTGGAAGAGTGGATGAAAGATATCTCATTTTATCATTTATAAATGCTATGTTCTCAACCAATGTGCTATATATTCAAATTTTTAGAGTCAAGAATACAATCACGATGACGGAGCTGCGAGAACTTCAAGAGGAGTATATTGCTTTAAAGAAAAGGAAAAATGAGATGGAATCATACCCAATTGCGAATACAAGTTCAAATGCTGCTGTTTATGGGTAAAAATCGTTTCTGCCAATTTTGGTAAGTTCGGTAGGTGAGTGAGAAACTGGTTCAAACCCTAAACAAATGTGCTGCACGTGAGCACTTTATAGATTCGAGAGATCAATCTGTACAAGTCCGTCCGAAACCAAGAAATGGCCGTTCCAGACTTGAGCTAAGATGAGAGGAAGGTTGAGTTTTTCGCTTCTTAGATGGTGGAACAGAAGACTTATCCTTGCGTGCATTGGCTTTAGTTTTGCCTTTAACTTTTGCAGCTATCGCTTCCTCGGCGTCAACCTTCGCATACAAATGAAGATAAGAAATAGAGGCAACAATATTGTTAAATAACATAAAAAAGATATTTCTTACTTCATCCGTAAGCGATCGAAGTATTGCCAAGGTACTTGCCAATGGATTTGCTTTGTAACTTTTCCTCAGTTTGACAATCTGGAAAATTTACAAACTCAATGAATATAAGAGGAAAGAGGGATTGCAAAAGCAAACTGTGGGGACATACCTCTTCCGCCTTCTTGGGCCACTTAAATTCCCAAGGATGATAGCCTGCGAGATTTGCAGGGAGTACATGCGAACCTGCTATGTAAGGTCCACTTAAGAGCAAAGGTACAACCCACCACTTCTCATCTTTGGAGTGGCGAGGAGTAGTGTTGTTACCCGAATGATTGTCGATATCTTGCATGAGTAATTTATCCTCAGGGATATTATCTTTTCTCTTCAACCGAGCGCCCCAGCGAGACTTCTTATTTCTCATGCCTATTACCTCATAATTTTCAAAAAAGTTTTCTGCAGTGTATCTCTCAGGGATTATTTCTAAATTTACATATTTGGGGTCTCGACCTTTGTTAGGATATAAAGATCCTTTGCCAAGACCACGGTGGCAAACTCAAGCATTAGGCGGATACAATCGCCGCTTAATTGATAGACAGCTCGCGAGAAGTTCGGATGGGAAAGGATTTCATAAAAGAGTGGCATCTCAGGATCATATAAAGGAATGGGAAGTCCTGAGAAGTTGACCTAGCGAAACAATAATCTTGTGATCATCACATTGATGATCGAAAAAAGCAGCGTGAGTATAGATGAACTTCCTTGATTAGGAATGGTAGAAAGAATGAAACCTTTGTCTTGCAATTTTTTCTGAGTCTCAGTAAAGCGAGGTTTGTACATACGACTAAGTGAAGCCATTATCGATATGGGAATGGAAGATCAAGATAAGATAAAAAGATTGAAGATTTGCAGTGATAGAAGCGCAATTTGTGGAAGAAGAAGATAAAAGAAAAATTGCAGAGAGAAAACGAAAGAGGAAAAGAGAAAGATATGAAAAATATATATAGAGAGAAACATCCTCGGGGGAAACGAGAGCATTTAATGTGAGAGGGGACGTGAATGGTCAAGAATAAATGATTGAAAGAAACGTGTCAGAAAAAGACTGGAGAAGTAGACATCAGTAATAAAGTTCGTATGGAAAGATGAAACTGAGACAAGTACAAATAAACAGTTGCGGCAGTTCAAAAATATTGATTCTCATGACATTATCTCCTTCGCAGAAAAGACATGAGAAGAGGCAAGATGTAGGATCATAATATCGCCACAACAATAATTCGCGAAGACAACCGATAACAACATTGCGAGTGAGTCGCAGAGGGTTAAATATAAATGACGCACTGGATGACGATAGGAGGATATGAAATCTGGCGAAAGTTAAGAAGTGTCGCGAGTATGAATATTTGTATGTCTGCGACACTTCGCGAGACATTCCCGAAAATAAAGGACAGCTTAGCTGTCATTCACTATGTATTACCCTATATAAAGGGATGAGAGAATCTGCCGAAGGGAGAGTTCTTTTTGGATTGAAAAGCAAGTCATTAGGAGAGAGAAACAGAGAGAATGTTTGTAAGTTCTTAAGTGTAATTCCATTCTTCTGTGTAAAGATTTGAAGAAAATTATTAATAAACATTCATAATTGTTCATCTATTATCTTTTGAATGGATTAATTAAACAAAATATAGTTAGGGGTGTATTGTGGGATTTCCGCAACTACGGTGAAGCCTATGGCGCTATATTTGGCATGTGCCAATGGCATGGCGGCTTAGTTTGGCATGGTTGCCAATGAGTGCGATATGTAGTTTGGTTTTGGCGTCATTGCCATGGTGCGCGAGTGTGCGGCTTGGTTTTGGCGTTGTTGCCATGGTGCGCAGTGTGCGGCTTGGTTTGGCATTGTTGCCATGGTGCGCAGTGTGCGGCTTGGTTTTGGCTTTGTTGCCATGGTGCGGTGTGCGGCTTGGTTTGGCATTGTTGCCATGGTGCGCAGTGTGCGGCTTGGTTTGGCATTGTTTCCATGGTGCGCGGTGTGCGGCTTGGTTTGGCATTGTTGCCATGGTGCGCAGTATGCGGCTTGGTTTTGGAATTAGGGTTACGTGTCGAAAACCCTAACTGTATGCTTAAAAATACCCCTATTAATTATTTACACCGAGTTAAATGCTCTTTGTTAATGTGTTGCGGGTAACACTAGGTCATGGGGTTTTACGATTTTACCCCTTGTTTAAAAACCACTATCAACATTAAGTCCCCTGCTTAGCTCGGAACAGGGCTTTGTTGCGGGTAAGCATAAGATGGTGACAAACTATCAACAGCAAACCGTAAAGAGAATTGAGGAGGCTTGTCTGACCTTTTATAAATAGGATTTGGAATCCTTGCCTTTGGTAGTTTTGCACAAATTGGGAGGCTGGCACAATTAGTGGGGCCGGTGCAACTTGGGCGACGTTGTGAAGTTCGCGTGAGTTGGGAACCGAGCGTGCTAGCTGGTGGGACCGGCGCAATGTGGAAGATGTGCGTGCTTGCAGGCGTGACTTGGGTGGTCATAGGGAAGTCGGTGTAATTGGTGGGGCCGGTACAGCTTGGGCGACGTTTGGGAGGTCGCGTGAGTTGGGAAACCGAGTGTGCTAGCTGGTGGGACCGGCGCAAGGTGTGGAAACTGTGCGTGCTTCTTTGGCGTGACCGATGTAAATAAGGAGGGAGTTTCTTCAGATAGCAAAATTTCCTTATTTTGCCTTTCCTTCACGCTACGGCTTCAATTAGGGCATCGTCCATGCCAAAAAATCTGGAAGCGTTATGTCCCTCATTGCTTCCTTTCCTTTTAAGGTTCCGTATTCATACCCAACGCAACCGCATCATCTCCCTTGTTTGAGAGGGGTTCTTCTTGTTGGTTTCTCTTTTCTTTGCCTAGAGACGAATCATTCTCTAAACAAGTGAGATTCTCAAGTGAAGGCGCGAGATCGACTCTTGCGAAAACACCCCGACTAGGGTTATTCGGGCTAAGAAAATCATATCGGTATGTTTTTTCTTCTTCTCTGTTCATGTTATCCTCTTTTATATGCGTATAGATAGGATGGAACTTGATCATTTTCCCATTCTTTACAAAGTGTATGATGGGACCTTCCAGGATGGCCGTGCCTTTAACTTTTGAGGAAAAGGACTTGAATTGGCGTAGATCAATCTTCTTCTCTTGAGGAGGCATTGGTTGGGATTGAGTCCTTGCTCCATGAAGCTAGTGAAATTGTTAAGGACCTCCCTTCCATCTATCCCCACGAAGAACATGTACATGCTTGGACTCTCTTGGGTTCGGTGAGCGTGGAGAGAGCGCCATGATTCTTGATTTTGATGCGGGTGAATCGAAGAACTTTCTTGAAATGTCAATGAGGAAACCTTTGAAGGAGCATATGATGGAAACGAAATAGCCTTTGAAGTTGATGCCAAAAGTGTCTTGTTGGTAATACCGAGAGATGTCATGGTGGCGTATGGCCGGAATGGTCATCGGGAGGACACACATTCTTCTTTGGTCGCTTCGGGATGGGATGTTGAGGTTCTGCTGCTAAAACCGTTGAATGGAACCTTTGTTGCTAGGAGGATTCTTTGGGGAAAATGTTTGAAGATAGCTTTGCCCGAAGGGGCTTGTGCTCCACCCTTCGAGGGCTAGTTCCTCCCTTTTGTTATTTCTGTTAGCTGCTTAGTTCCCCTGGTGCCTCCTCTCTCTTTTTTTTTTTTTTTTTTGGGTAAACTCATCTTTTCCTTCTTCTTCATCAGTAAACATTTTGCTTCATATATATTTTTGAAAGAGGTTGTGGTATAATGGCTCTGCAGTGGTTTTCTGGGTTTATCTGATGTATTTCTCTGATATCTGGAGAATTTGCTTGGAAAAAGACGTGTATATTTATTTTTTATTTTTTTGACAGGAAGGGAATCCCCGGGGAGAAATACAAACGGTGTATTCATCTTGGGGAAGTACAACTACTAAGAGGAATTGTTAAAGGGAATACTGAAAAAGAAAAGGAGTAAATGGGAAGTACAACCCCCTTTTTTATGGATTGGATTCCTTGAGCCACCGCGAGTGAATTATCACGCCTTCAGGTGTGACTGCATTGATGAGCTTGCAATATCCTCCCAAAAGGGTATCCGCAACCAGATACGGCTCGTCTTCTCCTTCACTGGGCGAATCTATTTTTACTGTCATCTTCCCAACTTGAAACGTGCTTTCTTTGACCACTACATCTCCAATTGAAAACGGGTTCAGACGTCGTGCAACCGTTTGAGTCTTGGCTTCAATAGAAGTTTCCAAGCTTCTTGCAAAGTGTTCAAATGGTCCAGCCTCCCATTCACATTTCTTGACAGCGTTCGTGCTAGTAATCGCGCTGAGTCCCCATGACGGAAAGGGGGAAGGAAAGATTGGTTGCCGAAAAGGTTGTTTGGTCAGACTTACTTGCATTTGAAAACCATGAGCTAGCGCCAACGGGTCCTCTCCGGATGTCTGGGTTTCTTCAGTAGTTTGTTGATGCGATAACCAGTGGGATGATTTGTTGGAATTTCCTTCGGGCGTGGACGTTGGCGGAGGGCGCACATCCAATTTCGCTTTGTTGTCGAGCACCCATAAACGTCCCAATATCATGTCGTGATCTAGTTCTTTGACAATATGGAATTTGCTATGTGTTATAGCGTCTCCCATATCGATCTCTAAGTTGATGTAGCCATGCGCGTTCAAAGCTTCTCCTCTCAAGTCCTTAATCACGGACGGGGAATAGGTAGCGTCTTGTTTTGTAAATCCTGCTGCCTTCAGTGTCTTGAAAGTAATGATGTTGTGATAGGAGGCCGTGTCGATGAGCGTGTCGTCAAATTCGTTACCACTTAAACGGACGTGGTCGGCAGTCCCCGGTTCTCCGCCGCCTGTTTGGGAAGCTTGGGCCCTTGGCGTGGATTCCGAGGAGAGAAAAGTTATTTGCCGGATATAACACGATTGAGAGCTGCGAAAATATCTTGGCGCTGAACCTTGGAAAGATAGAGAATTTCGCATACATGTCGCATCATGGATTGTACAGTCTCGTGTACGGAGTCCCCAGAGGAACCGCAGTTTCTTATTGGTAGTGGGTCTCGATGCACTCTTTCGTCTCCTAGTTGGAGTTCTCCTGCTTCTATCCTTTCTTTGAAAATATGCATCATCTGTTGCAATCGCTAGTCGGGTGGTGAACGAACTGTGGTAATGGCAAAGTATTTGGGGTTCGCCATCTCACCTCGGTTGGTGGCCGTCGGCGGTGGCAACTCGATGACATCATCTTGAACCCAGGCTTCTAGGAGGTCAATCACCTCCTCGATGGGAATGGGAAATCAAGGGTATTTCCTTCGGTCTCACGATCTTTGCATAGGAGTTTTAGTGACGATCTTCCGTTATGAGGGTTACCGTTCTGTGGCGCTTCACGTTTGTTTGGTGGCTCGTAGTTGCGGCTTTCCTTTTTCCCTTTCGTTTACTATGTTCACGGAGGATGAGCCGGCATTAAATTGTTTCTGATGAGGCGTCTACTCCCGCAGGTTTCGCGCGCGTCTTCGGTTCGAGTTGGCCTGGTTCTTTCCAGTAATGCTGGTGCTGTTTTTGCAGATCGTCTGGCGGCTTCATGGAGTTCGGAGAACGTTTGGAAACGCAAGTTTTCTAGCAGGGCGCGGTAGATTGGAACCATACCATTGATGCATGCGTTCACCAATTGTTGCTCGGTCACGTTTGGGCCGTGACAGTCGAGTGCTTGAACCCTGAACCTTTTGACGAAATCATTCGGATGTTCGTTATCCCACTGGTACATTCTTCCGAGGTCCGAAAAGTAACTTGTTGGACACAAAGAAGTATTTCTTGTAAAACGCAATGACCATGCTACTCCAATTGGGAATGCTGCTCGGTGGGATCTTTGTTGTACCATGTATACGCCCTTCCAAGTAAGTGATTTTGAGAATTCCCTTAAACGAAGAACGTGATTATATTCATGTTCACCTAGGGATTTCAGGAAACGAGAAACATGCTCACGTGCATTCCGGTACCATCGTACGGGGTAAATTGAGAGAAGAGTACCCCCTTGGGAGAGGGATCCCTCTGTATTTCGGATGGGTAAGGGGTTGGTGATGATGCACGTCCAACTCATCATTCTTGATTCGGTTGCGAGAGGAGTTGTTCCACATCTTCTCTCGTGACAAAGTTGGGTGGCTGATTTCTTTCCAACGGGATTCTAGTGCGAGTTTCCTCATCCATGGAGGCGTGCTCCGCCGAGGTGCTGGCGTCGGGGTTATTGGAGACGTTCCTAAATGGCTCTGGAGGGCGCGACTCACGTGGTAGTCGTTCTGTCAGGGTCTTGAGAAAGATGAGTACCTCCTTCTGTGTTGAAACCATATCATGTCCGGGCTCGCGAGCATCTCTTGTCGTTCCATCGGATGGCGATGGTGACGTAAGGGCGACTTCCTCTTGTCCCTCCGGTTTCGTCCCGTCGGCGGGGTAGTTGGGATCTTGGTCGTGGACGGAGGCGCCATGCTAGACGAAGCATTTGGGGTCGTGGCGGCGGCTCTAGCCCTGGTGACTGGTGGCGCAACACTCGAAAAGATATTTTCGTTGCCGTGATTAGAGGGTTGTGCAGAGACGCTAGAGGAGGCAGTGGCTCTGGCCCTGGTGATTGGCAGTGTTACACTTGAGGGGGTGCATTCGATGTTCTTTGTTGTCGGTAGGTGACGTAACAACGTTATTGGGAGAGATGCTAACATCCGGGTGCGTTCTGTCTTTGGTGTTCTCGCAGCCGCTCCCGGACTCCGAGTTCCACCATGTTGGGATTTGACGTTCGGAAACGAAATCGGGAGTCGGAGTTGGTATTGTAACCGATAGATCAATCCTCCCATTGTGGTCGCCAATTGTTTATGGGTAAAAATCGTTTACGCCAATTTTGGTAAGTTCGGTAGGTGAGTGAGAAACCTGGTTCAAACCCTAAACAAATGTGCTTGCACGTGAGCACTTTATAGATTCGAGAGATCAATCTGTACAAGTCCGGCCTAAACCAAGAAATGGTCGTTCCAGACTTGCTTCTATCACAAAGTGGAAGAGAAGGGTTGATTTGGGGAGGGAAGCCAAGAAAGGTGTTGAGACCAGGAATAGTGCAGGAGAGTAGTATCTCGACTTGTATCGAAAGTAAAAGCTTGGGAAGCTTGCAAGAGATGAAAGCTTTTGGGAGAGCTTGCAAAGTTGCCTTTACGAGAGTGTAGTATTTTTCTCCGACCGAGACTTGTTGTCGGTGGAAATAGGTAAGACCTATTTATACAAATCGAGATTGAAACGTACCACTGGTCTCATGAAGGAAGAGAGTAAAGGGTGAAATAATGAGAGGAGGTGGTAGCCGCATGGTGTTAATGGGTGAAAACGTTTTCACCATTATTTCCTCATTTATTTGACCACTTTATTCCTTTTCACGCTTTCTTAATGTGAGCGTAGTGTACGCTACAAGCTGTGACCGCCAAACCAAAACCCCGGAAAGCATCCCCTAGTTTATGTTGATATCTCGAGTGTTGGTTTCACCTTGAGTGCAAGTGGCGCTGCTAGTGGCGCGTGTGGCATGTGCCATTGACATGTGCGGAATGCCCTTGTTGCGGGTTGTACTTCGAGCGCAAGTGGTAATTACCTCGCGTGGCATGTGCCAATGGCATGTGCGGAATGCCTTGGTGGTAGGTTGTACGTTGAGTGTAAGTGGCAATGCCTAGTGGCAGTGCGTGTGTGGCATGTGCCAATGGCATGTGCGAAATGCCTTGGTGGTAGGTTGCACGTTGAGATTGCTAGTTTGGCATGTGCGGAATGCCTTGGTAGGTTGCACGGTTTTGCAAGTTAGGCTGGCGTGTGTTTGGCATGTGCCAATGGCATGTGCGGAACGCCTTGGTGGTAGGTTGCATGGTTTACAAGTTAGGCTACTACCGTGTGTGTTTGGCATTGCCAATGACATGTGCGGAATGCCTTGGTGGTAGGTTGCACGGTTTGCAAGTTAGGCTACCAGCGTGTGTGTTTGGCATGTTCCAAATGGCATGCGTGGCCGTTAGGGTTGTGGCCTTGGTAGGAAAAGCTACCGGCCGAGCATGTTGGCATGTGCCAATGGCATGCGTGTTCGTTAGGGCCGTGGCCTTGGTAGGAAAAGCTACCGGCGAGCATGTTGGCATGTGCCAATGGCATGCGTGGCCATTAGGGCCGTGGCCTTGGTAGGAAAAGCTACCGGCGAGCATGTTGGCATGTGCCAATGGCATGCGTGGCCGTTAGGGCCGTGGCCTTGGTAGGAAAAGCTACCAATGAGCATGTTGGCATGTGCCAATGGCATGCGTGGCCGTTAGGGCCGTGGCCTTGGTAGGAAAAGCTACCGGCGAGCATGTTGGCATGTGCCAATGGCATGCGTGGACGTTAGGGCCGTGGCCTTGGTAGGAAAAGCTACCGAGAGCATGTTGGCATGTGCCAATGGCATGCGTGGGTTAGAGGCCGTGGCCTTGGTAGGAAAAGCTACCAATGGCCGAGCATGTTGACATGTGCCAATGGCATGCGTGGCCGTTAGGGCCGTGGCCTTGGTAGGAAAAGCTACCGGCGAGCATGTTGGCATGTGCCAATGGCATGCGTGGCCGTTAGGGCCGTGGCCTTGGTAGGAAAAGCTACCAGCCGAGCATGTTGGCATGTGCCAATGGCATGCGTGGCCGTTAGGGCCGTGACCTTGGTAGGAAAAGCTACCCGAGCATGTTGGCATGTGCCAATGGCATGCGTGGCCGTTAGGGCCGTGGACTTGGTAGGAAAAGCTACCGGCGAGCATGTTGGCATGTGCCAATGGCATGCGTGGCCTTGGTAGGCCGTGGCCTACCACGAGCATGTTGGCATGTGCAATGTCATGCGTGGCCGTTAGGGCCGTGGCCTTGGTAGGAAAAGCTACCGGCCCGAGCATGTTGGCATGTGCCAATGACATGCGTGGCCGACTTGGCCTAGGTTGCATGGTTTGTAAGCCTAGGGCGCTATATTTGGCATGCGCCAATGGCATAGCGGGTTGGAAATATGGCTTGTGGTACGTGTTGGGATGTGCCAATGGCACGCACGGCCATGTTGACCTAGTTGCACATTTTGTAAGCCTAGGGCGCTATATTTGGCATGTGCCAATGGCATAGCGGCTTAGTTTGGCATGGTTGCCAATGAGTGCGATATGTAGTTTGGTTTTTGGCCATGGTGCGCAGTGCCTTGGTTTTGGCGTTGTTGTGTGCGCAGTGTGCGGCTTGGTTTGGCATTGTTTGCCATGGTGCGCGAGTGTGCGGCTTGGTTTGGCATTGTTGCCATGGTGCGTGAGTGTGCGGCTTGGTTTTGGCATTGTTGCCATGGTGGTGTGAGTGTGCGGCTTGGTTTGGCATTGTTGCCATGGTGCGCGATGTGCGGCTTGGTTTGGCATTGTTGCCATGGTGCGTGATGTGCGGCTTGGTTTGGCATTGTTGCCATGGTGCGCTATGTGCGGCTTGGTTTGGCATTGTTGCCATGGTGCGCGGTGTGCGGCTTGGTTTGGCATTGTTGCCATGGTGCGCGATTGTGCGCTGGCTTGGTTTTGGAATTAGGGTTACGTGTCGAAAACCTAACGGTATTTTGAAAAAAATACCCCTATTAATTATTTACACCTGAGTTAAATGCTCTTAGTTAATGTGTTACGGGTAACACTAGGTCATGGGGTTTTACGATTTTACCCCTTGTTTAAAAACCACCATCAACATTAAGTCCCCTGCTAGCTCGGGCAGGGGCTTTGTTCCGTGGTAAGCATAAGATGGTGACAAACTATCAATGACAAACCGTAAAGAGAATTGAGGAGGCTTGTCGACCTTTTATAAATAGGATTTGGAATCCTTGCCTCGTAGTTTTGCACAAATCGGGAGGCTAGCACAATTGGTGGGGCCGGTGCAGCTTGGGCGACGTTGGGAAGTTGGCGTGAGTTGGGAAACTGAGTGTGCTAGCTGGTGGGACCGGCGCAAGGTGTGGAAGCTGTGCGTGCTTGTAGGCGTGACTTGGGCAGCCATTGGGAAGTCGGCGCAATTGGTGGGGCCGGTGCAACTTGGGCGACGTTGGGAAGTTGGCGTGAGTTGGGAAGCTGATTGTGCTAGCTGGTGGGACCGGCGCAAGGTGTGGAAGCTGTGCGTGCTTGCTGGCTTGACCAATGTAAACAAGGAGGAGTTTCTTCGGATAGCAAAGTTTCCTTATCTTGATTTCCTTCACGTGCGGCTTCAATTAGGGCATTATTCATGCTAAAAATCTGGAAGCGTTATGTCCCTCATTGCTTCCTTTCCCTTTTAAGATTCCGTATTTATACCCAAAAATAATTGCATCGTCTCCTCGTTTGAGAAAAGGGTTCTTCTTGTTGGATTTCTCTCTTTGTCATGTCACGCTGATTCGAATCATCTTCTAACCATCGGAGTTCTCTAGATGAAGGCGCGAGGTCGACTCTTGCATGAGCATCCCAACAAAGGTTATTCGGGTTAAGAAAATCATATCGGTATGTTTTCTTCTTCTTTGCGGACGACGTACACTTTAACGCTTGTTGTATAAATGGAAAATTTCCCTTTTGTACGAGAGATATCCCGTTGGAGCATGCGTTCTTGTTTATCGACGAGGATGACCTAGTCGTTCCCCTTCCTTCGAATCCGTCCTTGTTGATTCCGCAGACTTGGAGGACGCCGATTTAGGGCTCTATCTTACGAAATGGGATGCAGCGAGAATTCCCCGGTCATACTTCGGTTTGATATGATGGAATGGATGAATACGTGAATGTAACCTTCGGCGTGCTTTTGGAGTTTTCGGTGCACATGTACGGATTCATGTTGAGAAATTCCCGCGGCTCGTAAAACCTCGATAATGATGATGTTGAAATCAGTAATAACCTGGTTGAGGGGAGTGAAAGCATCTTACGCTGGTAGTCCCCATGCATGACCTACTTTCATTATATCGCCTTGAATCCCCCCTCCACGGGATTTGATATAAGCCTATCGTACTCTTCTGGATGTGACACTAGGATGCTCAGAAATTACATGATGACATATTACGGATAGTGCGGGCTCGGGATCCTCCGCGGCCTCGTAAAGTGTTGAAGGCGTCTTCAGACAGAGAGGTGATGATGTACTTGCGCCGCACCCTTGAAGAGTAGAGGACCTTGTTGTGGGTACGGATTTTTGGTGGACTGTTCTTTGTAGCTTTGACAGTGAAGGGATCCCGTGTATATCTTCCGTTCTCAAGTATGGTTTACGTGTTTCCATCTTTGTAGTAATTGCTGCTGCGGTGAAGCTCTGGCTGGTATCAACGAATGAGGGGCAACAGTTCTTGGTAGGATATGTAATCAGGAGAAACTACATTGTCGTGGTAACAAAGTAGGTTGGCTGATATTCTATGAGCTTCCGTGGACGTAAAAGGATTGGCTGGATGCGTAAGCGAGCAAACTGTCCATGATCACAAGTTTTGGCGAGATGGATTAAAAGGTGTCCATGACTACTGTTGATGGTGGATTTTCGTTTAAGGTTAAATTTGTAAAAACCGGAAAAAATCATGCGCTGACATCTTGTAAAAGATAAAGCCATTTATAAGTGTTGGATACTCCCTCACTTAATTCACCAAGAATGGAGCATGTAGCAACAATCCCATTTCGTGAATACATGAAATTCCTCCAGGTTGGAGCATGTGGCAACAATCCCTTCCTGTGAATTTCATATCAGCCTTGTATTTCCGGTACTTATTATCGGTGTGGCATGACAACCGAGTGTTACTCTTCTGAGAATAACACGAACCTCCAAGCACTATAATGAAACCATGTACGAAATACCCGTACAGGCTGATTCTCGATGTGTTATACTAGCCCGAGCCCTCTCGGTGTGTTATACTAGCCCGATTGAGCCCCTCTCGGTGTGTTATACTAGCCCGATTGAGCATCCGGACTGACCGTATCGGTCTAGGATATGATATGATCGCATTCATCCAACTCCATAAGCATGATTGGATGACCCCGAGATCAATTCCATCACCCCCAAGCAGGTATGGAATACCCACGGCCGACCCCGCATGGTCTGGTCATTGGCCTAGCTTTGCCAAAAAACCGTTCATACCAAGCATTATGGACGGAAAACCCTAAATTAGGGTTTGCGGCATATTACATGTGTCGCAAAACAGTCTCAACCATCCATCTTCGCAGGTATAGATGGAGGGTGTGGATGTAGACTCAAAGGGCCCAGAGCATGTCAACACGATCACCGTGGGCCCGCCTACACACTTGACCAATCGGTCCAAGACCAACAATGTTTGGCCGTGACAAAATCGTCACCCAAACAAGAGGAGGCGCACGACTTTGAAAACCAAAATTAGGGTTCAAGCCATCACGCGCGTCCATCTTCTCGATGCGAATGGAGGGTCACAGATTAGATTAAGCAAGGGGCGGTCATACCAAAGCATGACCACCGTGGGCCCATCTACCTCCTTATACGGTCGGCCAAGGCATATCATGCCCGGCTAATCCAAAACGCCCGCCCAAACATGCGTGGTTACACTTCCCAAATTGCAACCGATCTCGACCACTCAACTTCACTTAGGATGATTTGAATGGCTTAGATCACGTTTTCATGGGATAGTCGAGGGCATAGGCATGATCACCGGCCTGCCATCTTCCCGTCAAACCCATCGACCAAGACCGGCCAAGTTAGGTCGTCTTGAAAAACACGCGAGGAAAAAGAGTATGGCGCGCGGCATCAAACTCCTATTGCAAAATCGATCTCAACCACTCAACTTTACAGGGTCAAATTGAGTGGCTTAGATCGCGCCTTCATGGGACAGTGAGGTATGGACGTGCACACCGGCATTTGTCTACACACATGCCCCGGTCGGTCCTCTCCAAATCCCTTTCCATGCTTGGTTTCGACCAAGTGAAGAGTCATGCTTGCGCTCCTCTTCAAAAAACCTAATATTCATTAACGGTCATGAGATGAGTGTCTCAAAGATCATCTCATCCGTCCAACTTCACTGACTTGGTTATACAACCACGGTCAAGAGTTATTTGGTTAGTGAGGCGTCATTGCCCATCACTTTACCACACCATAATGCGAGACACTGCATAAAATACACACGATACTTCACAAGTATCGACTTCTGAATAACACGGTTATTCAATTCAAAGATTACATGCTATCTTTCGTGGATCCACGATCCACACATTCAGATATCAATCATGTCACAAACTGGGGATACATACGGGGTATTGGTGCAGCGGTTTACAGCGTGCAACGCGCCATCACAAGAACGTGTTAGGAATTCATGGACGGTTAGAGATGAACAGGAGAAGTGGGCAAGACTGGTCGACGCACAACTCCACTACTCCATCACTCCACTTCCTCCACTTCCCACGAGAGACGTGAATAAGGCTCAATGACTTGTATAAATAGGTTCTCCGCCCTATTTCAAACAAGACAACGAACAACACAAGTTCGAGACGAGACGAGAAAATCAAGTGTTAATACAAAAATCGTATTCAAACACCAGAGCCTGCTTGCATCAACCGCAAGCCTGCTCACCTTTCATTACAAGTCATAAGCAAGCCAACACCTTCACAATCTCAACACCTTCTTCGCTTCCCTCCCTAAGATCAACCCCATCTCCTTCATTTTGTAACCGAAACAAGTTTGGAACGGCCATTTCTTGGTTTAGGCTGGACTTGCCAGATTGATCTCTCGAATCTACAAGCACTCACCTTGTGATGCATTTGTTTAAAGGTTTAAATTCATTCCTCATCCATACCCCAAATTACCAAATTCTGCGGGAGTAGTTTTCACCCATAAACAATTGGCGACCACCGGTGGGAGGTTGATCTATCGGTTGCAAAAAATTGAATTCTCAATTTTTCGGTTTTAAACTCACGATGCATCCTCATCAGGAAACCACAGGCGGTTCGAGATACCATGGGAAGTGTAGCTAGAATGCTGGAGGATGTCTTGGCAAATCAAGCCGGTATCACTAGAAGACAGAGCGAGACATTCCGCCTTTTGAATGATATAGCAGCACAACTACAAGAAGGGTCGATAGGCATCAACTCAGACAGTACAAGAAACGTTGAATCCTTGGTCAGGAGTCACACCTTTACAAGTGGAGAAGCAAAAGAACGCTTGATCGAAAACGAATCAAGAAAGATGGACAACACGGTCCAGACGAGAGGGAAAAACTTGTCAGGAGTACTACAAAGTCTAGGATAAAGAAATGGAACTGCGACTTACGGATCCCTGTTTGGAAGATTTATATCTCAAGACCCTTGTCGAAGCTCGGAAGACTTGTTCAATCCGCATCGACCTTTCAACTAAGTGAAGAAATGCTTGAGGAAGGAGAGATCAATCAAGGAACACGTGAGTACGAGAGGATGGGAACGTTCAATTCGATCACTCGGCGGTGATATTACAACACCTCCCATCACTGCAGAGCCGGAGCGCCGCAAATCCCGACATCTCATCAAGTGTAACACCTGCGGTAGTCACCGGAGCAACAACTTCCACTCCTTCATCAGAACGAGGAGCCGGAGGGACGAGAGGAGGACCATCCCCCATTACCATTGCAGACTTGATGGAGAAGCAGGAAGTTCTTGCTAAGACTCAAACGGATATGGACGCAACTCAGAAAGAGGTACTCAATTTTCTTAAGATATTAACTGATCGATTTCCACATGACCCGCAACATCCCCTGGAGCCAACAAGAAATGCATTCAACGCACTGGAGAAGCTACTTCAACGGCACAGACCTACATGGACCTGATCAAAGAAGCGACATCAGATATGAGCGGTCCTATCATGGAGACTTCTACACTGGGGACTGATCCTCACGACGATCCTCCTCAAGTCAACAGTTTCACTATGAGCCAGAGGCCGGTGGATCGGGAAGCGGTTTCTCTAGTGGAAAGTTTATGCAAAATTTCACACCTCTCGAAGAATCAGCGCGCGGAGACGTTTTGTTGCAATCAACCAGAGGAAAGTCACGACCATGCCCTACATGTCACCGCACGCATCAAGGATTCAGAGTTCAAGACGACCCTTATCTACACAGGATCGTCTTCATTACTCTCAAGATTCTCAGGACATCCAAGGTTCTCCCAGGCAAGGTCGTACGGAAGCCTACCACAATGACGGACTTCGAGGGAAACCAAACCAAACACATACGGGAGAAGCTCCGTGGAAAGAATCAGACAAGTTCGTTGCATCCCACTCCCCATGTGGGCGTCAATTCGGGAAGAAGACCGACTTGCATCATTGAGGGCTAGTACCCACGATGCATCTTTGCTGACGAAGCATTCTTCTCCATACTGTGAAGCCACAACCCACGTTCACACGAGGAGGGAACGAACTTTTATGGCGAGTCGTGACCCGAAAGGAAAACGGTATACCAAGCCTTTGCCATTATCGGCGAGAGGAGACTGTTACCCAGTCTCTCCACCTAATGGAATGCTACAACAAAGAACGAACCACAAGAGCAAGTGCTAGATGCTCCACAACATGCTGCAAGATGGCACCAACTCCACAACCGATGAAATTGAAATCGTTGAGGAATCTCTAGGCCTATCTCCATCAGCTCAACCTTGTGTACGGATAAACGCACGAAGCCCGTGGAACTTCTAAAAGAGTATCAGGACATGTTCGCTTGGAGATATGAAGAAATGCGGATTTAGATGAAAATTGGTCATCCATCATCTACATGTCATACCTGGATCCAGGTCGGTTAAACAGTTGCAGTTCGGACACGAGGAAAATGGATAGATCAGGTGCTACATAGACTTCAGAAACTTGAACAGGTGCTGCTCAAAAAAAAAAAAAAAAAAAAAAAAAAAAAAAAAAAAATCCCTCTACGACATCGACATGTTAGTAGATGCAAGCAATGGACACAGGCATGTTCTCCTCCATGGATGGATGCAGCGGCTACAACCAGATAAGAATGTACGAGCATGATGCAAGTAAGATATCTTTTCGAACTCCTCTCGGAAATTTTTATTATACCATACTGCCATTTGGTTTAAGGAATACCGGTGCAACGTATCAACGCTCTATGACGGTAATCTTCCACTGGAGCCGATACCTCAAGGGAGCAGCCTCAAGAAGATAACGATGTCCAACCGTCATATCGAGCAAGATCCGGGCGAGTTACCCTATCAGACAGTGGTTGAACAAGATCCGGGGGCATATATCTCACCAACAGGCGATACAACCTTCAGCCTTCTGTAAGCAGTTCCTTGAAGCAGCAAGAGGAAAACCACCAAGATACAACATCCTGCGCGTCCATCAAATCCAACTCCAGTACCACATGCATGACTCCCACAATGATGAAACAACGTCCAAGATATTCCATACCTGGCTCGACAACAACCACTACGAACAAACCATGTAAACCACACTTGGGGACTGAGGCTCAGCATGAAGTTCCTTCACCGTCAGTCAAGGACTTCTTCAACACGAGAAAGATGGTCAGTCAAGAATTATGGAATTCGCAAGAGTAAATCGAACTGAAGAGGAAGCCACTTCAACGCTCCCTCCAGCAGAAGCTGCTTCAATGGTCTATTCAAGAGCCGCCTCAATGCTCTCTCCGGGACCCCTTTTCGCTTCATAATCCTACTTCAACACTCTCCAGGATCCACCTCAACGTTCGCACCAGAAGCCACTTTAACATCCTCTCAAGTCGTTTCAACACTCAAGCTACATCAACAATCTGCTCTCTGGTCAAGTTATCTTTGATGTACTCATTGCTCAACATACGTCTCATCCATCCTTCATGAGGACCGGTGAGCATGAAAAACCCCGAAGTCGATAGGAGGAGGGCTATCGTGGAACGGATATTTTCATATAGTTGGAAGGGCGCGGTGAACAACTCACCATCAATGTTCGGCATATCCTTGAAGCTGCCAACACTTCCTGACTTGGTACCAGCATTATCTCCAGAAGACATCTCAACAGGGATTCTTTTCTTCCACAATGAAATAAAAGGCAGGAGTTAGAACTTGTATGAAAGCACATGAGAGATGTAGTCACACACGGCAAGACACAACTCACATCGGAGCACACAAAACCGGTCCGGCTCAAATTCGGCACGGATTTCAAGACTGGTATTAGTTTTCAAGTCCGGCGCAAGTTTCAGTCTGGTATTGATTTCAAGTCAGGTGCAAGTTTCAGTCTGGTATTGATTTCAAGTCCGGTATAAGTTTCAAGTCCGGTACAAGTTTAAAGTCTGGTGTTGGTCAAGGGAACAACGCTGGTATTGCTCAAGTTTCAAATCCGGTATTGATCAAGTGACGAGTCAAGTATTACTCAAGTTACAAGTCCGATATTGCTCAAGCTTCAAGTCCGGTATTGATCAAGTGACGAGTCCGGTATCACTCAAGTTTCAAGTCTTGTATTGCTTAATATTCAAGTCTGGTATTGATCAAGTCAAGTCCGGTATTGCTCAAGTTTCAAAACCGGTGTTGGTCAAGGGCACGAGGCTGGTATAAAGTTGACATTCGGTCAGGCATACACGATATGGGACCCACGTTCAATCAAGCATATATGGCGGGACCACATTTATTTGCACAACACGGTTCTCTTATGTCATGAGAATCATGTTCACGAAATTCAAGCCCACGTTCGATCAAGCAGCGCGATAGCCCCACCAACGAAGCGAGGCACAAGGTCCGTCGATTAGGCACAACCCCACGATCGAGCGGAGCAAGCACGGAGAGCGGGCCCTCGACCGGCAGGCATAGAAAGGTCGATCAAGCAGGCAAGACCAACATCATACTAGGGGAACGCTCTCCTATATGCCTTTTAAACGTAACATACTCCAAGGACAGGATGACCCGTCTCTCCTGGTAACATCTAACTTTGCCTCATAAATTTTATCTTTAACTGTCACCATCTCATGCCTACCACACAATAGTGTAACCATTATGTGCTAGGTGGGACTTAATGTTGATGGTGGATTTTCGTTTAAGGTTAAATTTGTAAAAACCGGAAAAAATCATGCGCCGACATCTTGTAAAAGATAAAGCCATTTATAAGTGTTGGATACTCCCTCACTTAATTCACCAAGAATGGAGCATGTAGCAACAATCCCATTCAGCGTGAATACATGAAATTCCTCCAGGTTGGAGCATGTGGCAACAATCCCTTCCTGTGAATTTCATATCAGCCTTGTATTTCCAGTACTCATTATCGGTGTGGCATGACGGTAGGTGTTACTCTTACTGAATAACACGAACCTCCAAGCACTATAATGAAACCATGTACGAAATACCCGCACAGCCGATTCTCGGTGTGTTATACTAGCCCGAGCCCTCTCGGTGTGTTATACTAGCCCGATTGAGCCCCTCTCGGTGTGTTATACTAGCCCGATTGAGCATCCGGACTGACCGTATCAAGACGGGATATGATTCGATCATGATCATCCAACTCCATAAGCATGATTGGATGACCCGCATCAATTCCATCACCCCCAAGCAGGTATGGAATACCCACGACCCGACCCCGCATGGTCGGTCATTGGCCTAGCTTTGCCAAAAAACCGTTCATACCAAGCATTATGGACGGAAAACCCTAAATTAGGGTTTGCGGCATATTACATGTGTCGCAAACAAGTCTCAACCATCCATCTTCGCAGGTATAGATGGAGGGTGTAGATGTAGACTCAAAGGGCCCAGAGCATGTCAACACGATCACCGTGGGCCCGCCTACACACTTGACCAATCGGTCAAGACATAAATCATGTTTGGCCGTGACAAAATCGTAACAAAGAACCCAAACAAGAGGAAAAACCCTAAATTAGGGTTTAAAAGGCTTGAAATTTTAATTTATTGAAGCGGCCATCGCGTCCATTTGAAAACCAAAATGGGAGCAGGGTTCAAAGCCATCATACCAGGCTTTTGGGGACCACTTATGCTATGACCGTCCATCTTCTCCGGTCGAATGGAGGGTCAGAAATTATCTTATATATATATATATATATATATATATATATATATCTTAGAGTATTTTAGATTCAAGGGCCTTGGGTCAAGAGAGTAGATACCAAAGCATGACCAGGGGGCATGGAAGGATTTGCTGAGTTATTGGCTCATGTTATGGATGGTGTGGGGCCCATCTACCTCCTCATACGGTCCGGCCAAGGCATATCATGCCTAGTTGCTAATCCAAAACGCCCGCCCAAACATGCGTGGTTACACTTCCCAAATTGCAAACTGATCTCGACCACTCAACTTCACCGGATGATTTGAATGGCTTAGATCACGTTTTCATGGGATAGTCAGGCATAGGCATGATCACCAGCCTGCCATCGTCCCGTCAAACCCATCGACCAAGACCGACCAAGTTAGGTCGTCTTGAAAAACATAGGAAAAGAGTATGGCGCGCGGCATCAAACTCCTATTGCAAAATCGATCTCAACCACTCAACTTTACCGGTCAAATTGAGTGGCTTAGATCGCGCCTTCATGGGACAAAGTGAGGTATGGACGTGCACACCGGCATCTTTGTCTACACACATGCCCTGGGTCGGTCCTTTCCAAATCCCTTTCCATGCTTGGTTTCGACCAAGTGAAGAGTCATGCTTGCACTCCTCTTCAAAAACCTAATATTCATTAACTGGTCGCAGATGAGTGTCTCAAAGATCATCTCATCCGTCCAACTTCACCAGACTTGGTTATACAACCCTGGTCAAGAGTTATTTGGTTAGTGAGGTGTCATTGCCTATCACTTTACCACACCATAATGCGCACTCGCATAAAATACACACGATACTTCACAAGTATCGACTTCGAATAACACGGTTATTCAATTCAAGATTACATGCTATCTTTCGTGGATCCACGATCCCACATTCCGACATCAATCATGTCACAAACTGGGGGATACTTATTGGGGTATTGGTCTGGCGGTTTACAGCGTGCAGCGTGCAACGCGCCATCACAAGAACGTGTTAGGAAGTCATGGACGGTTAGAGATGAACAGGAGAAGTGTGCAAGACTGGTCGACGCACAACTCCACTACTCCATCACTCCACTTCCTCCACTTCCCACGAGAGACGTGAATAAGGCTCAATGACTTGTATAAATAGGTTCTCCGCCCTATTTCAAACAACACAAAAATTCAGACGAGACAGAAAATCAAGTGTTAATACAAAATCGTATTCAAACACCCGTGAGCACCGCTTGCATCAACCGCAAGCCTGCTCACCTTTCTGTTACAAGTCATAAGCAAGCCAACACCTTCACAATCTCAACACCTTCTTCGCTTCCCTCCCTAAGATCAACCCCATCTCCTTCACTTTGTGACCGAAACAAGTCCGGAACGGCCATTTCTTGGTTTAAATTTGGACTTGCACAGATTGATCTCTCGAATCTACAAGCACTCACCGCGCAGTGCATTTGTTTAAAGGTTTAAATTCATTACTCATCCACACCCCAAATTACCAAATTCTGCAGGAGTAGTTTTCACCCATAAACAACTACGAAGATTGGTTGGCTGTGACTATGTTCCTTGATATGGGGAGTGTGGCGGCACGACCCTTTGCAGGAGGGAGTGGCATTGAAGCGAACGTTGAAGCGAAGCCGCTGCTGGAGAACGTTGATGCGTAGCTACTTCTTGAGAGAACGTTGATGCGGAGCTACTTCTGGAGGGAACGTTGAAATGACATCTTGCAACTCTCAGAGCCTTGACGGCTACCATTTTGAAGTCGGAGGTCGCGTCACGTTCGTCAAACTCGACATCCCTCAAGAGAAAAGAGGTTAGGAGTCCCCGGTTACATCCGTCGATCGTGCTTTCTAGAGAGGTTGGGGTTTGGGAACGGCTTCCCGGCCGGAAACGCCGCTTTCCCCGATGCAATGCGGTTGAGAGATGCAAATATGTCTTGATGCTATGCCTTGGAGAAATATAGAATCTCACATAACTGTTTCATCATAGACTCGTACGACTTTGTGGGCGAAGTTCCAATTATGAGGGTCCCGACGGAAGAAGGGTCTCCGTGAACTCGGGAGAGTTGTTGATTTCCATTGCTTTCGATTTTGGAGAAGTCCTTCCCGATCTTCACGTGTGACGAAATTGGATTGTTTATCCCCTTCTACTCGGGCGTTCAAGAGTAACGCGAGCCTCTTCATCTATAACGCGTGTCCGCTGAAGTATCTTTCGTCTTTTCATCAAATCAACAAGTGCTAAAAGGAGGTCGGCTTCTTAGGATCTTCCAAGTATCTTGCCCTGATGGTGGAGTAGCGTCTCTCGGTGACGGTTGGAGCTTTCATGCTTGAAGAACCGTTGGGGTGGCGAAAGTGGCTCAGTTCCGGTGATCGTAAGTGTATCGTGCGAGAGATGACATGGTTTTGATCACGAAGTCTTTGGAGCCATGGCGCTGTTTCGAAGGGAGAGGATGGTCTTTGGAAGGGCGCAAGATGTTAGCGCTAGAAGGATGCAAACTGTTAGCACAAAGTGTGGAGTCTGCGGATGGCATGCGTGTGCGGCATGTGTGCACGGTAAGCGCGTCGGCAAGCGCTCAGAAAGCGCTCGGCAAGCATTTTGCGCGTGCGCGTATGGCAAGCGCGTCAGGTAAGCGCATCCTGGAAATGCGTCTGATAGGCGCTGGATTGTCTTGGAATGGGCGCTGACTTGGTGTGGACGCTGGCTTGGATTTCGGTATGGTGTGGACCATTGGCTTGGCACGGTCTTTGGCTTGGCGTGGCTTGGACTTGTTCCTGCGGGCCCGTTGCCTCTTCCATACGTAGCTCAAACAGAAATCCTTTCCTTATTCAAATTCAAAAAGTTTTATGCTTATGAAATGGGTTGGCTCCCCTTTTACCTCGTATCTTTATTATCACGTCATGGTGTTAGCGGTAGCGCGGTAGTGACAAAGTGGGCAAGCATATCCCACCTATGTACTCCAGCGTTTCTCTTTCAATTTGTTTTATTGTTTTCTTGTCTTTGGTGTAAAGCGTAGCCATAGGTATGCCTTTCATAAACTTGTGGAAATACTTCATCATAAATAATTCTTCAAATGTCACCGTAGTAATGTCTCGCTAATAGTGTAATTGTTATTGTGCAAAGTAGGTATGTACGGGTAGGTGATTTTTTTTTTTTTCTTTGAAAGGCAAACAAAGCGCTGGTTTATGGTTTTTGTCTTCTGGATTTCTTGGGTTGATAGATAAATGTTAGCTTTTGAGGATATTGGATTATTTATGGGATGAATGGTTTTGATAATATAACTCGATTATGTTTTGGGACAGGAATATTGCTTTTATGAAAGTGTGTGCTAGCAATAGGCACAAGACGCAATAGTATGGCGGTTTTATTAAGAACCTAAAAACAGATCGTATATCTTTCCCAATCTAAATTTACTCACTTGCAAACACGCCTCTCTCCAAGTAAAAGGTGGCTTTCTTTGGTAGCAAGGCGGCTTTTTGGTAGCATCGCGAGTTAGTCCCCAATTCTTGGTAGTGTCTTGGTGAGTCCCAGGTTTTACGGTGTAGTTTTAACAACCGATAACCTTGGGTTGTCCGGTAGTTGAGTGGACTGAGTCGCAAGTCCCCAATCGCTGGTAGCATCTTCAACGAGTCCCCGGTTTTCTCGTGTAGTTTTTGCAACCAGTGGTAAGGGTCGTCCGGTAGTTGAGTCGGATCGAGTGGTAGCATCTTCGGCAAGTCCCCTACCATCTTGACATCCGGGTCGAAGAACGAGATCGTGATCGACATTGTAGCCGATAGATCAATCCTCCATTTGTGGTCGCCAATTGTTTATGTGTAAAAATCGTTTCTGCCGATTCCGGTAAATTCGGTAGGTGAGTGAGAAACTGGTTCAAACCCTAAACAAATGTGCTGCACGTGAGCACTTTATAGATTCGAGAGATCAATCTGTACAAGTCCGGCCTAAACCAAGAAATGGCCGTTCCATACTTGCTTCGGTCACAAAGTGGAGGAGAAGGGTTGATTTGGGGAGGGAAGCCAAGAAAGGTGTTGAGACCAGAATAATTCTGGGAGAGTAGTGTCTCGACTTGTATCAGAAAGTGGAAGCTTCGGAAGCTTGCAAGAGATGAAAGCTTTTTGGAGAGCTTGCAAAGTTGCCTTTTCCGAGAGTGTAGTATTTTTCTCCGACCGAGACTTGTTGTCCTGGTGGAAATAGGTAAGACCTATTTATACAAGTCGAGATTGAAACGTACCCTGGCCTCATGAAGGAAGAGAGTAAAGGGTGAAATAATGGGAGGAGGTGGTAACCGCATGGTGTTAATGGGTGAAAACGTTTTTACCATTATTTCCTCATTTATTTGACCGCTTTATTCCTTTTCACGCTTTCTTAATGTGAGCGTAGTGTACGCTGCAAGCTGTGACCGCCAAACCAAAACCCTGGAAAGCATCCCCAGTTTGTGTTGATATCTCGAGTGTTGGTTGCACCTTGAGTGCAAGTGGCGCTGCTAGTGGCGCGTGTGGCATGTGCCATTGGCATGTGCGGAATGCCCTTGTTGCGGGTTGTACCTCGAGCGCAAGTGGCAATGCCAGAGCTGCTAGTGGCGTGCGTGGCATGTGCGGAATGCCTTGGTGGTAGGTTGTACGTTGAGTGCAAGTGGCAATGCTAGAGCTGCTAGTGGCGTGCGTGGCATGTGCCAATGGCATGTGCGGAATGCCTTGGTGGTAGGTTGCATGGTTTGCGAGTTAGGCTACCAGTGGTCGGTTGTCAATCCGTCAAATATAATTTCACTTTCTCAATCAACTAGATATAAATATAGTATTCGATAAGAAAGAGTTCGTATCCACAGAAAGGCGTTTGTTGTTATAAACTTTTAGTTTCTAAAGTAACCCAAGGTATGTTTGTTGAATTTAAGCAAATAAAAGTAATTAAAAGCAAAGTAAGTAATTGGAATTATCAATAAGGAGAGAATATTGGTCAAGGGATAGTATCATTCACAAACATGTATTTTCATCAATGATTAGAATTGGTATTTAATCTCGTATTTATTAAAAGTCCTAGGATATCTTGATCGCAAGTATAACTCGTTAATTCCCTGTTTTCATCACAACCACATTAAAAGATGCATATGTGAATTCTTCGTAGAAAGCAACCTAAAGTGTAAAAGCACAATTAAGTTTAACTCCCTAAAAGCATTAAGTTTTATGGAATAAGACTCATCAATGTAAACGAATGTGTAAAAGCACTAAACGTTTTAACAAAAGTTATGATTCACTTGTGACTAATAGGATATATCACTATAAGCACTAATCACAATTATGCTACTTAGAATCGAGGATAAACAACGTTTTTCGTATTGAAAACCCTAATATAGCTCTAGAGATGAACACAAATCGGATTGATTAGGACTCAACCTAACAAGTTTTCAAATCTTATAACACTATTAATTGTGAATCACAAACAATAATTACTGAGACAAAACTAATTCATTGAATCAAAAGCATGTTGAGAAATCAACTTTTATCCCATAACCAATAAGATGTTTAGCTACTCATAGCTATGGAGTTCATCATCATCAATATTCAATAATAAAACAAGGAAGAAGAAGAACAAAACCAAACCCTAGAAGCGTAAACAAAAGTGGCTCTCCAAAATTCCAAGGAAAAAGATATCTATAAGTTGTAGAAGACCTTCCCTTTTATAGCTTTCTCCAACTTCTAAAATTAGGTCTAGTCTTCAAAGTCCATTAGGTGAGAATCCACCAAGCCCACAAGAAGGAGAAACCCGTGTAGAAAATACGCCCCAAAAACGATCGCCGGAAGTCTGGGATTGTGGCCGGAAAACGACCGGAAAGTTGCCAGAAAACAGCTCCGGTGACTGGCGAAGTCCGCCCGGTCACCGGTCAACGGGTCGGATCGGCGGGTCAACTCAGTCAGCTCGGGTCAACTCGGTCAGACCGGGTCAACCCGAGTCAGCACATTTGTCAGACGAGTCAGGTTTAGTCAGTGTGAGTCAGGTTATCTCTAGGCCAGAGCTATTGCACAGCCTGAGCCATCTTGCACAGCCAAACCCTTGTGATGCACAATGATCACACTTCTCATTCTATCCATAGCCATGAATTGCAACATCACAAAACTGCCCTTCATCTTCTCAATTTAGAACTCATGTCTTTTGTAGCTTCAGTTCCTGTCAGCCTTATTTCCTCTCCCTGAGTTCCTCCTTGCCAGCAACACCAGCCACAGACCCATTCTACACAGTCTCTATTCAAGCAACAGCTCATTGAGCTCAACACAGCCAAACTCCATCATTGAAGCCCATCCATTCTATGCACCACTAAAACTCCTTGCAGCTCAGCTTGTCAATCTTGCAAGTGACTACCCCCTGCCAATCAACACCAGTAATATATACTCACTTGTGCCATGCCTGTAATTTCAGTGCCACCGGCTGCAACTCATGCTCAAATTCACAAAGCCAGCTACCCTGTCATGCCATCCTGCAATCCATTCTTGGTCCCTTTTACTGTATTACCAACAAATTCTCAGAACAGGCCCAATTGCACATCCCATCAGCAACAGCTCAGAGCCATACTTCACCACCAACTGCAACTCCACTTCCAGCTACATCAACCCTTTCACTTAGCACCAGACTCAGCTACAAGTATCCTTTCTGTCATTCTTCATACCTGCACTGAATTCATCCATGGCCAGCTTCTCTGCAATATAGCCAACTGCAATTCTGCTATCCAGCTGCACCAATTCACACTCCACAGTCCACCTTAACCTTCACAATTCTAGTACCACCACATTCTAGCTCAGGCACTGTAATAACTTCAACCTGAGCCATCATAAGCTCATCACCATTCACAACTTCAACAGCTCAACAACATCCAAACTCCATCATTGCAGCCCATCCATTCTATGCACCACCAACAGCTCAAGACCTGCAACCAGCTCAATTCAGTCATATAACTTGTCAAGTCCTTCTCAACCTTCCCTTGACAATCATCAACCTTCTTGAACCACACAACATACTCATAAATTCACAGGAAAATTACAATTATGCTTCTGAGACAACCCTAAATTACCATCAATCCCTGCTTATTACTGGTCATTCAAGCTCAACCCCAAATTCCAACATCTTGCCACTGATTTTCAACTCAATCCTCTTACCCATCTCTTTATTCAACAAAAATCAACCTTCCAATTTCATTTCCATTTGGTTGCTTTACTCCTCAACAACACCATTTCATCTCAGGCCAGACTCAAACCCTGATGATAGGTGTCTAAAACACCTAATTTAATATCTAGTATTTATGCTTTCTTTGCGAATTTTCGTGTGAATTATGTATCTTATGTGTGCTTTTGAGTTATTAGGTACTCTGGAGTCGCACGGAGGAAAAGAAGCGGAAATCATCCCAATTGGAGCAAAAAGGCGAAGCTATCGGCGAAAGAACGAGGCCAATCCGAGTCCGTATGAGAAAGTTGTAAGCAAAGTCAACAATTAGGCTGTCGGTACTCTGAAACTGACAAGCCAAACAACTTCATGATGGCCCATATCGTAAATGGGGTGCCTATATCAATTTTGGTTCTTAACCTAGCCCCCAGACCAGATCGGGACTATCATTCTCCATTACAATCCATTTTCAGTTCAGAACTGAGGGAAACATGGCGGCATTTGTCTGAGGGTTAGAGACACAGAAATTATTCAGAGAATGAAGAGAAGAGATCATATTGCTACCATGATTTGAAGGTTTGGTTATTCAGCAAGATGGTTCGATTTGTGTGAATCGATTGAAGAAAGGGGATCTGGAAGTTGTTGAATTGATGAGTTCTAGGTTATTTTGTTCTTGAAGAATTTAGGGCTCGAGTGAACCGAGAAGGAATTGTTGATGCTGTGAATATAAAGATGGTTCGAGTGAGTTGAAGTTTGCCCTGGGATGAAGAATCAAGCTTGTTCTTCAGCTGGTATTCAACACAGAGAGCTGGAACTGTGAGACTGTTAAACCGAGAGATTGAGATGATACAAGGGTCGAATGGGTTTGTTGGAATCGAGACATGGGATTGATGTTACTCACTGCAATAGTAGACAATGGAGTTGAACCGAGGCTAGGCTGAAGCAATGGACTGAGCAGGTTGAAGGATGAAGAATTGGTGGTGAAAATGCTGCTGCAGTTGTGCTTGACATGTGTGGCTGTATGAATTGTTGTTCAGCATGGGTTCACTTGGCTGATTTGGGGGTCGAGAGCTGGAAGTGCAGGGGGAATCGCAGGGGTACAAAGCTAAGTTGGTTCTTGGGTTGTGAAAATGGGTCCAGTATCCGCAAGACTCGTGGAACTAGCGTCTGCGCAGATCGAACGGAAGAAGAAGAACGAAGACCTGAAATGTTGGTGATTGTGAGAGTTTTAACTGTGACAATGGAAATGCAATTGCCTGGAAGGGCAGGTGGCCTGAGAGATGGTTAGGGGGCTCGACTGAGATTGTTGCTGTGGTGTTGAAATTGCTGGTGGATAAGCTCAGGTACTAAGGACTGGATTGTGCAGGCATGTTGCAGTTGCAATAGAGTATGGAATTGAAGATTGCAGCTGTGTAATTTTGGCCTGAGCTGGTGGATTCCTGGCAAGGTATTTGAGTTAAGTCGGAGTTTGTGTGCTGATTTTGAGTCAGTGCAAAGTGCGATTCATGGTGGAGAAGCCAGGGAGGAGATAGTGTGCCTGGTGTTGTGCAGCAATGGACTAACTCAAGTGGCCTGAAGTCTGTCTTTATTGCAGACAGTACACACGGTTCGACTGAAATGAGGCGAAGAGTGAAGTATCACAGATGCAGTGGCTAGAATGGAGAAAGCATGTTGCTGCAGCTGAGATTGAAGGGAATGTGGCTACAGAGTATGGCTTAAGTTGAGATGGGGTTTCAGTGCTGTTGTTAAACATGAAGTCTGTGGCCTGTTGAGCTGGTTTGAGCTGAGTTATACTGAGATTGCAGCTTGCGTTATGAACTGAGATGAGCTAATGGATATCGGTGCTGGTAGTAGTGATGCAAGTGAAGCTTCAGGGAGTTTGTTTGTGAATTGTGGGTATGAATGCTTATGATGGCTACAGCGAATAGTTGGGGTGATGTTATTGAGCGATGGAGGAGCCGAGAAGTTTGGCGTGGAAGCAAGGTTTGATGTATTGGCTGTATTTGGAGTTGGAAGTGGAAGTGGAGAAGTTACAGCAAGTATGCAAGCCAAGACGGCTGGCCAAGTGCTGATGCACAATGATGGTGCAGCATGACCACGACATGTGCAAAGTGGCTCGGCAAATAACCCACTCACCCACCCAAGGTCGACTACGGTGACATGAACCTGACTCATCTGAAGTAACCCTGACTCGTCACTGACTCCAACTCGGTGCTTGACTGAGTTGACCGATTTGACCCGCCGTTCTGACCCGTTGACCGGTGACCGGTTTGACTTTGCCGGTCACCTGAAACACTTTCCGGCGACTTTTCCGGCCAAATTCCGGCCATAATCCCAGTTTTCCGGCGAGCGTTTTTGGGACAATTTCTACACGGGTTTCTCTCCATGGTGGGCCGGGTGAATTTCCAACTAATGGACTTGAAGACAAAACCTAATTTTGGAAGGAGTATCCTTTATGGAAATTGAGGAATATATAAAAGAGAGGACTTCTATCTTTTTGAGGATGATCTTTGATCTTTTATCTACCACGTTTTATTATCTCTACTTGTTTTCTAGGGTTTAGAACATGAAACTTCTCTTTCTTCTTGTGATGAACTCCTTGAATATGAGTACCTAAGTTTATTATTGGTTATGGAATAGTTGGATTTCACATAATATGATTCTTTGACTCAATATATTAGTTTTGTCTCATATTTATCGTGTGCAATTCTCTGAAAATATTGTTTTATGATTGATTGATTTTTTGTCAAGTTGCAAATTGGTAGAACTTCTAATCACATCTATTGCTAGTTTAGGGTTTATTATACGCAAAAGTGATATTCCTTGGATACAAGTAGCATAATATGATTATAGTTTGTAGTGATATATTCTTATGATCATATGTGAATCGTAACCTTTGTTAAATTGAATTAGTGCGCTTTCCACGTTCAATTGCTTTGATTGGCCTGATTTCATAGAACTTAATGCATCTAGAGAATTAAACTTGATTAGTGCTTTTACACGTTAGGTTGTTCCTTTAGGTAGAATTCATATTCGCATCTTTTAATGTGTTTGTTGATGACATGAGGAGATTTGCGGGATATTCTTGCGATCAAGGTATTCTAGGGCTTTGATAAAAGTTGAGATTAAATATCAATTCTAGTTATTGTGAAAAGCATGTTAGTGAATGAAAACGAAATCCTTAACCAATATCTCTTCTATCTTATTTGTTTGCTTATTTGTTTCTTTGCTTTTATTTGTTTTATTTAGTTTATCATAAAATCACAAAACTACAGGTGTTATTTATAAGGAACCATAACAATTTGACAACCTAGACCTCTCTGTGGATCGATCCTTTCTTGCCCTTGCTATATTTATATTTTGAGTAGTAAGAAAGTGTAATTATATTTGTGTCGCTTACGACAGCGATCACCTGACTCACAGATTCTTCTTGATTTCTTCATTTTCTTTCTCTTGAACGTAATTTCGATAGAAACCCCCATCTCCTTTGGTCATTATTAACCCTAATTCCTCACGAATCTGCCTTGCTGATCGGTTCATCATCATCAACAGAAACAATAAACTCTGTCTGCTTTCTTCATGATTCAAACGAAGAATCTCATCAAAATCTTACCATTCCCATTCTCAATCTCAGTTCAGATCAGTTTCATCTTACTTCTAATCTCGTTCTTCCCTGATTTATCCGGCTCCCAATTCTCTGAGATTTCATCGATTTAACTCTCAGCAGCAGCTGCCATGGCTTATCCCGTGACATTTAAGTACCGACAGTAATGAGAAGAGATAACTCCTCTCTGAATTCTAGGGCTAGGTCGGAGCTATTATTACTATAGGCGCCCAACGTTTGATATAGGCCACCACATTAACAGCCACTAAACAAACTCAGCTGGTTGCCTCCCAATCCATGGATGGACTCCGCATATTATTAGCCAATGTTCGTCCTTTTCGCTCCAAATGAGTGATTTCTTCTTCTTTTCCTCCATGTGTGACTCCAGAGTACCTAATAACTCAAAAACACACGTAAAATACATAATTCACACGAAAAATAACAAAGAAAGCATAAACTCTATATAGTAAATACGGTGTATTCTACACCTATCAGATTCCCCCACACTTAGACTTTGCTAGTCCTCGAGCAAATCAAACAAAACAATAAAATACAACAACTCCGTGTCGTCGAGGCTACGGTCACTTTTAGCATAAATAACAAGCCTTTAAACCCCTAGGTGTCCCTAGTGGACGAGTTATAGTCTCGTGAGGGTTTACTAGAGATATACCCACAAAACCTATTTTTCCAACTTACTAGTTCTCCGTAATGATAGCATCCAACGCGCTAAGAACACATAGAGATTCTGCACACTAGTCATAAGAAGTTAGACACATAAATGAACACAATCTCATTCTTAAAAGTTGAGAGAGAGATAACCATCCCTTCTCGACTAAAATTCGGGTTCGGAGTGATCAAAAGTCTCGACTCTGCCTCACAAGAAAGGGTTTTATGATATTGCACTCAATAATAAACAGCTTTTTATGGGTCACACATGTGTCCAGGTTGGAATGAAGAGAGAATCCTGCGTCACGTTGAATGGTAGGAAGGCAAAACCCTCCGAATGTTTTGAAAACCCACATCTTTTATATATTTTTGAAAACCCATTTTTCTGACGATCTCTTCGAAAGGAAATCAACCATTTAACGAAGGTGGGAATATGCTTACTTACAGTGAATCCGTTCGGCGTGCAGCTAGCACCACTCTCACAGCATCCATAGAAACGTCTTCGGTCTTCTATCGGTGTCTTCATCTTCGTCTTCGGTCTTCAACTCTTGATGATAACTCTCGAACTTCGTAGAATCTCGACAATATGATTCTTTCCTCTAATTCCTTGTCGCTTGAAACTTCGTTATAGATATTCCTTCTTTCCATAGGCTTTATTGAAAGAATACAAAAAAATAAAAACAAACTATATAATCCCAAATTTCTCTCTTTTTTTTTTTTTTTTTTTTCTTTTTTTTTTTTTTTTTTTTTTTCTTTTTTTTTTTTTTTTTTTTTCCATTTTTTTTTTGAATAACAAATAAAAATAAAACAAAATAAAAACATTTTTCTCTTGTCTCTCTTTTTTTTTTTTTTTTTTCATTGAGACAAGAGAAAGTAAAATACAAAAATAAAAATGTAAGTACAATGCCATGGTATAAGTACTTTACCGCTTGAATCTTCACAACTTATATGTCTTGATATCATAAACTTCTCGAATTCTCATCCTTAATAATTTCCACTCTTGTATAATAGTCTTCAACTTATAAAAATGATGCTCCTATTTTGTTGCTTTACTCAAATCAAATCGCCCATTTAAATACCGTTGCTTGTAAACCTCGAACGTGTTCAACTTTCCTTCGAATTTGTGATGCTCCTCTTGTTGATGATGATGGTGTTTCTATGGACCTGTTGGTGTAGAGAGAGATAAGGTGTATGGTGCTAACTGCGAACAAGATCACAAGTGGTATGTAAGTTAGCAATTCATGGTTGATAAAAATAGCACTCAAGAGATCAAAATAGTGCTTCTATGGTGGGAAATTGGACAGCTCACCATTCTGCCCGGAATTTACGTACGGTGACACACACTCTAAAAGCACAAATTAGACAGGTACAAAGAATTGAAGGTTGGTGCCTCACATTATGTAACATGGGTAGTCTCCACTATAGGGGATCACTGTTCTAATACCGAATTCATTTGCACCTTATTTGCCACTGGCATGGTTAAATCCAACTTTAACTCTCATACAATTAAGAAACCCGATCATGTTCTCTGTCATCTCTAAGTTCAGTCACCAGTGTGAGATTCTCGATGTAATCTTAGCGACATGTATACTATGTGACTCTAAATAACTACAAGTTGGAGTTTTCTTATTCCCTAGTTCACAAAAAAGTTGAAAAATTGCAAAAATTTACAACATAAACCACTCCCCCACACTTAAACTTTACATTGTCCTCAATGTAAATTGAATCGTCCAAAGTAAGTCAAGGTGGGAATTCCTAGCAAGAAATCAGCAAAAACAAAGTAAAAACAAAACAAGAAAAACTAAAAACAAGAAAAGAAATAAATACAAGACAAGAAATACTCATCCTTTGGGTTGCCTCCCAAGTAGCGCTTGGTTTAAAGTCGTCAGCCCGACTATCTCCTTGCTTTCTATGACTCCTCCAGAGGGAGTACATCCACAAAGTTAACTCCTTCCACCACTTCGGAAGTAAAATTATCATAATATGGTTTCAACCGGTGCCCATTAACTTTAAGTTCATTCCCTGTAGCTATACTACGAATTTCCACTGCACCATGAGAAAACACATTAGTAACAATAAAAGGTCCGATCCATCGTGACCTTAGTTTACCCGAAAATAATTGCAAGCGAGAATTAAACAAAAGCACTTTTTGCCCAATGCAAAATTGTTTCCTAGAAATCATGTTATCATGGAATGCTTTCGTCTTTTATTTGTAAATCCGTGAGCTTTCAAATGCATCATTGCGAAGCTCCTCTAGCTCTTGGAGTTGTAACTTCCTTTGCTTTCCAGCCCCATCCATCTCCATGTTGCATTGCTTAATAGCCCAAAACGCCTTATGCTCAATTTCCACGGGTAAGTGACAAGGTTTACCATACACAAGCCTAAAAGGAGACATTCCAATAGGTGTTTTATATGCGGTTCTATATGCCCACAAAGCATCATTAAGTCGCATGCTCCAATCCTTTCTTGTCGGGTTCACCGTCTTTTCTAGAATGGATTTCACCTCCCGGTTAGACACCTCGGCTTGTCCATTGGTTTGGGATGATAAGGTGTTGCAATCTTGTGCGACACATTGTACTTCGACAACAAGCTTTGTAAAATCCTGTTTTTGAAGTGAGAACCCCCATCGCTAATTATGGCTCTTGGAATTCCAAACCTTGCAAAAATATTAGCTTGCACAAAATCTGAAACCACTTTAGAATCATTAGTAGGGGTGGCCTTAGCTTCCACCCATTTCGAGACATAATCAACCGCAAGTAAGATATAAAAATTTCCATGGGAGTTGACAAAAGGCCCCATAAAATCAATACCCCATACATCAAAAACTTCAATAAATTGAATATAAGTTTGTGGCATTTGATTTCGGACACCTAGATTTCGGTTCTTTGACACCTATCACAAGTTGTACAAAATATATGTGCATCCTTAAACAAAGTTGGCCAATAAAAACCACTTTCAAGTACCTTGTGCGCGGTTCTCTTACTCCCAAAATGTCCTCCGCAAGCATAAGAGTGACAAAAAGACAAGATAGAGTTAAATTTGGATTCGGGCACGCACCTTCGTATTACTTGGTCACTACCATGTTTCCATAAGTATGGATCATCCCATATGTATTGGTTCCCTAACCTCTTAAGTTTGTCCCTATCAAAGACGAGACAAGTTCTTTGGGATTTGTTTAGAAACTAAGTAATTGACAATATCGGCATACCATGGTTCTCCAAAGGCAATCGAGAAAAGTTGCTCGTCAGGAAACTTTCACGCAACGGGATAGTCTCCTTGTCCCAGCAAGTCGGCTCAAATGATCCGCAACGGTGTTCTCAATTCCTTTCTTGTCTTTGATTTCAATATCAAACTCTTGCAAGAGTAATATCCATCGTATGAGCCTCGGTTTCGCCTCTTTCTTTGTAAGCAAGTATCTAAGTCTTTGCATGATCGAAAAGACAACAACTTTTGTACCAATTAGATAAGAGCGAAACTTTTCTAAAGCAAAAACAATGGCTAATAACTCCTTTTCAGTGGTTGTGTAGTTTTGTTGAGCCTCATTTAACGTTCTAGAAGCATAATAGATAGCATGAGGAAGTTTCCCCACACGTTTCCCAAGCACCGCACCAACCGCATAATCACTAGCATCACACATGAGTTCAAACGGCTTACTCCAATCCGGTGGTTTAATGATAGGGGTTGAAATCAAAAGTTCTTTCAAACGATTGAATGCCGCCATACATTTCTCATCAAAGTTAAAAACCACATCTTTTTGCAATAAGTTACAAAGTGGTGATGCTATCTTGGAAAAGTCCTTGATGAACCTACGATAAAACCCGCATGACCAAGAAAAGAACGTATCTCCCTCACCGTAGTGGGAGGGGTTAGAGCACGAATAAGGTCTATCTTAGATTTATCAACTTCCAAGCCTTTAGAAGATATTATATGGCCTAAAACTATGCCATGAGTTACCATGAAATGGCACTTCTCCCAATTTAGAACAAGATTTGTTTCAACACATCGTTCAAGGATTAGAGACAAATTGTTCAAGCAAAGGTCAAACGAATCACCAAAGACACTAAAGTCATCCATGAACACTTCGATTATGTTTTCAACATATTCGAAAAGATACTTACCATACACCTTTGAAAGGTAGCTGGAGCATTGCATAAGCCAAAAGGCATCCTTCTATAAGCAAAAGTACCGAAAGGACAAGTGAAAGTGGTTTTCTCTTGGTCCTCTGGTGCTATCACAATCGATTATAACCCGAATAGCCATCAAGAAAGCAATAGTAAGAGTGTCCACTAAACGTTCAAGCATTTGATCAATAAAAGGTAAAGGAAAGTGATCTTTTCTAGTGGTGGCATTCAATTTTCTATAATCAATACAAACCCTCCAACCGGTTTGCACACGAGTTGGGACAAGTTCATTCTTATCATTCTCCACCACCGTCACACCCGATTTCTTTGGTACTACTTGTACACGGGCTTACCCACTTGCTATCGGATATGGGGTAGATAACACCCACTTCCAAAAGCTTGAGTATCTCCTTTTTCATAACTTCCATCATGGGAGGATTCAAACGACGTTGCGCGTCCCTTTTAGGCTTTGCATCATCCTCCAAACGAATTTTGTGCATACAAACGGCAGGGCTAATACCCTTGATATCGGCAATTGTCCATCCTATGGCCGTCTTGTACTTCCTTAGCACCCTTAGAAGTTTTTGCTCCTGTAAATCACTAAGCTCGTTAGAAAAAATCACCGGTAACTCTTCATTATCACCCAAGTACAAGTACTTAAGGTGGTCGGGAAGAGGTTTCAATTCTAAAACAGGAGATTTAATAATTGAAGGTACAAGCTTTTCATCACTGCATGGTAAATAAATAAAAGAGATATTATGAGTTTTCGGGCATTCTTGTAGTGAATTGAGATCACCAAGAGCTTCCTTGACTTCATTACCACACTCTACACCATTATCCATGGATGTAGTTAACACGGTTTCCAAAGCATCATCACCGTTTAATTCAAACATTTGTTGTGCCAATGTATCCATCACATCAATGGAGAAACAAGAGTGGACATCGCTAGGATATCTCATCGTCTCGAAAATGTTGAAACGTATTATTTCTCCATCAAACTCCATAGTTAGCGTTCCCTTATCCACATCAATTATGGTTTTCGCCGTTTTCATGAAGGGACGCCTAAGAAGCAATGGAAGAGATGAGTCCGGTGAACCTCCATCCATCTCTAACACACAAAAGTCCGCAGGAAATACAAGTTGATTAACCTGCACAAGAACATCCTCAACAATACCCATTGGGTAAACATTAGAGCGATCGGCTAATTGCAATACAATTTCAGCCTTTTTAAGAGGACCAAGATCAAGTGAATTATACATTGACGCAGGCATAACATTACTGGGAAGCACCTAAATCCAACATAGCTTTGTTAAAAGTTGTGTTACCAATTGTGTGGGAATGTCAAAACTACCCGGATCCTTGCACCTAAGTGGGAGTTTGTGTTGTAAGATTGCCGAAGCATTCTCCCCCACACTAAGCACTTCATTACCTTTGAGCCTTTGTTTGTTGGTACACAAGTCCTTCAACACCTTTGCATACTTTGGAACTTGCTTGATAGCATCAATGAGTGGTATGTTCACATGGATCTTTTTAAGAACGTTTAAAATCTCCTTTTCTAGTTCCGCCTTCTTAGAACTTGCAAATCTGCGAGGAAAAGGTAGAGGAGGAACATAAGTAGAAACCGGAGTTTTAGAGTTAAGAATAGGTACCTCAGAAGTTTGGGAAGAATCCTCATTATTCTCCTCCAAAACAGGTTCCTTTTGTGTCTCCACCTTGCCCGAATCAGTAACTTCGGGTTGCACAAGTTGTGTACCGCTTCTCAACGTAATATCATTGACACCCTCTTTTGGGTTAATAGGTTGAGAAGGGAGTTTCCCACTATTTTGCGCCTTCAATTGGTTCAACTCAATAGCCATGGAGCCCATTTGTGTTTGCAACTCCTTAATAGCACTCTTAGTCTCTTGTTGACTTTCTTTGAACATGGTGGAAATGCCTTGCATCATTGTTTGAAGCTTTGAATCAATATCGCACCTTGATTTTGCATTGATTGTTGTGCTTGAGGTTCTTTGAAATTGTTGTCTCGGCTGGAATTGTTGTTGTTGAGGTTGAAATCCACTTGAAGAGTTGAAGGTAGGTTGTTGAACCGCTCCTTGCTTGTTGGCATAGCTAAAATTGGGGTGATCTCTCCATCCCGGATTGTAAGTGTTTGAGTAGGGATCATACCGTCTTGGTTGATTTGGAAAGATCGCATTAGCTTGCTCGTCTTCATAAGATTGAGGAGAACTTGGTATAACCGCGGATGAAACTTGTTGCAACATTCTTTGTCATGTTACCCATTTGTTGACGAAGTTCCTCCACCTCGCTCACTTCACTCACCCTTCTTAGAATCACATCCGAACCACGACTCAAGAATTGTTGTGAGTTCGCTGCCATGTTTTCAATCAACTCTCTAGCTTGTGCCACCGTCTTGCTAACTAGTGCACCACCACCAAGCGACGTCAATAAGATTCCTATCACTTGATTGGAGTCCTTCATAGAAGTATTGGATGATCATAGCGTCACTAAATTGGTGGTGAGGGCAGCTTGCAACCAATCTCTTGTACCTTTCCCAACATTCATATAAGGATTCTCCCACGTTTTGCTTCATCCCACAAATTTCTTTGCGAATTTGAGTAGCCTTGGATGCAGGAAAATATCTCTCCAAAAGAGTTTCTTCAACCCATTCCATGTTGTGACACTTAGGGAGGTAAATAGTACAACCAATCCTTAGCACTATCCATTAAAGAGAAACGGAAAACCTTCAACATTGCACCATCCGCCTCAACATTTCTTGGAAGCATAGCCGTGACAATGGTGTGGAAGTCCAAAAGATGTTTGTTAGGATCTTCATTCACCATGCCATGGAATTTTGGTAATTCTCTAAGCAACCCCGGCTTTATCTCAAAAGTAGAGTTCGTTTGAATACACCCCTGTTATGTATCAAGCCTATGAGAAGCTAAGTCCTTGAGTGAACGATTTGCATCACCCATTGCTTCTTCTTATTCCACGTGTGGTTCCTCTACGAATGAAACCTCTTTTCCTTCTTCTTGTTGTCGGAAAATCTCTTCTCCTACTTCCAACTCGTGCTCGTCCGTTGTGTCTTGACTTGGTTGGAGTATTGTGCTGCGTCGAGTAGCTATCCCGCACCTTGGATAATTCCAATCCTTAGAAGCCAGAGATTAGGTACCTGCAAACAATTCTCCAAAACAAGTGAGAAACAAGACAAGAACCGAAAAGCAAAGATAAAAGAAGAAATTGTAAAAAGAAACTAAAAACTCAATAACAAGCCGTGTGCCTCCCCGGCAACGGCGCCAAAATTTGGTCGGTTGTCAATCCGTCAAATATAATTTCACTTTCTCAATCAACTAGATATAAATATAGTATTCGATAAGAAAGAGTTCGTATCCACAGAGAGGCGTTTGTTGTTATAAACTTTTAGTTTCTAAAGTAACCCAAGGTATGTTTGTTGAATTTAAGCAAATAAAAGTAATTAAAAGCAAAGTAAGTAATTGGAATTATCAATAAGGAGAGAATATTGGTCAAGGGATAGTATCATTCACAAACATGTATTTTCATCAATGATTAGAATTGGTATTTAATCTCGTATTTATTAAAAGTCCTAGGATATCTTGATCGCAAGTATAACCCGTTAATTTCCTGTTTTCATCACAACCACATTAAAAGATGCATATGTGAATTCTTCGTAGAAAGCAACCTAAAGTGTAAAAGCACAATTAAGTTTAACTCCCTAAAAGCATTAAGTTTTATGGAATAAGACTCATCAATGTAAACGAATGTGTAAAAGCACTAAACGTTTTAACAAAAGTTATGATTCACTTGTGACTAATAGGATATATCACTATAAGCACTAATCACAATTATGCTACTTAGAATCGAGGATAAACAACGTTTTCGTATTGAAAACCCTAATATAGCTCTAGAGATGAACACAAATCGGATTGATTAGGACTCAACCTAACAAGTTTTCAAATCTTATAACACTATTAATTGTGAATCACAAACAATAATTACCGAGACAAAACTAATTCATTGAATCAAAAGCATGTTGAGAAATCAACTTTTATCCCATAACCAATAAGATGTTTAGCTACTCATAGCTATGGAGTTCATCATCATCAATATTCAATAATAAAACAAGGAAGAAGAAGAACAAAACCAAACCCTAGAAGCGTAAACAAAAGTGGCTCTCCAAAATTCCAAGGAAAAAGATATCTATAAGTTGTAGAAGACCTTCCCTTTTATAGCTTTCTCCAACTTCTAAAATTAGGTCTAGTCTTCAAAGTCCATTAGGTGAGAATCCACCAAGCCCACAAGAAGGAGAAACCCATGTAGAAAATACGCCCCAAAAACGATCGCCGAAGTCGGGATTGTGGCGGAAAACGACCAGGAAAGTCGCCCAGGAAACTGACTCCGGTGGATCGGCAAAGTCCGCATGGCCACCGGTCAACGGGTCGGATCGGCGGGTCAACTCAGTCAGCTCGGGTCAACTCGGTCAGACCGGGTCAACCCGAGTCAGCACATTTGTCAGACGAGTCAGGTTTAGTCAGTGAATTGCAGCATCACAAAACTTCTCATTCTTCTCATTCTATCTATAGCCATGAATTGCAACATCACAAAGCGCCCTTCATCTTCTCAATTTAGAACTCATGTCTTTTGTAGCTTCGGTTCTGTCGGCCTTATTTCCTCTCCCCGAGTTCCTCCTTGCCCAGCCAACACCAGCCACAGACCCATTCTACGGTCTCTATTCAAGCAACAGCTCATTGAGCTCAACACAGCCAAACTCCATCATTGAAGCCCATCCATTCTATGCACCACTAAAACTCCTTGCAGACTCGGCTTGCCAATCTTGCAAGTGACTACCCCCGCCAATCAACACCGGTAATATATACTCACTTGTGCCAGGCTGTAATTTCGGTGCCACGGACTGCAACTCATGCTCAAATTCACAAAGCCGCCTACCCTGTCATGCCATCCTGCAATCCATTCTTGGTCCCTTTTACTGCATTACCAACAAATTCTCATAACAGGCCCAATTGCACATCCCATCAGCAACAGCTCAGAGCCATACTTCACCACCAGGTGCAACTCCACTTCCAAACTACATCAACCCTTTCACTTAGCACCAGACTCAGCTACAAGTATCCTTTCTGTCATTCTTCATACCTGCACCGAATTCATCCATGGCCAGCTTCTACGCAATATAGCCAAGCCAATTACTCGCTATCCAGCTGCACCAATTCACACTCCACGAGTCCACCTTAACCTTCACAATTCTAGTACCACCACATTCTAGCCCAGGCACTATAATAACTTCAACCTGAGCCATCATAAGCTCATCACCATTCACAACTTCAACAGCTCAACAACATCCAAACTCCATTATTGCAACCCATCCATTATATGCACCACCAACAGCTCAAGACCTGCAACCAGCTCAATTCAGTCATATAACTTGTCAAGTCCTTCTCAACCTTCCCTTGACAATCATCAACCTTCTTGAACCACACAGCATACTCATCAATTCACAGGAAAATTACAATTATTCTTCTGAGACAACCCTAAATTACCATCAATCCCTGCTTATTACTGGTCATTCAAGCTCAACCCCAAATTCCAACATCTTGCCACTGATCTTCAACTCAATCCTCTTACCCATCTCTTTATTCAACAGAAATCAACCTTCCAATTTCATTTCCATTTGGTTGCTTTACTCCTCAACAACACCATTTCATCTCAGGCCAGACTCAAACCCTGACTCACAGATTCTTCTTGATTTCTTCATTTTCTTTCTCTTGAACGTAATTTCGATAGAAACCCCCATCTCCTTTGGTCATTATTAACCCTAATTCCTCACGAATCTGCCTTGCTGATCGGTTCATCATCATCAGCGAAACAATAAACTCTGTCTGCTTTCTTCATGATTCAAACGAAGAATCTCATCAAAATCTTACCATTCCCATTCTCAATCTCAGTTCAGATCAGTTTCATCTTACTTTTAATCTCGTTCTTCCCTGATTTATCCGGCTCCCAATTCTCTGAGATTTCATCGATTTAACTCTCAAAGACATTTGCCATGGCTTATCCCCTGACATTTAAGTACCGACAGTAATGAGAAGAGATAACTCCTCTCTGAATTCTAGGGCTAGGTCGGAGCTATTATTACTATAGGCGCCCAACGTTTGATATAGGCCACCACATTAACAACCACTAAACAAACTCAGCTGGTTGCCTCCCAATCCATGGATGGACTCCGCATATTATTAGCCAATGTTCGTCCTTTTCGCTCCAAATGAGTGATTTCTTCTTCTTTTCCTCCATGTGTGACTCCAGAGTACCTAATAACTCAAAAACACACGTAAAATACATAATTCACACGAAAAATAGCAAAGAAAGCATAAACTCTATATAGTAAATACGGTGTATTCTACACCTATCAACCAGCGTGCATTTAAGGGGCACGGTTAGGTGATGAAGGCTACCAGCGAGCGTGTTGGCATGTTCCAATAACATGCGTGGCCGTTAGGGCCGTGGCCTTGGTAGGAAAAGCTACCAGCGAGCATGTTGGCATGTGCCAATGGCATGCGTGGCCGTTAGGGCCGTGGCCTTGGTAGGAAAAGCTACCGGCGAGCATGTTGGCATGTGCCAATGGCATGCGTGGCCGTTAGGGCCGTGGCCTTGGTAGGAAAAGCTACCGGCGAGCATGTTGGCATGTGCCAATGGCATGCGTGGCCGTTGGGGCCGTGGCCTTGGTAGGAAAAGCTACCAGCGAGCATGTTGGCATGTGCCAATGGCATGCGTGGCCGTTGGGGCCGTGGCCTTGGTAGGAAAAGCTACCAGCGAGCATGTTGGCATGTGCCAATGGCATGCGTGGACGTTAGGGCCGTGGCCTTGGTAGGAAAAGCTACCCGGCGAGCATGTTGGCATGTGCCAATGGCATGCGTGGCCGTTAGGGCCGTGGCCTTGGTAGGAAAAGCTACCAGAGAGCATGTTGGCATGTGCCAATGGCATGCGTGGCCGTTAGGGCCGTGGCCTTGGTAGGAAAAGCTACCAGCGAGTATGTTGGCATGTGCCAATGGCATGCGTGGCCGTTAGGGCCGTGGCCTTGGTAGGAAAAGCTACCCGGTGAGCATGTTGGCATGTGCCAATGGCATGCGTGGCCGTTAGGGCCGTGGCCTTGGTAGGAAAAGCCACCAGCGAGCATGTTGGCATGTGCAAATGGCATGCGTGGCCGTTAGGGCCGTGGCCTTGGTAGGAAAAGCTACCAGCGAGCATGTTGGCATGTGCCAATGGCATGCGTGGCCGTTAGGGCCGTGGCCTTGGTAGGAAAAGCTACCAGCGAGCATGTTGGCATGCGTGGCCGTTAGGGTCGTGGCCTTGGTAGGAAAAGCTACCAGCGAGCATGTTGGCATGTGCCAATGGCATGCGTGGCCGACTTGGCCTAGGTTGCATGGTTTGTAAGCCTAGGGCGCTATATTTGGCATGCGCCAATGGCATAGCGGCTTGGAAATATGGCTTGTGGTACGTGTTGGGATGTGCCAATGGCACGTACGGCCATGTTGACCTAGTTACACGTTTTGCAAGCCTAGGGCGCTATATTTGGCATGTGCCAATGGCATAGCGGCTTAGTTTGGCATGGTTGCCAATGAGTGCGATATGTAGTTTGGTTTTGGCGTCGCTGCCATGGTGCGCGAGTGTGCGGCTTGGTTTTGGCGTTGTTGCCATGGTGCGCGGTGTGCGGCTTGGTTTGGCATTGTTGTCATGGTGCGCGTGTGTGCGGCTTGGTTTGGCATTGTTGCCGTGGTGCGCATATGCGGCTTGGTTTGGTTTGGCATGGTTTGTTGCCATGGTGCGCGGTGTGCGGCTTGGTTTGGCATTGTTGCCATGGTGCGCGCAGTGTGCGGCTTGGTTTGGCATTGTTGCCATGGTGCGCAGTGTGCGGCTTGGTTTGGCATTGTTGCCATGGTGCGCAGTGTGCGGCTTGGTTTGGCATTGTTGCCATGGTGCGCAGTGTGCGGCTAGGTTTTGGAATTAGGGTTCTGTGTCGAAAACCCTAATATGGTATTTTGAAAAAATACCCCTATTAATTATTTACACCTGAGTTAAATGCTCTTAGTTAATGTGTTGCGGGTAACACTAGGTCATGGGGTTTTACGATTTTACCCCTTGTTTAAAAACCACCATCAACACAGGGAAAGAAATATCCACGGATCTCTGTGGTTTGAGTTTGGGGAGTTTGGGAGATTTTCAAGGGATTTGGTACAGGATAATGTTCTTACCATATACAAGATGATCAATGACGTGTTCTGGGAGCTTTAAAAGGGATTAAATCTCGACAAGAAGGTGAGAATATTATCGGTTTTTCTTACCTGGAAGTTTTGGGTTGAAAACAAAGGAAGGTACGTGCAGTTTGGGAATATTTTCAATTACACAGTACACGTATGATCCTACAACTGTATTCTATTGGTTAGAAAAGATTTTGACAACACATAGAATCCATATAAAAGAAGAGAAAGTCCGAGACTTTCTGGGAAAGAAAAAAGACAGATTTTTACGTCCCTGTGGTGTATATATAGCCTTGGATTAAGTTAGAGTGGGGGACGGATACTTTGGGGAAGAATAGAGAGCTAGGAGTCGAGAAAATCATAAGTTAGAAAGTTCACATTCTGCTGCTAAAAGCTCAAGAACACGAAGAACATTGAACTGCCAGAAACAGTCGCAGAACAATATCGTTAATCAACAGCAGAGAACACAATATCGTTAATCAACAGCAGAGAACACAATATCGTTAATCAACAACAGAGGACTTATATCGTTTCCTGCTTAGTAGCTAAACACCTTTAGCGACGGCAGAATCATTGTAAGCTTATTTATATCTTTTTCAATACAATGATTAATGAAATTTTCTTCAATTTTGGTTCTATGAGTAGCTAAATCTATTCTATAGGGTTTTGGAGGAAACTATTTTTGATGGGTAATATTTAGTAATTAATTTCTTTGGCTTATTTACTCCAAAATTGTGTTTTAATTTTCTCTAAAAATTCTCTCTTCTTTACATGCTTCGTAAAAACTGTTTTGGGTAGTTTCTATCGTTCTTTTATAAGCGAAGGAGGATTAGGCCTTAGAATAGAGACGAAAGTCATAAAAAAAAAAGGGCATGTAGTGTTATATCTTCCAAAGCATGAGATTGAGTTCTAAAATTGTTTTGAGTAAAATAGGAGTATTATGTCAAAGTTTTAATTATTGAGTTTACCTTCATTAGAAGTAGTGGAATCCAAAGCCCTAGACTCATCTCTCCTTGGTACAAAAATCAATTTTAATTAGTTTGTCTTAGTATTTTCTTTTAATAATCAAAAACCAAATCTTTAAAAAGAGTCCGAGCAACGAATCTTTCTTACCACTTGTAAAAACTACATCAGCTTTTGGCGCCGCCAACGCGGACTTGCCTTTAGGTTAGGTTTTAGATTTTTATTTTTATTTTATATTTTTTTTAGTTCAGCTTTTGTTTAATTTAATTTTTATTTCTTTGATTTTACTTGGGTATTTTTCTTGTTTTTATTGTGCAGGTAATATTCTATATTTATTGTGGAATTGCCTACCAAAAGAGGTAAGTAACAAAACCCAATTTTTTTTTTTTTTTAGGTTTTATTTCCTTTTCGTGTATATTTATTTCTTTTTTTATTATTTAAAAAAAAAATTCAAAAAAAAAATACACGTTGCACACACCAATTGCATCGTCAGATTACCGAATTTAGGAAACCTGTGGAAAAGTACGCTGAACCCGTGCCTTGGGCCATTTTCGAGTTGCTAGCCGAAACTCCACAAGCCTCAGCCTTGTACCTTTAGGTATATTTTGCTAAGGTAGCCCAAGCTTACCTAATTTAGTAAACCATGCATTTGCATGTGCACGATTTTCTTGCTTCACTAGTATTCTTGCTTGTGTATGCGACGTTTGAAACGGATAGGAGATAGACTTGAGGAGAACGACCTTTTTAATTTGACACCAACCCGCTACACAGATATAGGTGATACTTCGATTTTTGCCAAGATGGTTAATGAAAATGATGAGGGTGAAGTCCCGCCAACCAAGACCCTTAGGAACCGTTTGAACCCATCTAGAGTGATACGTGAACCTGGGGTTGTTTTACCATCCACCACCGTTAAGTTTGATATTAAACCTGGGACATTTGGCATGCTGCGTAAGTTTAGGGGGATAGAGAATGAGAACCCGTATACCCACGTAAGAGACTTTGAAATGATCTGTGACACAATGAGTTACCCGAATGTCTCTAAAGATGTGGTTAGGTTGCGTTTGTTTCCTTTTTCCATAGAAGAGATAGCCAATGAGTGGTACCATTTGATTCCTTCTAAAACAATCGCCACCTGGGATGGCCTTGTAGAGGCCTTTGTTAGGAAATTCTACCCACACCACAAGACTGCTGTTGTTAGGCAGTCTATCCAAACCTTTAAGCAGAGAATAGGTGAGAGCCTACATGATCACGTAGAAAGGTTTAATGAATTGTTATACCAATGCCTGCACCATGGCTATGATAAAGGCCACATGGCCCAAATGTTATATGAGGGCCTTGATAGTGAAACCCGAATGCAGGTAGAAACGATGAGTGGTGGACAATTTACCCATCAAGACCCAGATGAATGTTTTGACGAGTTCATCGAGTTAGCTGAAAATACTCGTCAATGGGCTTCAATGAGGGAGCCCGAAATAACTAGGAACCTTATCCATATGGTCAATAGAGTTGAAAATGGGTCTGATATCCTTAGGCGTCTAGAGGCCTTAGAGATGAACCAAGGGTCCAACCAGACTATGAGTTGTAACAGTGAGCCCAGAACTTATCCATGTACCATTTGTGGTGACCAAAGTCATACTGGACCTCAGTGCCCCTTGTTTTACCCAACTGAAACTACCCGTGTCTAGGTTAGTGTACTACATGGAGGTATGAACACTAGATATGAGGGTCGACCCAAGTTTGATCCATACTCTAATACCTATAACCCTGGTTGGAGACATAACCCTAATTTTTCGTGGTCTAAAGGTGCCCATCAGGGTGGCCCATCTAGCAATACACCACCAGGTTTTCCTAGGAATCAACCTCAAGAACAAAGTACAGTTGATCCTAAGATGATGTCTTTAGAGGAATCTATGAAACTCTTATCCCAAAGTGTTGTCCAGAGTAACCAAAAATTCGATGACTTTATCTTGTTGAGTCAGCTTAACCAACAAAACAGTGACCGAGTTATTGCCAACTTAGAGACTCAAATAAGTCAACTTTCGAACCGGTTAAATGATAAGGAGAATGTGAGATTTCCCAGCCAACCAACTCCGAATCCAAAAGGAGTTAACCAGGTTAATGGCTCAGGTATTTCTAACCACAACGAACATGTCAAAGCAGTTATCACCCTTAGGAGTGGTAAAACTCTAGAGAACTCGGTAGAACCACCTAAGGACAGTAGTCCAGCTGAAGAGACTGAGGTTGACCAAACTTCGTCTAAAGACCTTAATGGGCCTGAGTGTGCTAAGAGTCCAAGTGAGGAAGATATCCCTGAGAGAGTTTATATACCACCCGCACCATTTCCTCAAAGACTCGCTAAGAAAAAGCCTAGTACATATGCTGAAATCCTAGACATCTTTAAGCAAGTTAAGGTCAACCTGCCCTTATTAGATGCAATAAAACATGTACCGGTTATGGCCAAGTTCCTAAAAGAAATGTGCACTTTCAAGAGAGACGCGAGTGTCCATAAAAAGGCATTCTTAACCCAACAAGTTAGTTCCATAATCTCACAAAAGTACCCAGTCAAATTTAAAGATCCTGGTTGTCCTACTGTCACATGTGTCATAGGTACCCAAACGATAAACAATGCTCTATTAGATCTTGGGGCTAGTGTGAATCTTTTACCGTTCTCGGTATATGAACAACTTGGGCTAGGTGAGATGAAACCAACTAGGATAACACTACAGTTAGCCGATAGGTCAGTCAAAATCCCACGTGGGATTATTGAGGACGTTTTGGTTCAGGTAGAAAACTTTATCTATCCAGTTGACTTTGTGATTTTGGACACCCAACCTGTCTCTAGTCAAGATATAAATATCCCAATCATCCTAGGTCGTCCATTCCTATCCACTGCAAATGCAGTCATACATTGTCAAACTGGCCTAGTAGAATTTTCCTTTGGGAATCAGAAAATCTCTGTGAAAGTTTTTAAGGCGTTACAAGCCCCACCGGACCCTGAACACTATGAGTCTATATGCATGATTGATTCTCTAGTTGAGAATACCTTTATCACCAATAGTGTTAGCGATCATTTAGAAGCGTGCTTGGCCCACTTTGGAGCCTATTATGATGAGGATAGTCATTTTGAAGAAGTTAACGCGTTGTTAGATTCTGCGCCAGTAATAAATTATGGTAAATGGCAGCGTAAACCAGAACCTCTTCCGCCGACCATAGATAAACCCCTCCCATCATCAGTTAAAGCACACACCCTTGAATTAAAGCCGCTACCAGATGCACTGAAATATGTATTTCTTGGTAATGAGAATACTCTTCCTTCCATAATTGCTTCTGACTTGGAGCCCGATCAGGAAAGTAGACTAGTTAGTGTTCTTAGAGAGCAAAAGACTGCAATAGGGTGGACTATAGCAGATTTGAAAGGAATTAGTCCTGCTGATTGTATGCACCACATCTACCTAGAAGAAGGTGCCAAAACCTCTAAAGAAATGCAGAGACGTTTGAATCCTAATATGAAGGAAGTTGTCCGTACTGAGGTGCTTAAGTTATTAGATGCGGGTATCATATACCCCATATATGATAGTAAATCAGTCAGTCATGTCCAGGTTGTCCCAAAGAAGTCTGGGATTACTGTAGTTGCGAATGGGAATAATGAACTGATCCCTACCCGTGTTACTACTGGGTGGAGAGTTTGTATAGACTACCGTAAGCTGAACTCGGCAACTAGGAAAGACCACTTTCGTCTACCATTCATCAACCAGATGTTAGAAAGATTAGATGGCCACAACCATTATTGTTTCCTAGATGGATACTCTGGTTATAACCAAATCCCTATAGACAGGAGGACCAGGAGAAAACAACCTTCACATGTCCATTTGGTACTTTTGCTTACAGGCGTATGCCTTTTGGGTTGTGTAATGCACCCGCAACATTCCAACGTTGCATGCTAAGTATCTTTTCGGACAAGGTTGAGCGATTTCTCGAGGTCTTTATGGACGATTTTTCGGTTTTTGGATCTTCATTCGATGAATGCTTGCACCACCTTACACTAGTTCTAGAACGTTGTAAAGAAAAGAACTTAGTCCTTAATTGGGAAAAGTGTCATTTTATGGTTAAATCTGGAATAGTGTTAAGACATGTGGTGTCCTCTAAAGGAATAGAAGTTGATAAAACCAAGGTTGAACTAATTTCTAAATTAAGACCGCCTAAGAATGTAACAGATTTTATATCTTTCCTTGGCCATGTTGTATTTTATCGTCGTTTCATCAAAGACTTTAGCAAGATTGCTTTACCCCTGTCGAACCTACTTGCTAAAGATACTACCTTTGTATTTGATGAAGCCTGTGTTGTGGCTTTTGAGAATCTAAAATCATTGTTGACTTCTGCCCCTATCATCCAACCACCCGATTGGGACCTCCCATTTGAACTTATGTATGATGCGTCTGATTATGCGGTTGGTGCTATCCTTGGCCAACGACGTGATAAAGCACCTAGTGTGATTTATTATGCTAGTAGGACCCTAAACGATGCCCAGTTGAACTACACAACCACTGATAAAGAAATGTTAGCCATCGTTTTTGCTTTGGAGAAATTTAGATCATATCTCCTAGGGTCTAAGGTCATAGTCTATTCTGATCATGCCGCACTCAAATATTTCCTTTCCAAGAAGGACTCCAAACCTCGGCTGATTAGATGGGTATTATTGTTCCAAGAATTTACTCTAGATATTCGTGATAAGAAAGGGTCCGAAAATGTAGTAGCTGACCATTTATCCCGTATCCTTGATGAGACTAGAGATGATGAGAAACCGATCCTTGACACGTTCCCTGATGAACAATTATTTTCCATCTCTTTGTTACCCTGGTTTGCAGACATTGTCAATTATTTGGTAACTGGTCAAATGCCCGACCATTGGTCTAAACAGGATAGAGCTAAATTCTTGTCTGACGTAAAATACTTTTTCTGGGATGATCCATACTTATTCAAATATTGCCCTGATCATATCATCCGTCGTTGTATTCCTGACAACGAAATCTCCAGTGTCCTGAATTTTTGTCATTCCGGAGCTTGTGGGGGTCACTTTAGTTCTAAGAAAACAACTGCGAAGGTTTTGCAATCCGGTCTTTATTGGACAACTCTGTTTAAGGACTCCCACCTATTTTTTCAAAGTTGTGATAGATGTCAAAAGTTAGGAAAGATGACCCGACGTAATATGATGCCACTTAGTCCTATATTAATAATAGAAATATTTGATGTGTGGGGTATAGATTTTATGGGTCCTTTTGTCAATTCCTATGGCAACTTTTACATCTTATTAGCTGTTGACTATGTGTCTAAGTGGGTAGAAGCAATAGCTACCAAGACAAACGAACGCCACGTTGTGATCAAGTTTGTTAGAGAAACTATTTTCTCTCGCTTTGGTATGCCTAGAGCAATCATTAGTGATGGAGGTTCCCATTTTTGCAACCGGTCTTTTGAGGCGCTCATGAAGAAATACTCCATTACCCATAAGGTTTCTACACCTTACCATCCACAAACTTGTGGCCAAGTTGAAGTGTCTAATAGGTAAATTAAACATATTTTAGAAAAGACTGTAAACCCTACCCGAAAAGATTGGTCTTTGCGCTTAGTAGAAGCTTTGTGGGCTTACCGAACTGCTTTTAAGAATCCACTTGGGATGTCTCCGTATAGACTTGTCTTCGGTAAAGCCTGTCATTTGCCTGTAGAATTAGAACACCGAGCTTATTGGCCATTAAACGGCTAAACTTTGACCTACCAACTGCTGGGTGATAACAGTAGACGCAACTCAATGAGTTAGAAGAAATTCGTAATGATTCTTACCAGAGTGCGAAAATTTACAAGGAGAAAACAAAAATATTCCATGATAAATCGATTATTCGAAAGACATTTGAACCAGGTCAAAAAGTTCTCCTTTACAATTCTCGTTTACATATTTTCCCTGGTAAATTGAGGTCTCGGTGGATCGGACCATATTTTGTCAAAATTGTTTTTCCTCATGGTGCAGTTGAAGTTGAAAATCCGAAGAACGAAGAAACATTCAAGGTTCACGGTCAACGGTTGAAACCATTCTTGAAGTTACCCAGTCATGCAATAGAAGAATCAGAGCTGAGAGATCCTGTCTACCAGGATTAATTTGAACGGGTCACAACGTCTGGCTGAAGACACTAAACTTAGCGCTTATTGGGAGGCAACCCATACATGGTGATGTTAAGGTCCCTCTGGAGGATCCTGCTGTTGTACATTAGTTTTGTTTTTGTTTTTGTTTTTATTTTCTTTCTTGCTCCCATGGAAGGATTGCTACGCTTCATCCAGGTACTATCTTTTTGACTTACCTCTTTATTCCTCTTGTTACTTATATTTTTGGTACTGCACTTTATTTTGAAACATTGAGGACAATGTTAGATTTAAGTGTGGGGGTGAGGGATAAACTTTTAGTTAGTTTTTAAATAAAAAAAAAAATAATATACAAAAAAAAAAAAAAAAACCCCAGAGCCTAGAAATTTATGCTTATTAAGGATGGCATTAACCAATCTAAGTGGATGGAAGCATTTTGGTTGTAGGAGTTGAGGAACCAATCTGATTAGATGGAAACATCTAAAGAGTCTATTCATAAAAGCACAGAGCTCAGGTGTTAGAATTAAAGAAAAAACATGGTAGTTTCGCCATATCTCGTTGAATCCTTTTCACTTCTATTTTATTTTGTTTTCTTTAAAATATGTTTCTCTAAGTGATTAGGTGGGGCTCACAATTCAAGTTGTTACCATTGCTAGGGTGAAATAGAGTGATTGAGATACCAAAAAAGTCCAAAAAAAAAAAGTTGAAAAAATTGTGACCAGACCACCAGACCAACCGGAATAAATTCAATAAAGTCGACTACTGGTTCCCTTGTATATGCCAGTGTGTTGATATTAGTTCAAGACCAGTATCTCAGTCCATTAGGATAGGTTCGTTTTGGCAGTGGCCTTCAGACAGATATGGGAAACACCTTTCACCTAAGTCAACATCAAAACCATCTACGTTTTTATCTAAATCCATCTTCTTAATCTATCCATGTGATTGGTTGACTCCGATTATGATGTCCAGAAACTATCTGAGTAGAGCTATGTGACTTATATATGAATTTTAGTATGCTTGAGTGCAAACTCGTGTACAGCAATTGGAATTTCGCATCAGGGTACTTCCTCCTGTAGTCAATAAGTACGCCAACCAAGGAGATTCTTTAGTGCCTTCCAAGGTTCTTCATAGATAGCTAGGGTCTGGAGTAAAGATTTTGTGGGTATATCTCTGGTAAGCCCTCCCGAGACTATAACTCGGCCACTAGGGCCACTTAGGGGTTTAATGGCTTGTTATACGTGTTAAGTGTGACCGTATCCTCGACGAGATGGAGTTGTATGTTTTAAAAAATTATTTTAGTTTGATTTGCTCGAGGACTAGCAAAGTGTAAGTGTGGGGGAATTTGATAGGTATCTAAAACACCTTGATATTTATCTATTGTTTATGCTTTCTTTGTTATGTTTTCTTGTAAATTATGTATCTTTTATTTGATTTTGAGTTTTAGGTACTTTGGAGCAAAAGAAGAGGAAACGTCGCTTAAAAGGGGCTAAAGTGTCATTTCATGTGCAACTCTTTGTTGGAGGCGACTTATTTCTCATTATTTACTTCTTTTCTATCCGAAAGGCATGTCGGCTTTAGTGATGCGATTATGTTTGAAAAGCATGTTGACCTTAGTGATGTATAAAAATTGAAGAAAAGAAGTGAATATGAGAGGTAAGAGATGGTTGCTCGAGAAACTACTAAAAGCACCCAGAAAAGTGTTAAAGGCACCCCCAGAAATGTCCCGGAAGAGTTTGATAAAGTCACCCAGGAGTTTTTCACTATATACAGCCCAAAAGTTATCTTTGTACCCCACAAATTGCTATTCGCAACCCCAAGAATTGCTAAATGTAGCCCAAATTGCTAAAGGGACACCACTGTTGGATAAGGGGTAGTCATCTTCAACCTTTTGAATTTGAAATTTTGGCGGGAAAATTGGGTTTTTATGTAACAGAATTAGGGTTGAAGATTTGAAGGTGTTCTACTGAGATTAAATGGCTGAAACTAAATGGGTATCTTCCTTTGGGCTAAACAGGGCTGGTAATGGTTTTTGTTTCGATCAGAATTGGCTAGGAAATCCGCAAAAGGTGAATCAGTGCTCACGTATTTTGGCGGGAAAATATTGTTCTTCACGACAAATTTAGGGTTCGATTTTTCAGCGAGTTAGGAGGAGATTCGATAGCCGGATTTTATTGAATTGGACCCTTTGGAGCTAAACATGACTGGTATGTCCATCAGAACCGGTTAACTTGGGCTAGAACGACAAATTAAAGCAAACAGGGGAAGAAATATCCACGGGTCTCTGTGGTTTGAGTTTGGGAAGTTTGGGAGATTTTCAAGGGATTTGGTACAGGATAATGTTCTTACCATATACAAGATGATTTATGATGTGTTCTGGGAGCTTTAAAAGGGATTAAATCTTGACAAGAAGGTGAGAATATTATCGGTTTTTCTTACCGGGAAGTTTTGGGTTGAAAACAAAGGAAGGTACGTGCAGTTTGGGAATATTTTCAATTACACAGTACACGTATGATCCTACAACTGTATTCTATTGGTTAGAAAAGATTTTGACAACACAGAGAATCCACATAGAAAAAGAGAAAGTCCGAGACTTTCTGAGAAAGAAAAAAAGACAGATTTTTACGTCCCTGTGGTGTATACATAGCCTTGGATTAAGTTAGGTGGGGGACGGATACTTTGGGGAAGAATAGAGAGCTAGGAGTCAAGAAAATCATAAGTTAGAAAGTTCACATTCTGCTGCTAAAAGCTCAAGAACACGAAGAACATTGAAGCGCGAAACTTGATCGTGAGAACAATATCGTTAATCAACATCAGAGAACACAATATCGTTAATCAACAACAGAGGACTTATATCGTTTCCTGTTTAGTAGCTAAACACCTTTGGCGACTGCAGAATCATTGTAAGCTTATTTATATCTTTTTCAATACAATGATTAATGAAATTTTCTTCAATTTTGGTTCTATGAGTAGCTAAATCTATTCTCTAGGGTTTTGGAGGAAACTATTTTTGATGGGTAATATTTAGTAATTAATTTCTTTGGCTTATTTACTCCAAAATTGTGTTTTAATTTTGTCTAAAAATTCTCTCTTCTTTACATGCTTCGTAAAAACTGTTTTGGGTAGTTTCTACCGTTCTTTTATAAGCGAAAGAGGATTAGGCCTTAGAATAGCGACGAAAGTCATAAAAAAAAAAAAGCATGTAGTGTTATATCTTCCAAAGCATGAGATTGAGTTCGAAAATTGTTTTGAGTAAAATAAGAGTATTATGTCAAAGTTTTAATTATTGAGTTTACCTTCATTAGAAGTAGTGGAATCCAAAGCCCTAGACTCATCTCTCCTTGGTAACAAAAATCAATTTTAATTAGTTTGCCTTAGTATTTTCTTTTAATAATCAAAAACCAAATCTTTAAAAAGAGTCTGAGCAAAGAATCTTTCTTACCACTTGTAAAAACTACATCACACGAGGACGTCGTATGTGCCAAATGCACCATGAAAAGAATCAATACCGACATAATAAAAAAATTAAGGAAATCAAAATTAAACTATTTATAGTATTGAAGACAACTTGAAAAAACACCTCTAACTCAGCCATCTGGCAGACCCATTGACACCTTTGCCATTCTTGCTGGCGTTAGTCTTCTACCATATATCATAGGCTCCGCTACATATCAAACCCATTCCATGAAATTTTACTAGATCTGTTTGTACATACTTTAACGAGGAACAGGTGTACGACTAAGTGCATATTAACGATCAACGGGTGTACAATTATGTGCACATTAACAATCAAAAGGTGTATAATTATGTACACATTAACGATAAATAGGTGTATAACACTGTACACATTAAGAAGCGACATGTGTACAACTACGTGCTTTACCCATGATAAACCTGATCGGGACTAGCCTACCTGGTATCTCAAATACTAGCATATCTTCATCTTAAATAACAACAACACTACCCCTACAACTAGTAACTGTAGCAACCAAAATTGCGTCATCACTACTATCAAAAATGAAAATAGTTTTGTTTATCGAAATATCCATCCCAAATTCTCAATCAATAACTTCAAGTTGATAGTCAGTAATCATTCCTAAAAATGTTGGGATATATATGTATCGGAATCCAATGTACACGCTCTAATCATCAAGTTGAATCCAAATAGGACAAAAATTTTAGTTATAATTCAAACCAAATTAAATCAACAATAGTTTTTCATGAATTAGGTTAGGCTTTCGTCTACTAAAAAAATAAGACGGTTTAAATAGAAAAGGCTGAAAGGTTGTATCCATTCAAAATTGATTCATACTACTCTAGATCATCAGTTTCTCCAAAAAAGTGGTCGGACTACTTGGTAAGAAAGTTCATGACAAAAATTTTGAAGTAACAAGTCACTATTCCCCATAAGATAGCTCTACAAGATGAGACCAGGCACAAAAAACCTGATACCATTATCTATAATGCACTAAAAACCGAAGTATAAATGGATGCATAAGATAGTGACAAACTAACTTAAACTTCGATGACAAACTAACCACGACTACCTGATTGATCAAGGATGTTACAAAACTTTTTGTAGAGTATATATAATACGGTCCGGCCTACCTTAACAAAGAGTGAGCCATGGAATCATTTTTGATTTCCATGTATGGTATTAGAATTTGTACGAGAAGTGTCTAAAGACAGTGTTCTACAATGAAAAAATATTACATGAAAGGAAGTGTGAAAGTGGTTCACATCATGCTCTTAAATTTTATGTTAACCCACTTGAGTGGCAAACAAAGAAGTAAAACTGACTCGACTTGACAAAATAGCAGTTTTTAATGTCTAGAAATAAAAGGTTCACATGTTGAATACCATCGAGTCAGTCTATTTAAGATCATTCAATACTAAACAGATTATATGGTGGATAATACCCTAACTCCTTTCTATGGAGATGTAGAGAATCATTAGCTACCCCTATAACTGAAGTTTTCTGGAAATGATATGTATACAATTATGTACACGTAAAGAATGAAAAGGTGTACAACTATGTCCACATTAACAAATCGATAACAAAAGGTGATCGCTAAAGTTCAACCGCTATATAATTAGAGAAAATGAAAAAACAGGAAAGAAAACAAGCATACACAACCATATACAAATTATAAACTTGCAAAAAAAAAAAGCTTCTAAATGGGAGAACAGGAGCATACAATGTCACTCAACACCATTCTTAAACAACAGTTCATAGCTAAATTGTTTAAGAATCTGTTTTGATATTCTAGTACTCATGACTAAATTTAGCAAAAAATAGTGAGTAATCAGCACCAAACTAAAAAGAAACCCCACCACTTGAAAAGTGTATATTCAAAACGAAGGTAAAGTTGATCATTATCACTTCTACTACTAAACTATCATATAATTATCTTTACCATTCTTTAAATTTTTTACTGTTCTATATCACTTTTCAAAGTTTCTGTGTCACTATGACACCTATTAAAAAACATGCAATCCAATGGCAAATGGGAGAATATGAGATATAAAATGCGAAAGTAAAGTTGCAGACCCAATCCAAGATAGAATCAATGCATTCAATGGCAAATGAGAGAATATGAGGTATAAAATTTCACCTGGTTGTTATATCGATAATCAAATGCTCAGTTCCCTTATTGAATGCAATCATTAAATGTTGCTACTACTACCTTATCAAGGGGATCAAATCGGGATATTTTGGAACAGAGAAGTTATATGAAGACTAGTATTTGCTTTTCCATGCATTCTGTTCAGTGACCCCGTTCCTTAATCTCATCATGTCATTTCTCAATTTGTTCCTTATGAATTCTTCTATAACAAAATTAATATTTGAAAAGAAATATCAAAATTCAAAACCACTAAAAATGCTCTCTCTTAAATCTTTGAATTTCTTCAAATTCGTTACCAAGATCTTTGAAAGGTATCTTTTTCTGCTTCAAGCATCTATAAAACCCAGGGAGATGAAATTTAACGGAAATGACTTAAAAACATATAAATAACAAAAAATCATGGCATAATTATATGAACAAACAAGCGAAAAAAGAGGATTACTAGTACCTGTTGAGTCAATCGCTCAATTTTTCAAGAATTCCGTTGATAAGCTTTTTCGTCTCTTGAGATCCTGCTACAAAAGTATGCGTACTTTGCAGCTCAGGAAAACCGGAACTAAAGTCCGCGTACCAGTACGCGCACTATAGGAAGTTCACGTCCCGTGAAAATCTACTGGAGTTTGTGAACTGAAAACAAACTTATTCCGGGTACTTAAGTTCGCATACCAGTAAGCGTACTTAAGTTGGTTATTTTCTAAAAACGATTATTCGTGAACTTAAACTTATATAAACTAAGGAATGCATATTTGCAAACCGTGGCTATAAAGTTCATGAATCGATTCTAGTGAATCAAATCGTTTTTGCTTTGATTGTGTCTTGTATACTTACATAAGATATAAGCAATTGAACAACTCTCTAACTAGTTCATTTGAGTCATTTGAACTAGTTATGGTAAAGAAGAATATGGTTGATATGAAAGTTCTCATATGGCTAACCATTTGGTTAACTCGATGAACATGGGCTTGAGCTGGAGCAACCCGCGACCCGGATCCGAGCCCGTCCACTCCAAACCGTTGAGATCTCTCTCATCCACATCCTACGGTCGCTGCCCTCACTATACATCATCTCTTGATGCACTCGCGCAACACCATATCACAACAGAACCGGCTACCAACCTCGACCGTTCAGATATCTCCCGCAAGATCCTACGCTCGGTGCAGCGTTCCCATCGATCTTCGATGTACCTGCTCAACACCATAGCCCCTATATAAGCCCCTAAGCCTAACCCTAAACTCATTTCTCTTATCTTCTCCTCTCCCGTCACTTTCACAGAACAACCCTCCGCAAACCCTTCTCCCTCTCCCGCCCGACCATACCAGGTCGCGCGCCGCAAAACCACCACCTCTACCATCTCCTGACAACCCAAGCCGCACCACCTCACCTCATCACTTTCTAGTCCTTTTGTAGCTTCTCTCCTAGGATCTAAGAGAGAACTAGACAGAGATAGGTAGGGTTTCATTGATAAATCAAGGGGAAGCCAGAGAAGTCGATGCAGAGCTGATTTGACAGAAGAGGGAGCGAATTCAGAGTATGGGTGTGATGTAATTTCATTTAATTTTAATTTTAATTGAATTAGGGTTAGGTATTTTGGGAGAAACTTGGCATGTATAAATAGAAGATGTAGGAGATGATTTTAGTCACGCCTGGATTAGCCAGTGCTGTCAATTAGATTTAATTTCTGTTTTTCATGTTTTAATTTAGTTGCTAGGGTTTGAGATGAAACCCTAGCTTACAACTGTGTTCTTCATGCTCTTGTATTGTTCTTGATTGCTTGAATATTATCTAGATAGAATTAACTTCAGTGTGATAACACTTTGCTCTCACAGTGCATACCAACGCCATGGATGCAATCGTAGTTTGATTACCTCGTGTTGTTTACTTTGTGCAACCCAAGCTTAATAAAATTATTATGATCCTCAGATTATTTGTACTTTAATCAGACAGGTAATACTTGGGAAATAAAACTAGTTGTGATTAATCTGTCAAATGGAGAAACACCTTAGAGACAGGGCAGAATTGACACTCCTACCCTATCTGTCATGAAGGCAAGAACAACATCTTTAGTTGAAAACATAGTGTAGGTTAAAGGTTGAGTCGAAGACCCTAGTGTCATTGTTTATCATTCCTTAGCTTAGTATCACCTTTACAACTCAGTCGCTTCGACACAACCCTCATTTATGTTACACACTTCTTAGAAACTCAGTAGAGCAGCCTTTGATCAATACAAGAGCACCACAAGTCTCTGTGGTTCGACTCGTACGTGCCCAGTTCTACAACCAAGACACCGTGCACTTGCGGTATTACCGTTGGCCATATAATTTACCCATCTTCGAGGCCTACCAAGTTTTTGGCGCCGTTGCCGGGGACTTGGCGCGTGCCTTGCTGATTTTTGGCTCGCTTCATTGTGTTTCATCCTACCCCTGTACATATTCACATTTTGCTGTTTTTAACCCTGTACATATTTACCTTGTCTTAGCTTTTAGTCCTTTGCTTTGCATTGTTGCTCTGCATTGTTTTTAGTCTTTCATTGTTGTTTAGCTGTTTTCATTTCACCTTGTACATAGTTGCTACGTATTTATTCCTTTTTGTTATGTTTTAGTATAATTTAGTTTAATTTGCCTGTTATTAGCCCCTGTTATTTTACTGTTATCATTAGCCCCGTGTTAGTGTAGTATCCCTGCATAATTTAGTTTAACTTTGCTTCCTTGTGCATTGTTATTAGCATTGTTTTTGTGCATTATCCCTGCATAATTTAGTATAATTTAGCATATTAGTGTAACTTAGCTTCTATTTCATAACTTAGCATCTTTTTTTCAATCTTCACCATGTCTTAGTATAACTTGTAGTCATCACTAGCCCTGTAACTTTTAGCTCAGCTGGAGCTTTGTCATTAGTTTACAAGGAGACTAAGCAGCCCTGTATCTTAGTGCTACCTTGTAACTCTTGATCCCTATCAGTCCAAGATACTCTCAGTGCATATCTGTCGCACTTGAGAACGGGAGTTTGACATTGAGCCTCGAGTGCTTAGCTCTGTCATTGTAGTTGTTGCTTACTTGTGTAATTATAGAGAACTAAATCTCTTTTGTTGAGCCAACGAGGTGCTACTCCGTATACTACTTGGCTCTTCACTTGAGCAAGCCAAAGGAAAGAAGCAAAGGAGCAGCCATTTGTGGAGTGCCTACAACCCGGTATTGCCTTTGGTGGTTTGTTCTTTAAACCTATTTTTACTGTGTGTATGCATGATTCAGTGCTAGATTTTGAACCTCAAGCCAGCTACCATTGCTGAGCCACATTGCACTGAGCGCTTTTTTTTTTTTTTTTTTTGCATCTCGTGCATATTGTTGTACGTGTTGCTTTGCCTTGCCAAGCCCCCGAGCTTATTGCAAGCCCCTGTAGAAACAGTCGTAAGCACCTCTTGAATAGACCAAGGTTGAGACCAAGCCATGAGCCGACTTGAACCACCATTCCTTGTAAGCTTTGTTTCTTTGAACCGTTGTTTGTGTAGTACTTTGCCTTGCTTGGCCCTTGTATATACTTGCTTTGCTCAGCATTTGTGTGTACTAGCATTACTCGGCATCTAAGCATTTAAGTGTTCTTTCTTTGCCATCTATATTGCCTTGCTAGCCCCCGAGCTTAGGCGCAAGCCCCTGGCATTTACGGGCTATAAGCCACCATTTGGATAGCCTAGTTAATTTGAAGGCTCAAGTGAGATTTTGTGTTAGTTCTCATCGAGCATTGGTAGAGGCCTGTATTCTCGTGGTACACAAAACCCAACTCTTGAGGCATCACAAAACACGGGCTGCATAAGTGAAGCCCACTTATGGGCTAACCATTCTAAACTTTCACCCCACATCAACCCACATCTGGTTTGCTAATCGAACACGGGGCTGAAAGCCACTAAGAATCGAGCTCTGCTCCCTTGCAATCAAGTCAATTTGAGCATAATTGAAACCCACAGCAACTGGGCTAACCCACAATAAACCAAACCAGCCACTGTACATCTGGGCTCTACTTCTGGGCTGTGCACAATGCTGGGCTCTGCACATAAGCTGAAGCCCAACCTCTAGGCTTTGCACACAGCTGGGCTGAAGCAAACCTTTAACAGCCAAGCCCATATTAGCTAAACTGTTGGGCTGTCTGCACAAAAACTGAGCCCACATCAATTGGGCTAGAACCCAATTTCACTAGGTTTACCACACCCATTAAGTTTTGCAAACACTTTGGGCTGCAACCACACATAATCCCAATAAACCAAACTGAAGCCCAATCAACCAAAATCAAATCCCAATAAACCAAAACCCAACAAAACCAAATGAAACCCAACAAACCAAAAACCCAATAAACCAAACTTAGTCCACTTCACTGGGCTTTGAGTTCAATTTGAGAGCTAGACCATGTCAGGATTTTGGTCTGCATCTGGGGATGGAAACAAATCCCTTAGAGAGCGTGCTTACGGGCACGCTTCACAAGATGAACCCCCACATACCATAGTGACTTTAGGGAATTTTATGAGCCTCCTCAGGGCCCCCGATCTAACATACCCTAATCATTATGATCACATACATCATCCACCACAGGTTGAAAATGAACAATTTTCTCATACCCAGTCATCACTTTTAGATCAATTAGAGGCTCGACTATCTCGCTTTAGATAGGCAATCCGCTTTAGAAAGGCAATGTCGAATCTAGTTTTTCTAGGCAATACGAAATGCATGCTTGCACCTTATGTGGTGGCTTAGACCACCCTGCTGAGTACTGTTATATTTTGCATGCTTTTAGACAGTCTAGGGAAAACCATGATAATCCAATGAACGAAGTGTCTAGAAGTGACTATTGGGACCATAATCAACCTGCACACATGCATCATTCACCACAGTGGGGAGATGAACAATTTTATACTCCCCCAACTCCTAGTTTGCAATCAACAATGGATACACTCATGGAGCTAAATGCTAGGCTTGAAATGAATGCAATGCATGACCATCCATATAGCAACATGTCTGAATTTCCCTTCTCTAGTGAACCTCATGCACAACCATACAATGAATATCCATATGAGGACTGCATACCCACTAGTGAAGACTCTCCTTCAATAGAAAAACTCAAAATGATTCTTCACCTGATTGAATTACAAAATGATAGGATTGAAAATAGTGTTTCTAGTCTTACTCATGCAACTAACATTGAATATGAACCTAATCTAGAGGTAGATGAGTACACTAAAAATACTACAATTTTGAATGGAGAGATGGATTTTTGCTATGATGATGATGATGATGATGAATATGAAGAGCATGTGTATTTTGAAAATGTAATAGAATCTTTAGGTTCAGAGACATCAAGTGTCTCTCCTGTGAACCCTATGAATGATGCTTCTTCTGATATTCATGCATGTGATATTGATGTGGAACCTGTGCAATTATCCTGTGAAAGTAAACATGATTTACCCTCTTTTGACTTTAGGAAAGTGTGTGATGGTACAAATGATTTTAAAAATGAAAACAACCTAGATGTACCTAACCTCTCTCCTGAGTCACAAATTGAAACTCCTTCACCCAACCTAGGTGTTGTTTGTCACAAAATTGCAAAACCAACTTTTCTGAAAATGCCTAACTTAGGCCTAGAGCTTTATGCTTCCCAAGTCCTCTTGGACTATTTTGCATCAAAGTATAACACTCTTAAGGAGCCACAGTTGGAATATGTATGTCTGCCTGTTCTTAGCAAAACTCATTTTGAGTTAGACCTTTTGCATGATGTACCGTTAAAATTGCAAGATTTTGTGCTTTCAAACACACCTGTTCACAAGTTTAGGTTTGGGGGAAACTCATTCCCATTTGCAGTCTTACTTGCACTCTCATATTATATTTGTGTAAGGCTGTTAATGTGTGTACATATTTTCTGTTGGGTTGATCCTCAACTCTTTAGATTATTAGTGTATGGTAAATTTTTGTATATATCCAGTAGGACTTGTTAATTTTTTTTTTCTTTTCTTGATCGGTTGAGTCTTCATGCGCATATATTATGCTAATCCGATATGATCACCACTGAGAATGTTGGATTTTGCCTTGAAGAATGAAGCTCAACCTTGCTCCCGCCGACATCCGGTAATCTCTTCCCTTTTCTCTTATCAGCATAGTTCTCTCGGTATGTGATTGTTTAATTTTTCCTATCTGAAGACACATTGAGGACAATGTTTGATTTAGGTTTGGGGGTACATTTGCATTTGCATTTAGAGTTTTTAGCCTTTTATTTTAACTTTTATTTAAAAAAAAAAAAAAAAAAAAAAAAAAATCAAAAACTCTTTTTGTAAAAACCTCCAACTTTTAGAGATTTTAGAGTCACTAGCATGCTTTTAGCTATGTTTACATAGAGATTGGACCGAAATAATGAGAACTTGGAAGTACCCGGAAAACGCAATCGGGTTCCTTAGTTGATTAGAGCGTTAAAGTTGGATTTAACCATACCGGAGGGCTAATTAGGTCTTTGTTTAGATATTCGGTAGTAGAATTGTGATCACCCATAGTGGAGACTACCCATTTTACATCAAGTGAGGCACCAACCTTCAATTTTTGCAACTTTCTCGAAAAGTCATTAGAGTGTGTGTCACCTTACGTAAATTAGGGTAGGAATGGTGAGCTACCCAACTTCGCACCAATTTCAGCACTACTTTTGATCTCTTGAGTGCTAGTTTTTGTCAATCATGAGGGTGATGTCTAAAGATGAAAACTCCTTCTAAATACCGATTTGCAGTTAGCATCATTCTCTCTCTCAATCAGCAAGACCCATAGAAACACATCATCGTCAAACCTTAGGAGCGCGAATCGAATATTGAAAGAAAAATTGATATAGTCCAAGGTTTATGTGCAACAAAGAAAAAGAAAAGAAAATAGGATGAGAATTAATAAAATTTATAAAATCAAGACAATACAAGTTGTGGAAAAATTGAGTGATAAAGTCCTTTGTCCATGGAGTTAGTTGTTTCACTATTTGTATTTGTATTTTTATTTTCACTTATAAAAAAAAAAAAAAAAAAAAAAAAAAATCAAAAATCAAAAATCAAAAAAATATTGTAGTTTATTTTCTTATTTTTGCTACCACCATGGTAAAGAAGAGTTTAAAAAGAAAAATCCAAACAACAAGGAATTTGAGTAGAAAAGTTAAAAATTGTCAAGTTTTGTGAAGTTTAGAAGTTCGTCATCAACATTTGAAGACCGAAGACCGAAGATTGAAGACGTTTCTATGGTTTCTTATGAGAGAGTGATATTAATTGCCGATCGGGTGAGAAGTGAGTGAGTACTCCCACCCCTTGCTAATGGTTGATTTCCTTCCTTAGAGATCATCGAAAAAGATTCTTTTTGTCCACACCTCTCGTGGAGTCTCCAGATTTTATTTGGAAGGTTATCCTTCTTACCTACAACGTGTGCGGGATTTCTCTCTTTACTCCCGCTTTGCACACATGAGAGACTAAAAAGCGATCTTTTTTGAGTGCAATTATCATAAAACCCTAATGGTGAGGCAGAAGTCGAGGCTTATGATCACAATCGAATCCGAGTTCTTTCATATGGTATGGTTACTTCTCGCTCAGCACTTAAGGATGAGAATGCGTTCTTCGATAGTTCTAACTTTTTGTTACTAGCATGCAGAAACTCTATGTCCTCATAGCTTCTTGGAGGCTTGAGACTCTTTTACACTCTGAAGTTGGAGAAGGTTTTGTGGGTACACCTCTGGTAAACCCTCACGAGACTACAACTCGTCCACTAGGGACACCTAGGGGTTTAAAGGCTTAGTGCATACGCTAAATGCATTCGAGAGACTGCGAAGGTGGGTATAGTTAGGATTTCTTATTTTTCTGTTTCACTTGAGGACAAGTAAAATTCGAGTTTGGGGGTATTTGATGAGTGCTAAATAGTGCATATTTATACACCTTTTTATTGGCATTTTACTCATCTTTTGCGCTTAGAAAATAGATATTATCCTGCATTCTGTGTTTTCCTTGTTTTCAAGAATAAATATTTGTATTAATTAATTTTGTGTTTTTAGGTAATAAATAAAGCTCGGAGAATCCGAGGAGCCAAAAGAGCGAAGAAGTGGAGTCGAGCATCTATGGAGCGAGAAAGCCAAAGCCCGCGCGCGGTTGCAACCCAACAAGTAGCAACTCATCTACAAGACATGGGCTTGAGCCGAGCAACCCGCGACCGGATCCGAGCCCGTCCACTCCAAACCGTTGAGATCTCTCTCATCCACATCCTACGATCGCTGCCCCTCACTATACATCATCTCTTGATGCACTCGCGCAACACCATATCACAACAGAACCGGCTACCAACCTCGACCGTTCGGATCTCTCCCGCAAGATCCTACGCTCGGTGCGAGCGTTCCCATCGATCTTCGATGTACCGCTCAACACCATAGCCCCTATATAAGCCCCTAAGCCTAACCCTAAACTCATTTCTCTTCTCTTCTCCTCTCCGTCACTTTCACAGAACAACCCTCTCGCAAACCCTTCTCCCTCCCTCGCCCGACCATACCGGCCGCCGCCACAAAACCACCACCTCTACCATCTCCTGACAACCCAAGCCGCACCACCTCACCTCCTCACTTTCTAGTCCTTTTGTAGCTTCTCTCCCAGCAGCTAAGAGAGAACTAGACAGAGATAGGTAGGGTTTCATTGATAAATCAAGGGAAGCCAGAGAAGTCGATGCAGAGTCGATTTGGAGCAAGAGGGAGCGAATTGGAGAGTATGGGTGTGATGTAATTTCATTTAATTTTTATTTTAATTGAATTAGGGTTAGGTATTTTGGGAGAAACTTGGCATGTATAAATAGAAGATGTAGGAGATGATTTTAGTCACGCCTGGATTAGCCAGTGCTGTCAATTAGATTTAATTTCTGTTTTTCATGTTTTAATTTAGTTGCTAGGGTTTGAGATGAAACCCTAGCTTACAACTGTGTTCTTCATGCTCTTGTATTGTTCTTGATTGCTTGAATATTATCTAGATAGAATTAACTTCGGTGTGATAACACTTTGCTCTCACAAAAGTGCATACCAACGCCATGGATGCACTCGTAGTTTGATTACCTCTCGTGTTGTTTACACCGCAACCCAAGCTTAATAAAATTATTATGATCCTCAGATTATTTGTACTTTAATCAGACATGGTAATACTTGGGAAATAAAACTAGTTGTGATTAACTGTCAAATGGAGAAACACCTTAGAGACAGGGTAGAATTGACACTCCTACCCTATCTGTCATGAAGGCAAGAACAACATCTTTAGTTGAAAACATAGTGTAGGTTAAAGGTTGAGTCGAAGACCCTAGTGTCACTGTTTATCATTCCTTAGCTTAGTATCACCTTTACAACTCGGCCGCTTCGACACAACCCTCATTTATGTTACACACTTCTTAGAAACTCAGAGAGCAGCCTTTGATCAATACAAGAGCACCACAAGTCTCTGTGGTTCGACTCGTACGTGCCCAGTTCTACAACCAAGACACCGTGCACTTGCGGTATTACCGTAGGCCATATAATTTACCCATCTTCGAGGCCTACCATTAACTACTGTTGAACCAACTAAGTGTACATGTTTGGGTACGGTCAAACAAACCTAAATAAACGTGTATTTTATTTGTGTGTAACAAGCTAAGTTTCGATCTAACGGTTGAAAGATATTAGCTTGAATCTAATCAGGTTTTCATCTAATGGTGAATATTGAATGCTTTGTTACCAAGGTAACTTAGATTGCAAACCCTGATTTGAAAAGGATAACTCTAGCAACTGGGAAAATCAAATCCCCACACCTCCTATGTGATACTAGTTGTATAAGCTAGAGTCGATTCTTTTTTAACCTTAGGTTTCTACCGAGACCCTATAGGTTAACGACTTGAAGACTTCATTGGGATTGTGAAGCCAGACCCAACTATTTTCTTTGTAGTTGCGTGATCTGATCTTGCCATTTCTATCGTACTAAGCACAATCATAAGATTGTCTTGAGATTGATTTCTCCGATAGGCAATATTAAAAGAAGTCACAAACATCTTCGTCTCATCGATAGGCACAATATCTTCTTTCGCTAGTCGATTAATATTATTGTGAGGTGATTGATAATTCTAGGCTATTCTTCGGGAATATAAGTCTGGGTTATCAATTGGTTCCTGTTCACCTTGATTTATCTAAAGTCATAACAAAAACTCGTAGGTATTTCTGTGGGAGATAGATTTATCTATTACCGTAGACTTTTCTGTGTGATACAGATTTGTTTATTAAAGTCTTCGACTTTGGGTCATAGCAACTCTTAGTTGTGGGTGAGATCATCTAAGGTAATCAAGTGCGTAGTATCCTGCTGGGATCAGAGACGTAAGGAGCGCAACTATACCGTGGATCAGTGTGAGATTGATTGGGGTTCAACTACAGTCCAGACCGAAGTTAGTTTGTAGTAGGCTAGTGTCTCGTAGCGGCTTAATACGGTGTGTGTTCAATCTGGACTAGGTACCGGGTTTTTCTGCATTTGCGGTTTCCTCGTTAACAAAACTTCTGGTGTCTGTGTTATTTCTTTTCCGCATTATATTTTGTTATATAATTGAAATATCACAGGTTGTGTGTTGAATCGATCAATTGGGGAATCCAACCTTTGGTTGTTGATTGAAATTGATTGATCCTTGAACATTGGTCTTTGGTACCGTTCAAGTGATTTCTCTTGTATTCAATCAGACTCGTAGATTTCTATTTGCTTGAGTAAGTATTGAATCGAGAAAGTGAGATATAACTCTTTGATATACTTTTATTAAGATTGAGTCTGACTGTCTAGTTGATTCTCTTAAAAGTATATTGGAGTTAGTCTATACAGATTGCTAAGCGAAATATTGGGTGTGGTTGTTAGACCCCCGCTTTTTCACTTGTCGCCTTGTTCCTAAAGTTTCGATATTCATATGTCCATGCAAACACAAACCTCTTCTTATATGGTGCCAAACATTGTGTTTTACAATACTCAACGGGTTTTGGGTAGTTCGTGCCATATTCATCTTCAAATTTCTTCAAGTTATCTTCATAAATTTCCTCGGTCATCGACCAAACGATCTTGTCCCATGCTTTAATGAACATTTTCCAAATCATTCCATCCTCCTTCCACTTTTCTTCAAATAACCTTCTCTCTTCCTCTCGTTCTTCCACTGTTAATTAACTAATGCGCTCATCCTCTTCCTTTGACCTATTGGTACCCTTCCTTGGTTTTTTAGCTTGGAAATGATGATGGCAATTGGATTTGAGGTTGCGTTGAATGTGCCACGTACATTGAAAGTTTTGGGCTTCCGAAAACAGTACCGCTATTGCATGCATTAAGGCTTGATCGTTATCCGTTACAATAACCCTTGGAAAATTATCACCGTTATAAATGGACCTAAATGTCTCCAACATCCAAATGAAACTCACATTGTTCTCATGATCCATTAAACCGGCCCCATGCAACCGTAAACGTGTTTTTGTCCGAAGTGTGGCAAGCAATGTTCAACAACGGCATGTTATAATTTTTTGTCTTATAAGTAGCATCTATCAACAAAATTTGATGAAAGCATTGAGCCAATTGGATCATTTCGGGATGTGCCAAGAATATATGAACCACTTTACCATCCTTTTCTTCCTTTCTCAACGTGTAGTCATGTAACTCCGTTAACCACTCAGATTGTTGCATGACCGTTCTACCATCTCATTTCGTCCTTTTGATCGTAGCTAGGGCCGACTTAATTGTGGGCAAAGAATGTCCAATTAGAGTATCCGGATCATCGTGGTTGTGACAACCATTATCAACTCTAAACATTTTCCAATCTTTACCTTCCCTAACCTCGGGCTTATAAAAGACAACCTTAAATGGGCATCCTATCATCTTCGTATTACTTCGATATTTCGTCTCCGTCTTCCTTACTTACTTACTATTCTTTCCCTCGTGACTCTTTTGCTTCCCACCTCGCTCACAAATCATTTCAAATCGAGTTTCACCCACATGATTGTTTTGAACTACCACACACATCTTCTCTTTTGCCTTGTTCATAAGCCATTCCCCTGCCTCCGCCTTACTTGCAAATGACTAAAGCGCATATAACAAAACAAATATCATAAGCATAAGCATTTAACATACATAATTTTAAAAAAAAAGAAAGAAAGAAAGAATAGTAATGAGTATATACCAAATCGTTTTCATAGTGTAGGGTAGTATAGGGCCTCAAATAGAAATCATCAACAAACGCTACAATGGCCTGCAAAAGGAAGGGACAAGTTTTACTATAATGATCGGAAGCCATGTAGTAAGTTTTCCTACCGATTGTTCCATAATCGGTAGAATATTGTGTGCCCCAAACAACCGATTTCTATATAAAAACTTAGACAGTCTACTGAGTACAAAAAAAAGAAATAATTGGAAGAGTTATATATTGTACAACCTCCGAATATCAATAATCGGAGGATAACATAATTAATAGACTTACGATTTTCAAAGATGAAGAATTACAATTTTTACAAGTTTGCGAAAATTTTATTTTTGGGTCAATGATATATTCGGTAGTTAGATAAATTTACAATACTACCGATTGTAAAAGATAAGAATACTGAGTTTTATAATTTTGGAACATTTCGTTTTTGGGGCCATTATTATAATCGGTAGTAAATATACTCTACATAACTACCGAATGTAGATATTTTGGGAAATCAATTTGGGTTTTTTGTATATTCGGTAGTAATCTACTTTCATGAAACTACCGAATGTACGTATTTGGGACTCAGTATGTTATATTCGGTAGATATGTAGATACATTATCTACCGATTCTGGGTAATTCATGGCATTCAATGCATGCATGAATCGAGTTTTCTTGTTTACAAACGCATACAAACGCATTCAAATTGGGTATTTGAATTTCTTAACACAATACATGTATGTTTGATGCATCATTAGCTTCGATATCGGGTGATTCTCCGTTTTCTTCCATGAAAGCGTCGTCTAGGGCTTCCTCTCCACAAAAGTTTGGATCATTCAACATATACCCCAAATCGTGTTCTCTAAACGGTAGTGAACCTTCAACATTATGTTCTTCGCCATGATTCTCACCTTCTTCTTCGTATCCATCCATTTTTGTTGTTTATTTAAGAAAAAATGGTTTTTTTTTCCTTCTTCTTCTCTACAACTCAAAAATGAAAAAAAAAAAAATGAAACAAATGAAATAAATTCCCTTCAAATACATCACCCATTACAATCGGACCAACCGTATAACTTTTATCTACCGATTACAATCGGAGGGACCAAATACTATTTTATCTACCGATTATGTGAGGGTAATTTTGCCATTACAAATTATGCGAGATAAGGGCCGACTTCAATTTACGTTTGGGTGACCCTTTTTTGTTTTATTGTCGGCCCCTAATTCCTTTTGAGTGGCCCCTAAAAATACCAGAGTTAATTAAGTCACAAGCTCAACTTTGTCTTCTTTTCATTTTTTCACTTATCAATTTCTATTCTTATACAAAATAAGTTTTCAAATTTTGTAAAAGAGAATTTATTAGTAGTATGAATTAGTACCAGTACATTAGTATTAAGTTGGGAGGGAGTTTCTTGGCATGATGTCAATTCGGTTAAGAGATGTTTATATACGTAGAATGCAATATTGACTTCAAATGGAGTACTTCAAGTGGTTTACCAACATGGTCAAGAAAACAGAAAACAAAAGATTTGTGAATTCAATACACGAGGTAGGAATAGCCGACGGAATAAAAATAAGCCATTGATTGCAACCTGTTAACTCATTTTGAACGTTTTAATTTCACATGGAGGAGGATTTTGTATTTTTTTAAGGATCATTTGGCTAATGGCGAACGATTAATAATTTTCCCTTTCGTTAGGTGAAGAGCCAAGGTAGTGGTAGCCGACTGACTGATTTATAAAAACTGACACTACCTCAATTAAACCTGTAGAAATTGATGTTTAATCCCATTTTTCATGGGCTTTGGACGCTCTAGTCCTGTCACTTCCAGCCCAGTACTTTCTAGTCCAAAATTCACCCGTCTTACACGGTTTAGTCCAAATTTAAACGAGTTAATCCAAACTCTCACCGATTCAAAAATTCCCTAATTTTCTCACTACCAAAATTACCCATCAGAGACGTAATCGTTTTGAATTCATCTGATTATAGATCTCAGATTTCAGGAGAGCGAGAGCGATATAGAGATCGAGGGAAACTCTTCTTTTCTTCCTTCCATTCTCTTTCATTCTTTTCTTTGATGCAGGAACTGCAACTCGTGGATGATAACTATGAAAATAAATAGTTAATTAGATGAATAGAGGAAGGTGTTGTTAGTTCTGTTGATTTGTTTGGGTTAGGATTTCCGGAGAAAAGGTGAAACAGAATCAGAGTTAGGGTTTCCTGATTTGAAATCTTAGTGGAGAGGATGATGATTTGATTTCTTAGAGTTGTGATGAAGAATTAGATCGTGGTGCTGTTGCTGATAGATGGAGACTATCTTAACATGTTTTAAGTCTTTGACCAGAACAGGTAATCACAAATCATACCTAATATCTAATTGACTGTAATTAGCTTGATCTTTGTGTGTATTTTAGTTTCTTTTCAAGATTAATTCATCATCCAATTGATTGTCGTTGTATTTAGTTTGGTTCATTTGATTGTTGTTGTTCTGCGATTGGTGAGCATTGCTGAGCAATCATAGGTTTACTTAGGTTATGCTTGTGTATTTTTCACATTTATAATTTATGTGTCTGATGCTTCCTTTTACTAACTCAAGGAGCTTTCATATTGAATCCTTTTTGTACTCACAAGTCAGGTTTTGTTATCTACATTGTACGAGTAATATGTACTTATGAATTACATTGAAATGATATTTGTAGAATTTGGATACCGGAATGGTAAGTTAAATTGTACCAGGAGATGTATATTGAAGTTAGTAATTTCTATACAATAAATATTATTAGTAGAGTTTTAATCATATTGCTGGTGACACTAAATAGGAGCGTGTCCATCATAACATAAAAAATAAACACGAGTGAAAGCTTTCTAAACATGAGAAAGCATTAAAACTCCCATAAACAACTAGAATCAAAAGTAGTACAAGAGATGGTACAAGACAAGCTATAAGCTAGGATGGGTAAAATCTGGGTACTATTTATCTTCCATATGAACAGTCGAATCTTTCTATAACGGACTGCAAAAGCGTTCGCAAGACTATGCCTGTCAGTCCAGGAACAAGCGATTTGTATCTGCTAGATAACATAATATTATTGGGTGTCTATTTGTATTTGCATATCACATGCCATATAGAAGATTCACACAACATTTTAGCCTAAAGTAAAGTCCGTGGAAGTTTTGGTAAGTGGCGTAAGTATTGCACCGCAAGATGCTAATTGTTGTAGCTTAGTGGGTGGACATGTTAAAATAAGAAAATGGTCCTTTTAATTTTTGGTGTTAATTATGTGAGCCCAGTGGGAAGAAAAATTAAACAAGATAGTTTTCGTTGTGATTAGGCTATAGATTTTAGAATTTGTCTATAACTCCATACGAACATTACTTGTTAATTATTTGTCGGCAAATTCCATATAGTAGTAACACCTCATGGAAGGCAGCAAGCCAGTAATAAAAAATAAACATTATCTCTCATTTGGGGGTTGTGAGCTCATAGCCTTACACATAGATGCACATATTATGTTTCCTCTGTTTGATCTTTGTATACTTTTGGGTATATCTAGTATTTATATTACATGATAGAAGTATATTGGGAAATTTCATCATAGTTGTTATGATCTGTGGAATTTCAAGTGGACTATGTGTGTACCCAGTAGCATATTCAGTCACGTGGAACAGTAAACAGAGTGACTATTTTGACCGACAACTTTGGTCAGCCTAAAGGATTTCTTATGTGGAGTTTGTCGAGGTTGATTCTGTCCAAAAGGCTCTGCTTTTAAATGAATCAGAGTTGCATGGGCGTCAACTGAAGGTGCCTCATTTTCGGATGACTTTAGAGGATGTTTTGTAAAAGAAAGTATTGTTGTTACAGAGTGAAAAAAATTATTGGCTTCAGAAGGAGGTAATGTCTTCTGTTTCAGAAGTTTCATTTTTTTGTTTTTTTGAATTATTAATGTGTACATATTTAGAGAGACTTATCAAATGTTAAAGAGACCGCTAGTCCAAGTTCTTATCTAGCTCTCTACAATCTACGTATACTTTAGACATTAGCTTTACTAGTTTGACAGATTTTGTTTTTGAATTATTAATGTGTACGTATTTTTACACATGTTAATTATTTAGGTGTATATAGTTGTACACATGTTATTCATTTTGAAGTCTAAGAAATTAAGGAACGCACTAATGTGTACATAGTTGTACACACATATTATGTTATTTAGGTGTACATAGTTGTCCACATGTTGATTATTTAGGTGTATATAGTTGTACACTTGCAAAACTATATTTCATATATACAAACCAAATATTAGGTAAAGCATTAATGTGTATGGGTGTTGTATTTTTTATAGGTGTGTACATAGTTGTACACCATTGTGCTATCTTAATAATATATGCATGTTTTGGGTATAGATGATGAATTTTTGTAAGTCTGTACATAGTTATATATCATTGTGCTCTCTTATTATTTTATGGTCTTTTTTTAGGTATGTATGTTGGATTTGTTGGGTTTTTGTAGGTGTGTACATAGTTGTACACTATTGTACAATCTCAATAATATTATATGACTTGTTTTGTGGGTATGGATGTTGGATTTTTTATAGGTGTGTACATGGTTGTACATCACTGTGCTATCTCAAAAATATATGCATGATTTTGCGTATATATGATGGATTTTTGTAAACGTGTACATAGTTGTACACTATTATGTTCTCTCATTATTTTATGGGCTTTTTTATGGGTATGTATGTTGGATTTGTTAGGAATTTTGTAGGTGTGTACACCATTGCTGGAATATGTGTACCATCCATAGCTCCAATGCAATCCTTAAAGTAAGGGTAAAATTGTGTACTCTCTCGAATTTTAGTTGGAGTTGCAGTTGTTGGCTTAGCCATCATCTTCGGGGCTATAGCATTTAAAGCTCGCAACATCCTGTTGAAGTTTTTACTAACTGTCCACCGAGAGCGACCATTCAGCAATATCGTGAACTTTGGCCAACAACGAGTAAAAATGTACCAAGCATTTCTTCGATAGAAACACATCTTGTATCACGTAATGGTGTAGTTTCTCGAATAATACAACATAGTTTTACAAAAATATCAGGGTACATCCTATAACTTCGTCGAAAGTCTTCTGGGTCTTCGCGCAAAACTCTCCTTATATAGTTATACCCAAATAAAGTAACCGGGCGTCTCATTGGTCTTTCAATACGCTGACTTTGTATGTATTTCAATTGCTTAATTATATCCATCAACCATGAATGCACCACTGAAAGTATATTCAAAAATATGGATAGTTCAAAATCATTATTACTGCTTATAACCTCTTCATCATCACTGCTTTCTTCTTCTGTATCGAAGGCTTGATCTTCATTATCAGTAGATAAATCCAAATCAGACATGTTCACCTAAAAAGATGATAAAAGTACTTTTTTTATTAGAATAATCATTATCTCAAAAGCATAAAAGTATGTGTGTATAGAAAATAAACATATAGAATATAAAGTTCATAGATTCAATCATAATAACCATAAAGATGTCAATCCATAACAATTAGTAGCAATCAATCCATAACCATAAAGTCTCAACTAGGAGAAAAGAAAAATTAAATACTAATAGTTCCGAAGCAAAACGACCAAATGTTGTAACTCTAAAAGCCCATTACACCTAACAGAAACTTGCAAAGATGACGGGTTTATGCTTTTAACTTTGAACCAATCCAAAACTTTCTCTCTTCAGGAGTAAAACATATGAATAAGTTCTTCTTGTGATTGTTGTCCAGCATTTCAATTACTTTCAGCTTATCTTCCAAAGAAATTTCATTCATGCCATAAACAAGATCCCATACTTCGTTATCTTTCTTATTCTTATCAAGTCTGTGCATTTTCTTTTCAATTTTGCGGTCTTCTTTCTCTTTTGCAATAAGAGAATGCATTGACTCAATAGAAGAAGCAATCGATGAACTGTTGGCAATCAATTTTTGTAGGTTATCAGACTGCTCAGTAGGATTAGTTGATGTAGAAGAGTCACTAATGTCACACCTTGGTCTTTTCCTTGGTACCGCTTTTCTGACAGGAATTTTCTGTGTGTTCATATCTTGAGTTTGATCTTTACCTTGTTCATCATTTTCCTCTGAGGAATATCCCACATATGATACGTTAAAAGCTCTATCATATTTCTCTCATTGATTATCGCCAACATCTAAGTAATCATCTTGTTCATCTTCTTCATCTTCCTCATTACAGGTTCTAGCACTTGTACCCTCATGGGTAAGATCAACTGTAACTTTTCCAGATGCACATTTATTCCCAAAAACAATAAGCAAGTCACCATAGTCTCTACCATTTTCGTCTCTTAGGTGAGTTTGCTTTAAAAACAAAAAAAAAAAAAAAAAAAAAAAAAAAAAAGGATAAAGCATGAATTAGAACTCTGCATAAATTAGAAGAAAAAAAGTTTCAAATTCAGTTGTGGGCAAATAACATACCTCAAAGTAATTGTTCCACATCTCGTCGGATCCAGTAATCATCTTGTTATTGTCATCCCAACCGTATCCAGAAGTACAAGATTTAAACAAATCCTGGTATTCACCAAATCTTTTCTTGAACCATCTATATTTCCCTTTAAAGTTCTCATAAGATTTGTCACAATTACATGCTTGGTTAAGTTTTGGAAGTATCTCTTCTACCACTAGTCTCTTAGTAAAGCATCCATTGGTGTCTTTCTTCTTATCAAGTGTAGCTTCTACTAACAGTTCCAATAGTTTCCCAGTCTCTCGTGTTGTCCATTGTTTGTAATTTGTATCTGTATCATGTTCCGTATTCTTCCTAACATTCTTTTTCTTCTTGTTGTTTTCAGCAGGTTGGCTGGAACTGTCCATTCTATGGTGTGACAAGTTAACTATAAATTAATACTTAGACTAATAAGAGTAGAACTTAACATGAAATACAAACTTGTACTGAAATACTGAGGCTTTGAAAATGCCTTGTAATGACAAGGTACTGAAATACAAACTTGTAGGTGGATGCAAGTTGAACAATGCATTTTAAATCAAAGAACTGAGCTAGTAAAGTGACACCTAAAAAAACAACTAAAAACTCAAGCACAGATTCAAATAAAAAAATAAAATAAAAAACTCAAGTCATTTGTGAAATCAGTTGTGTTTCAAAAAGTTAAGAGGCGTAGCACTGTATAGTGCTGGCACATGTACAAGAGTAAACCGAACACCAATCTATTCAATGATGCATGATGATGGTAACTTCGTATTGTATGGTTCTAGCTCTCAAATTATTTGGGAAAGTTTTGATTATCTTACAGATACGATTCTCGCCAAAAGATAACGCCTGGAGTTGATCTTAACTCCGGGAAACACAGGTTATCTGTTAGACAGACTGACGGTTTTGTTGGTATATATAGAAAGACTAATGGTGATGTTGGACACTAATCACTGATAGTTTTTTTTTTAAGTGCAAACCCCAACAAGAAGAAATATGCAGAAAAAACCATGTAAAAGACACAAAACTAGGCATCGAATGGGCTCATCTGTATTTTAGTATGGGTCAAGATATCATTCATTGTATTTTATTGGCAGGGTGGTTGTTTTCTTAAATTTATGTTTTGTAATATCTTTATCTAACCATAAAAGTAATTTTTTCATACTAGATTTAAATTTTGAGCTGAGAATCTGAAACCTCACATCAGAACTAGCCACTAGGCCACTACCAGGGCCGGTCCGGAAGGGGAAGCAGGGAAAGCTCCACTTTGGGGCAACAAGCTTAGGGGGGCAACAAAACAGGAGTGTTATGTAGATTTAGCTGTGAACTGAGAAAAGAATGGCGATATGACTGAGAAAAGAATTGGGATAAGATTGAGGAACTAACTTTCCAACCGATTGAAAATCGACCTCAGTTTATGTTGTTACTTGTTGGGATTTCAGAATGATTTGAAATAGATATTTGATTTCTCTCTATCTAAGTTACTATATTTAAAACACTACTTTAGGGTTTATAGTTTAATCTAAAGGTGTGTTGTTTTCATTCGATAACCTTCCAACTAAATTTATAAGATCTAACATTCAAACCTTACCGGAATTCCTACGCCAGAAACACGCAATATATGCCAGGTACTTCAAGATTAAAAAACGACATGGGATTACAAACTACTCTTATGTGTTTTGAGTTCTTTCTACACCATCCTATATGAATATTTAGGACACTATATTTGTGCTTCCCATTTTGAATACAATATTCTTAGACAGTAATAGACCATAGATCATCGGTGATTAAAATGTTAATTAGTATGTTTGCTTTAAAGGATGGAAAAAATTTGAAACATATTACAAACAACCTAATGCAGCTAGCTGTTGATCCTAGGATAAGGGGGCAACGCTGTTTGGGTTCGCTTTGGGGCAAAAAATACTCAGGTCCGGCCCTGCCACTACATTCAATTTTTAAACCATTTCTATCCATATGGTGAAAGCTACCAATCGTAAACGTCATCTTAAGCAAGTTGCTTAAGACTTTAGAAACTACCTGCACCTGAATAACTTTTCATATCTTCCAAATGACATGATTTCGATGCTGCTGCCCAAGAACGAGTACTCATGGTGAACTAGTTCTAGATGGCAATGTGATCAGTTCACGGCTCTTCAAGAATAGACTTAATCTCTGACTTTATCACTAAAAGAAAACTCTAAAATGAAGTCAGTTGCATTGAAGATTTCAGCTCTCTCAAGTGGGTTAGGCAGATTCTGTAGACTTGTTTATTAGTAAAATCAAAGGACTGCAGATGAACCACCACTAGCCTTTCTAATGCTATACCTTAACTTCCTTGTTTGTAGGAAAGAAAGGACTGCAACTACAAGACCCACTATCCTTAAACTGTACTATCATTCAACTATTCTAGTACTATTAGTCTACTTTGGATCCTTACTTAGATCATATCTAAACTGACTAAAAAGGTAGTTAAATTTTCAGTTAAAAATCCTTTTCCACTGAAAAAAATGGATAATAAAAAGAAAAACAAAAATCTTAAAAACAAATATGAGAGAACATGTCTTTTGTCAATACATAAGTACTACTTGTTCTTCCTCTCACCCCTGTCTATCCCTTTGAGATGTCTAGAAGTAAACAAGCCTATTATTAATATAGGGTTGATGTCTCCACCTTAACACCTTAGATCTTATTCAAAACTAAACAAGTCATGAAATACTTAGACTCAGCAAAGACATGATCATTAGTAACTTCATTGGCTGTGTGATCAAACAACAAAATCTTCTTAAAGTCTAGATTTGTTTTTTTCAATTTACCCCAATCAATAATTTTTGTTACCCCATTATGTCTAAAAAGTAGAATCCATAGATTTATAATCAATGGGGGACCCATTTTGAGTAAGACCCTTTATCAATCAGAATGTGATTCCAATAGGAGCAAACAGAAGTGTTGTTTCTAATATCAATATCTTAAGTTTGAGTGGATCCAAAGGGATTTTAGATTCTAAAAATGAGTTCTTCTTGAAGAAATTCTATTTTCCGACTCTGGGTTCTTTCATTAGATGCTTACCCCAACAAGCTGCTGTTGAGCTTGACAGACCCCCTGAGAGAAAGAGTTTTGACAGAGAGTACACACAAAACAACGATAAACAATCAATACAAAAAATCAAAGAAGGAAAAAAAACCAAAAACTGACATGAAAAACAATCAAGTAGTACAAAAAACAAACTATCAAAACAAACAAATATGGAGATCAAGGAAGAAAAAAGCATACCTGAAAGAAACGTTTCCTCTTCTTTCTCCTCTTTTTCTCCGAACAAACTCCCTCCAAAATCTCTACTCTTTTGAGAGATTTGTGTACGGGCAAAAATCAACTATCAACTCTCCAGAACTCCCCAAAACAACAAACTCCCTAGCATTCTAGGGTTTTACCACTAACGGGGATTTCAAGAGTTTTTTTCAAACTCTCCCACGACTAACGGGTGTTTTCTAGGGAGTTTGGGAAACTCTTATGAACTCTCCCATGACTAACGGGGATTTTGAGAGACTCCCTCGAACTCCCCCAGGACTAACGGGAAAAAACCCAACTCTCCAGAACTCCCCCAACTCCCTCGAGGACTAACACCCTGATAGTTATACACCATTATCTCATCTCATAAATATATTGCATGTTTGTGATTATGGATGTTGGAATTTCTAGATTTTTGCAAATGTGTGCATAGTTGTACACCATTATCCCATCTCATGAATATATTGCATGTTCAGTGAGTATGGATGTCAGATGTTCTGAATTTTTTGCATGTTTCTACATTGTTTTACACCGCCTCATGAATATATTGCATAGATATCGGATTTGCTAGGTTTTTATAAATGTGTACATAGTTGTACACAAGTCCTGCATGATGAATATATTGCACGTTTTGCGGTTATGGATGTTAGATTTTATGGATGTTTGTATATGTGTACATAGTTTTACATCATTGTCCCATCTCATGAATATATTGCACTTTTTTTGAGTATAAATGTTGGAATTTCTGGATTTTGCAGATGTGTATATAGTTGTACACCAGTATCATGTTTTGTGAATATTGATGTTGGATTTCAGATATACATGGTGGTACACCATTGTCCCGCCTCATGAATACACTAAATCTTTTGCGAGTATGATGTTGGAATTTCTGGATTTTTGCAAATGTGTACATAGTTGTACACCAGTATCATGTTTTGTGAATATTTATGTTGGATTTTCTGAATTTTTGCAGATATACATGGTGGTACACCATTGTCCCGCCTCATGAATACACTAAATCTTTTGCGAGTATGATGTTGGAATTTCTGGATTTTTGCAAATGTGTACATAGTTGTACACCAGTATAAATTAAAAAAAAATGTAAAATGAAAATTATATAGTCATATGGGTACTCTTTTTGTAGATCTCGGAAATAACTCCAAATATATAAAGTTTGCGAATTTTAGACAAACGGTTCAAAAGATAAATTGTTTTTTAATTATTTTTATATTATTTAAAATTGCTAACATCATCATGAGTCACTTTGGACTAAACGGTAAATATTTGGACTAAATTGTAAATCAGAAGGTTATTTGTGTATTTTTTTTCATATTTTAAATAACTTTTGGACTAAATTGTAACTAGTTAACTCGGGATGGACTAATCTATACTTTTTGACGTGTTTTTGGACTAAATCGTAAATTGGCATTTTTAGGGGCCACTCAAAATGAATTAGGGGCCAACAATAAAACAAAATAGGGTCACCCAAACGTAAATTGAAGTCAGCCCTTATCTCGCGTAATTTGTAATGGAAAAATTACCCTCACATAATTGGTAGATAAAATAGTATTTGGTCCCTCCGATTGTAATCAGTAGATAAAAGTTATACCGTTGATTGTAATGGGTGATGTATTTGAAGGGAATTTGTTTATTTTTTTCCTTTTATTTTTCATTTTTGAGTTGTAGAGAAGAAGAAGAAGAAGAAAAAAAAAAAAAAAAACAGTTTTTCTTAAATAAACAACAAAAATGGATGGATATGAAGAAGAACATAATGTTGAAGGTTCACTACCGTTTAGAGAACACGATTTGGGGTATATGTTGAATGATCCAAACTTTTGTAGAGAGGAAGCCCTAAACGACGCTATCATGGAAGAAAACGGAGAATCACCCGAGATCGAAGCTAGTGATGCATCAAACATACATGTATTTTGTTAAGAAACTCAAATACCCACTTTGAATGCGTTTATAAACAAGAAAACTCGATTCCTGCATGCACTGAATGCCATGAACTACCCAGAATCGGTAGATAATGTATCTACATATATACCGAATATAACATACTGAGTCCCAAATATGTACATCCGGTAGTTTCATGAAAGTAGATTACTACCGAATATACTAAAACCCCCCAAATTGATTTCCCAAAATATCTACATTCGGTGGTTATGTAGAGTATATTTACTACCGATTATAATAATGGCCCCAAAAACGAATTCCTCCAAAATTATAAAACTCAGTATTCTTATCTTTTATAATCGGTAGTATTGTAAATTTATCTAACTACCGAATATATCATCGGCCCCAAAATAAAATTTTCGCAAACTTGTAAGAATTGTAATTCTTCATCTTTGAAAATCGGAAGTCTATTAATTTTGTTATCTTCCGATTATTGATATTCGTAGGTTGTACTATATATGTTTCTTCCGATTATTTTTTTTTTTTTTTTTTTGTACTCAGTGGACTGTCTAAATTTTTATATTGAAATCGGTTGTTTGGGGCACACAATAGTCTACCGATTATGGAACAATCGGTAGGAAAACTTATGGATTCCGATTAATATAGTAAAACTTCTCCCTTCCTTTTGCAGGCCGTTGTAGCGTTTGTTGATGATTTCTATTTGAGGCCCGAAACTTCCCTACACTATGAAAACGATTTGGTATACTCATTACTATTCCTTTTTTTTTTCCTTCAAATTATGTATGCTAAATGCTTATGCTTATGATTCTTGTTTTGTTACTTGCGCGTTTAGTCATTTGCAAGTAAGGCGGAGGCAAGGGAATAACTTATGAACAAGGCAAAAGAGAAGATGTGCATGGTAGTTCAAAAAAATCATGTGGGTGAAACTCGATTTGAAATGATTTGTGAGCGAGGTGGGAAGCGAAAGAGTCACGAGGGAAAGAATAGTAGGTACGTAAGGAAGACGGAGAAGAAATATCGAAGCAATGCAAAGAAGATAGGATGCCCATTTAAGGTTGTCTTTTATAAGCCCAAGGGTAGTGAAGGTAAAGAGTGGAAAATGTTTATAGTTGATAATGGTTGTCACAACCACGATGATCCGGATACTCTAATTGGACATGTAATGGTTGCCAAGCTAAAACCAAATGAAATGGAGACGGTGAGGTCTATGCGGATCCAAAAAGCGAGTGCGATCTTAAGTAAAATAAAGGCGAACGACCCCAACAACTTGTCTTCTTTGTCTACAATTAAGTCGGCCCTATCTACGATCAAAAGGACGGAATGGGATGGTAGAACGATCATGCAACAATCGGATTGGTTAGCGGAGTTACACGACTACACATTGAGAAGGGAAGAAAAGGATGGTAAAGTGGTTCATATTTTCTTGGCACATCCCGAAATGATCAAATTAGCTCAATGCTTTCATCAAATTTTGTTGATAGATGCTACTTATAAGACAAACAAATATAACATGCCGTTGCTGAACATTGCTTGCCACACTTTAGAAAAAAATATGTTTACGGTTGCATGGGGCTTAATGGATCATGAGAACAATGTGAGTTGCATTTGGATGTTGGAGACATTGAGGTCCATTTATAACTGTGATAATTTTCCAAGGGTTATTGTAACGGATAACGATCTAGCCTTAATGCATGCAATAGCGGTAGTGTTTCCGGAATCCCAAAACTTGCAATGTATGTGGCACATTCAATGCAACCTCAAATCCAATTATCATCATCATTTCCAAGCTAAAAAACCAAGGAAGGGTACCAAGAGGTCGAAGGAAGAGGATGAGCGCATTAGTAAATTAACCGTGGAAGAATGAGAGGAAGAGAAAAGGTTATTTGAAGAAAAGTGGAAGGAGAATGGAATGATTTGGAAAATGTTCATGAAAGCATGAGACAAGATTGTTTGGTTGATGACCGAGGAAATTTATGAAGATAAGTTGAAGAGATTTGAGGATGAATATGGCACGAACTACCCAAAACCCGTTGAGTATTGTAAAAAACAATGGTTGGCACCACATAAGGAGAGGTTTGTGTTTGCATGGACATATGAATATCGAAACTTCAAGAACGAGGAAACAAGCATTGCGGAGGGGTCTCATGGCCGATTAAAGAAAATACTACTTGGTAGTCAAAATGGAGTTGTGTCGATCCAAGAAGCAATCCATGAATACACCAATCGTGATCTCATAAAGATTAGGAAATGTATGCGATTTAGTATACACCAATTCCCAATGAAACACGATAAGGAAAGATTGCTTCTAAGGGGCATTGTTCATAAAGTTTCAAGATGAGAAATAAATCACATGATAGAACAATTGAAGTTTTATAAAGCTTACGATGACGAGAATACGGTTTTTGTTTGCAAAGATATGATAAGTATTGGTCTCCTGAGTCGTCATAAGTTGGGTAGGTATGTTTAAGTGATCGACATCAATTATATTCATCCATTTTGGAAGCAATTAAATTTCACTCCAAGCACCCCTAAAGTTGATGGTTCGTCTTTTTTGGAGTCGGAATTGCGTGCACGAATAGCTGAGCATTACGCTACATCAAATGGCGCCAAAAAGTAAATATTGATGAACCATTTGGAGGAATCCCTTCACCCTTGTTTAAGGGAGGTTTATGAACCTATTAACCAAATGGGGCCGATAGGCCGAACATCGAAGTGACGAGGACCGTCCAAAGAAAATAGTTGAAAGAGTATTTGTCTAATAAAAGAATATTTTCTAGGCACAAGCGTTCAGAAGACGAATTTCAAGATGAGTGGGAACCTAAGAAAAGAGGTCGTTCAAGAAAGGATCAAAGCGGACCAACCGCACAACAAGTAAGACCAAATATCTCTACGGATCTTTCTCAAGTAAGTCAAGCCGAGGTGGTCGAAGAAGTTGTTGAGCAAATGGGCGCCTCAAAACAAACCCAACCAATGAAAATTGTGACTATAAAAGAGAAGCATGGTACTCTTTGTTGCCCTAGGGATCTTCAAGGAAGACCAAATCGAACCACGTATATAATATAAGAAGAGTATTTGGAACAACTCCCTCCACTCATTATTCCATTTGTTTTTTCCACTGACGAGGTTGATGGGGATCGCAATTGTGGGTTTCACATCGCTACAGAACAAATGGGTTACTTTAGAGAGGCGGTTATCGAAGATGTCACCCAATGACAATATTTAAGAAACAAGATGGCGGTACAACTAATGAAGGACAATTATTTCTATAGGGAGATGATGAGCCGAGAAGATAGATACGACAAAGAACAAGAGTTCAAAGAATTAGTTGAGCGTGTAAAGTGCCTGTAGTTGCAGGAAATCCTACACTACACCCCTCACTAGAATATACTCAATTAAACCATTTTAAGATCAATGATTATAATTTCTATTAATTGAATACTTGAATCTTTACAATATGAAATAGAAATGAGTTAAAGAATTACAATCACTCTAAAATTTTCTCTCTCCTCAAAACTTGCTTAACAATTCAAAAGAACCCTCCTCTCAATCAGACTTACTCAACCCTTTATATAGGGTAATACACAGTGGATGACAGCTAAGATGTCCTTTATTTTCGGGAATGGCTTGCGAAATATCGCAAGCATACAATTGTTTAATCTCGCGACACTCTTTCACTTCGCCATATTTTCATATCTTCCTCGTGTTCTGGCTGTCGTCATTCATTGCGTCATTTATTTTACTTCCCTGCGACTCCCTCGCAGTGTCGTTATTTATTAATCTCGCGAAGTATTGATGTCGCGATATTCTGATCCTACATCTTGCCTCTTCTCATGTTTTCTCTGCGAAGAAGAGAATGTCATGAGAACCTTTATTTTGAAATGCCGCAATCGTTAACCTTTATCTGTTTCACTCCCGTATTTTTACACGGAATTTATTACAGCTGTTTCTTCTTCCATTCTTTTCTTGACACGTCTCTTTCAACCGTTCATTCTTTACCATTCACGTCCCATCTCGCATTAAATGTATTTATTTTCTCGAGGATTCTTCTCCCTATATATAGTTTTTCTTATCCTTCTCTTCTTCTCTTTTATTTTCCCTCTGCAACTTTTCTTCAACTTTCTTTCTCCGCAATTTACGCTTCTGCTACTGTAAGTTTTCCCTTCTTTCTTTCTCTTGATCTTCAATTCTTTAATCATTCCCATACTTTAAAAATGGCTTCACTTTGTCGTATATATAAACCCCTTTTTAATGAAGCTCAAAAGAATTTACAAGAGAAGGGCTTCATCCTATCAACCATTCCTGATCAAGAATCTTCATCTATACTTTCCGCAAAGTTGTTTTCTGATCATCAGTGTGATGATCATAAAATCATAGTCTCGCTGGGTCAAATCCTCGCAGGCCTTCCCATTCCTCTCTACAATCCCGAGATGCCTCTATTCTATGAAATTCTTGCTCACGAGAAATTCTCGCGAGCTATTTATCAACTAAGCGGTGATTGCATCCGTCTAATGCTTGAATTCGCCAATCGTGGCGCTGGTAAGGGATCCCTATATCCTGATGATGTCAAAGATCCTAGATTCGCAAGTTTAGAAATAGTTGCTGAGAAATATACTGTAGAAAACTTTTTTGAAAATTACGAAGTGATAAATATGAGAAACGATAAATCTCGCTGGGGTGCCCGATTGAAGAGAAAAGATAATATTCCCAGCGATAAGCTGCTTATGCAAGATATTGACTGGCACTCGGGCAAAAATAATGTTCCTCGGTATTCCAAAGATGAAAAGTGGTGGGTTGTTCCTCTGTTTTTGAGTGGACCTTATATTGCAGGTTCTCATACACTTCCTGCGAATCTCGCAAACTATCATCCTTAGGAATTTAAGTGGCCCGAAAAGGCAAAAGAGGTATATTTCTTATTTTAGGTTTATTTTACGGTATTTCCTTCCTCTTATGTTTACTAGTCTTGTAAAATTTTCAGATTGACAAATTGAAAAGGAGTTATAAAAGACGTCCAAAGGCGAGTACTCTGGCGATACTCCGATCGATCACGGATGAAGTAAGAAATACTTTCTTTTGTTATTTTTAACAATATTGTTGCCTCTGTTTCTTATGTTCATTCGTGTGCGAAGGTTGGTGTTGAAAAAATTGATATTCCCGAAGCTGCGAAGGTTAAAGGAAAGGACAAAATTACTCTTCGCAAGGATAAATCTTCTGCTCCCTCTTCTAAAAAACGGAAAATCCATCTTTCTTCTCGTTCTAGTTCCCAAACTAGCGAGAATTCTGACGAAGATGAAAATGAAGTTGATACTTCCTCTGCCAAGGAGAATCATTCGGTTGCTTCTGCTATGGCGCAATTGTCTAGTATCTTCTCCGACTTTATACAAGGATTGGGTGATGATCATTTATCTTCCACTTGCGAAGCTCTCGCCAATATTTGCGATGCTCCCCTACTAGTGGATAATGACTCTTTCTAGGGAGTTTCCCGAACAATGAATCCCAGTTTCTTGAATGCACTCAGTGCTTTGGTATGCTCATATTTCTCTATTTCTCTATAACTTCGATTATAAACCTTATCTTAACAATTTCTTTACCTTTCTTTATAGTATGGGAGAGCTTCCTAAGGACATCTTAGCTGTCATCCACTGTGTATTACCCTATATAAAGGGTTGAGTAAGTCTGATTGAGAGGAGGGTTCTTTTGAATTGTTAAGCAAGTTTTGAGGAGAGAGAAAATTTTAGAGTGATTGTAATTCTTTAACTCATTTCTATTTCATATTGTAAAGATTCAAGTATTCAATTAATAGAAATTATAATCATTGATCTTAAAATGGTTTAATTGAGTATATTCTAGTGAGGGGTGTAGTGTAGGATTTCCTGCAACTACAGTGCCGAAAGGGATTGAAGAAAATCGGAGCCAAATATTGGATGACAATGCCTAAATGTGAATATCGCCTAGCGGACGTTTTGAATTGCGTAGTACATTTTTTTGTTCCTCCTATGTATGTACTTAGTATGACGTTTGCACCCACAAGAACGGTTTGCGATGAGTTAGTTAAAGATAGAAGAATCGTTATGGCATTTGTGAATGACATGCATTTTATCGGTTAAAAGGTAAAGAAAGATTGTCCATTACCTTCTGTTGATGGTGGTTTTTAGCTTAGGGGTAAAATCGTAAAACCCTAGTCAGATAGTGACGTTACAGAACTTGAGTAATAATGTCCAAACCAGGCACATTTATTGAACCCTTTAATTTGTCTGCACGAAAATTACCAGGGTACCTTTTTTTAATGCTAATTAGGGTTTCGACAGGCCAAAACCCTAATTCTCACACCGCATGTGCCAATGGCAAACCATGCCAGCCACACCTACCATGCCAAGGCATGCCAACCATGCTAGCTCCACACCTGTGCCACTGGCAAACCATTCCAGCCACACCTACCGTGCCCAGGCATGCCAACCATGCTAGCTACACCCCAGTGCTAATGGCAAACCATGCCAGCCACGCCTACCGCGCCAAGGCATGCCAACCATGCTAGTCGCACCCCTGTGCCAATGGAAAACCATGCCAGCCACCCCACCGCGCCATGCCAAACGCACCTTGCCATGGCCCCATGCCAACCTAGCTTCGCCAGCTTGCTGGCCTTCCCTACGCGGCTACCAAAAAAGAAGGCGTGCGCCAATCAACGGTCGCCCTTCAATTCTAGGAGCAAATCCTAGCCGTCCGAGGTTACCAAACGACCTTTGGCCCAAAACCCTAGCTTGGTCACGAACCATACGCCCATGGAAAACCCTTGGCCCCACATGCCAAGCCAAACCGCACCTAGCCAAGCTAGCCACGCCATGCGCCCATGGCAAACCCTTGGCCCCACATGCCAAGCCAAACCACACCTAGCCAAGCTAGCCACGCCATGCGCCCATGGCAAACCCGTGGCCCCACATGCCAAGCCAAACCGTACCTAGCCAAGCTAGCCATGCCATGCGCCCATGGCAAACTCTTGGCCCCACATGCCAAGCCAAACAACACCTAGCCAAGCTAGCCACGCCATGCGCCCATGGCAAACCCTTGGCCCCACATGCCAAGCCAAACAGCACCGAGCCAAGCTAGCCACGCCATGCGCCCATGGCAAAACCCTTGGCCCCACATGCCAAGCCAAACCGCACCTAGCCATGCTAGCCGCACCATGTGCCAACGGCTTTCCAAACCCTTGGCCCCACATGCCAAGCCAAATCGCACCTAGCTATGCTAGCCGCCCCATGTGCCAACGGCTTACCAAACCCTTGGACCCACATGACAAACGCACCTAGCCGCGCCACCATGCTGGCCTTCCCTACGCGGCTACCAAAACGAAGGCATGCGACAATCGACGGCCCCCCTGCAATCCCAGGAGCAAATCCTAGCCCCCCCAGGTTACCAGACGACGCATGGTAACCTTTAGACCGAAACCTAAGTTTGGCCACGCCAAACCACGCCATGCCAACGGCATGCCAACCTAGCCGCGCCTCCATGCCACGCAAATGGCATGCCAACCTAGCCGCGCCACCATGCCATGCCATTGGCATGCTAACCTATCCGCGCCACCATGCTGGCCTTCCCTATGCGACCACCAACGAACGAAAGCGTGCAAAGATCAACGACTATCTTTCCTCTTAAGATACAAAATCTCGACCGTCGAAGGTCACCAAGATACCAAGTTTCCCGAGCTCGACTTTCCAGGCAACAACCCTATGCTACATGTTTTCCACAAAAACATTCGAGACATCAACACATATCACAAACTGGGGGATCCTCTTTGGGTATTGGTTTGGTGGTTTACAGCGTGCGGCGTAGACTACGCCCGTCATAAGGAAGTGTCATAAGGGTGAGGCGGTTAGTAAATACAGGGAGTTAAAAGTGAAACGTTCATGGGACATCAATTCCACACGTTAATGTTTTTATGGAACATCAATTCCATGCATTAACGATTTTATGGAACATCAAATTCCATGCATACAGTTACCACCTCCTCCCATTTACTTGCCCATTTTTTCCATTCCTTAATGAGACCAGGGTACGTTTCACTTCGACTTGTATAAATAGGTCTTACCTATTTCCACAGAACAACAAGTTCATTCGGGAATACACAACACTCAGAAAATACTTGCTAGCTTACCATTTGTTAGTCTTCCCACTTTTCTGATACAAGTCGTAGTAACACAACCACTCTTCCAGAATCAACTATTTTGGTCTCATCACTTTCCTTGCTTCCCTCCCCAAAACCAACCCATTATCCTTCACTTTGTGACCGAAGCAAGTCTGGAACGACCATTTCTTGGTTTAGGCCGGACTTGTACAGATTGATCTCTCGAATCTAAAGTACTCCCTTGCAGTACATTGTTTAGGGTTTAAATTGTTTCTCACCCGTACACCCAAAATTACCGAAATCGGCAGAAACCATTTTCACCTACAAATAATTGGGGACCATAGTGGGAGATTGATCTTTCGGTTACAATGTCAATTTCCGACCATCGATCTCATGCTTCGGCCCAAACATCAAGATGGTAGAAATAGGCAATCCGCTCAGGGATCGACGACTCAGTTACCAGACAACTCAATTATCATTCATGACACGACAAGGGATGACTGGGGACTTCCCAGAAAATTGAATCAAACGATCCACCCGAGAATCAGTGACTCGGTTATCATGCAACTCAGTAACGGCTGGGGACTTTCCACAATCATGGCGGTGCTTCCCATAAAACTCGGTTGTGCACCTGGGAGGTTTCCTTTTCATCATTAGGACTAAAAAACCAAGTAATTCCTACCTAGACAAGATACATGGTTCTCTCTTTTCAGTTTTCACGGGAATGATAAAACTAATAGCCATGTTCTGTTCCACCCCATGTCATCTACCAAACACACGGTTCCATGGTTTTCCTAGAACGCCGGCAACACTTTCAATTATAACCAAGACAACATCATTTCCAAAAAACAATTCATTCCTAAACAATTCTTTCCCAAAAGAATAATTCAAAACCCTCATAGGTAAAGTTGTCTATCAACCCAAACAAATCATAAAATCAAAACCATAAACTAGGCGTTTCATTCGCCTTCCAAAAAAAAAAACCTAAAAATAAGAAGTTCAAAAGACAGAAATGTATTCATGGAAAGTTTTCCAACAGCGGTTTGCTCCTCTTAGAAAAGGCCTCCCTCGTGCTCTGGAGAGCCCCCCTTTTCAACTTCAGCTGCCTGCACAATTTTTTGAATTCCGCTTCCTATTTCTTCACCATGTATGCGGAAGGACCTTCGACTGTTTCGACCAGCAACTTTTCAACCTCAGAGAAACCTTCAACGAACCAAGGAGCATTGAACTCGAACCTCATGCACATATCGCGGTGAAACCTCCATCTTGAGATTACATCCTCAGAAACCGTGTGACCAGTCACGTTGCGCATATCGTCAATCGAAGACAAGGCTTCCTCCACACTCTTGACCAGCGTGTATCGGCTAGTAATTTTCTTAGTCGTGGCAATATGACCGTAGCTTTCCCATATTTTGGTGTATAACACCGCATGTTTAGCAGGCACGCTAAATCCCCCAATCAACACGTGATCCGGATAAGGAACCAGGTATGGAGGAACAAAGGTGGCACCTGCGACTGCATCAGTAAATGGAAAAGGACTCCTAACAACAATTGCGCCAACATTCACATGAACAATCTCTGTTGTCTGAGTCACAACAACGCTTCCATCTTGATTGGCCTCTGTTTCAAAGATACCAGGCTTGGCTGACATGGTTGGAGACAAAGCCGTGTCTTCACCAGTTTCCTTCTCAAGTTTATCTTCAGAACCGGCTTCGCTCTATGATATCACGGCTTAAACACTCTTCAAAAAAAAAGGAAGGAGAGGAATAAAGAAGGCAGAAGAAGAGCATGGAGAAGACTCACTGATTCACTTTCAGACCGACTAGAGGAAGATTCAGCACTGCTATCGGAAGAATTACTCTCGCCATCTCTGGACCCTGAACTTTCATCTTTCTCGGATTCCCCTTCGCCATGGGTAGGCTCAGCATCGTTGCCTTCCGTCTCAAGAAGTGCAGTTTTCTGACTACGTGCAAGTTTAGTGAAGGCGTTCACACTGCTAAGACCCTGGGCAAGGCACAAGAACAGACACTCAGAAATGAGACAAAAGCATACGTAATCCGACTAAGTCAGGAAAAAATTATACGTACTCGCATATTAGAAGAACTAAAAGTCGGAAGAGTCGTCAGACCCGACTGAAAATCACCAGCACGGCTTTTAGATCTACGCTCCTTCACTTGGGAACTATCTGCATTCGGGCTAATGGATTTTCGCTTGGGATCCCTCAGCAGTGGATGTTCCTCTAAAACCGCAGGAGAAGGCTTACCATGACTGTTTTCTACCACATCATTCACGAATCCATGGATGACGAGAAACTCATCTTGCCAAAATATGTTATACTTGGAGGTTGTTGATGGATTTCGTTCCACAAGCAGAAAAGGGAGACTTTTACCCGACACAAGAACACTAATATCGAGAACAGTTGACAACGGGATTTCTGGAACAACCTATTTGACGAATGAGTGGGACCCCTTGCAAAAACCATATGGCGAGCCGCTCTATCGATGTTGTAAGAGATTGCTTTGCAAGATCCTCGGAAGAAAGACAGCACATGACCGGGCGTGCAGCTTCGCATGAACACCATCTATCCAACACTCAGATCCTCTTTATCAGAAGACAAAGACATGTTCGGAGCAAGAGCAACAGTACTGATCTGAGTTATGGACGCATCCACTGGAGCCCATGGACGAAAGTTAACCAAATACGAGTTGTCAAGAAATCCGACCAGGTTCGAGCCAATCTTTGGGCGCCTATTCAACCAACGCAATATTCTGGAGCCACCCCAAGGCTCGGGAAGTATAGCCAACGGTTTTGGGGCGTACTTATCGAAATGCTCCCACATCCATGCTTGAAGAAAGGCGGCATGAATGTATGAATCCACTTTCATATAGCCGTTCGAAGCGCGCATATTCGAGACCAGCTGATCTAAGTGTGCGTACAGAGAACCAAGAAACAAACCATCGATGGGGAGAACGACGCCTTTTGCCAATTTTATGGCAAACTTAATAAGTTCCTGCCTTATCTCCTTCTTACCGGAGCTGTCATCAAAAATATCTCTGGATAAACAAAGAGCCAAGAACGCCGCTGCATGAAGCATACTATTCTTCTAATTCGACTCCAACTCATCAGGAAACCACTGAGACACCCACCAGTCATAGAAGCACTTCGTCTCGTTTCCTCTCCGAATGAATACTTTTGATTTCGCAACCAGGGCGGCGTGCATTTCTTCTTCATCCACAGATAACCTAACATCAAGGTTTCCAATCATGGGAAGGTTCAGCAATACAACCACGGTCTCCAAGGAGATGGTCATTTCACCCCACCTGCATATAGCCGTATGAGTGTCTGGACACCATCTGGAAATAAAAGTAACCAAGCCTGGAATATCTTTCCTAATTTAAATAACTGCGGAAGCCGAGACAGCATCAACAATCTGCGCCTTGGTTAATATGGCCTTTACATGTTCCTGGCTCAACATGAATCGCATCTATTTCTCAAAGAGACGCAATGGGCTTACACTGGTCTTAAAGTCAATGAGAGAAGCATGGTACTCTTTTCTCTGAATACAAAACCTTATTACACTACCCGGACGAGCCGACTGGGCCTCTCCTTCACTTTCCGAACCAGTCAGGAGGATCGACACATACTTGGGATGATTTTTTCTAATTGTAGCGGATGTTGTGAAGAATTCATCATCTATGCTTGGCTTGGAATTTACCCACATCCTTCGGTACGACATAAATTGTTGATATCCTAACGAAAATTCTCTTATGTTGTTTTCACCGCCGAGACAACTACAGTGGAACAATACGAGCAGAGATTATTACATAAAACGCATGGAAATATTTTATCGAGACACAATAGAGCCATCCACTGGACGCACGCCAATTGGTTTCAAAGTCATTTTGTGCATATGCGAAGAAATGGGGACTGACAGACTCTGCATCACCACTCCATGCAGCCGGAAACTCGCGCCCAGCAGATTAGGCATGCCCCCAAAGGAAATCATACACACGGCCACACCAGAAAAATGAGGAAACCCTAAAAGCTAGTTCTTTCATGGGAAGGGAATGACAATCCTCGTGCACACCTACTCCGCACAATAATTGAGACGGCCAACATCACTACAGCATTCGCGCCTAAAATTTATGACAAGTTCAAACAAAGCATACCTACGGCTAGTTTTCACGCCAATAATATTTCTACGAGTTCATGAAAAAGTACGCCTATAGCTAGGATTTACACCAACACAAAAGAAGAAGCAAGCTAAAGAAGAAGTATTGGAAGGCATACCTGGGATTCACTCGTCCAATTCGCTTTCTGCTACCATACGTCTGGGATAAATAAATAGGCGTGAAACAAAAGGAGAAGCCGGCCCTCCTTTTATATGCGTGGTACATGGGAGTTTGAACAAGGAAAGGATTTTCTATTTGAGCCAAGTAAGGAAAAGAGGAAACCGGTCCCGCAAAGACCAATTGCCACGTCAAAACCGTCTGCGCCATGCTTTGGCCCCACATGCCAAGCCATCCACCATGCTTGCCTCCCTAAGACCACGCCACCCCTTGGCCCCACGTGCCAAGCCATCCGCTACGCTTTACCTTCCAAGACTGCGCCCGCTTTGCCTCGGTGATGTACGGCCAGACCAAGCCAGCAACTTTCGTCTCACCCCTCCACTGTCTGCATCCCCAGTACAACTTATGCAGGGCCGCCAACACGGGAAGCAAAAACTCTCTTCACCTCTCAAAAAGGTTAGTCGGATTTTCCTGACCATCTTTGCAAAGATTTACGTCTTGATTCCGTCCTTGTCTGTCACCATCATATGCTTACCTCGCAACAAGGCACCTGTTCCGAACTAAGCAGGGGACTTAATGTTGATGGTGGTTTTTAGCTTAGGGGTAAAATCGTAAAACCCTAGTCTGACACTGACGTTACAGAACTTGAGTAATAATGTCCAAACCAGGCACATTTATTGAACCGTTTAATTTGTCTGCAAGAAAATTACCAGGGTAACTTTTTTTAATGCTAATTAGGGTTTCGACAGGCCAAAACCCTAATTCTCACACCGCATGTGCCAATGGCAAACCATTCCAGCCACACCTACCGCGCCAAGGCATGGCAACCAAGCTAGCTGCACCCCTGTGCCAATGGCAAACCATGCTAGCCACACCTATCGTGCCCAGGAAAACCATGCTAGATGCACCCCTGTGCCAATGGAAAACCATGCCAGCCACACCTACCGCGCCCAGGCATGCCAACCATGCTAGCTGCACCCCTTTGCCAATGGCAAACCATGCCAGCCACGTCTACCGCGCCAAGGCATGCCAACCATGCTAGTCGCACCTCTGTGCCAATGGCAAACCATGCCAGCCACACCTACCGCGCCATGCCAAACGCACCTTGCCATGGCCCCATGCCAACCTAGTCGCGCCACCTTGCTGGCCTTCCCTACGCGGCTACCAAAAACGAAGGCGTGCGACAATCAACGGTCGCCCTTCAATCCCTGGAGAAAATCCTAGCCGTCCGAGGTTATTAAACGACCTTTGGCCCAAAACCATAGCTTGGTCATGCACCATGCGCCCATGGAAAACCCTTGGCCCCACATGCCAAGCCAAACCGCACCTAGCCAAGCTAGCCACGCCATGCGCCCATGGCAAACCCTTGGCCCCACATGCCAAGTCAAACCGCACCTAGCAAAGCTAGCCACGCCATGCGCCCATGGCAAACCCTTGGCCCCACATGTCACGCCAAACCGCACCTAGCAAAGCTAGCCACTCCATGCGCCCATGGCAAACCCTTGGCCCCACATGCCAAGCCAAACGCACCTAGCCAAGCTAGCCACGCCATGCGCCCATGGCAAACCCTTGGCCCCACATGCCAAGCCAAACCGCACCGAGCCAAGCTAGCCACGCCATGCGCCCATGGCAAAACCCTTGGCCCCACATGCCAAGCCAAACCGCACCTAGCCATGCTAGCCGCACCATGTGCCAACGGCTTTCCAAACCCTTGGCCCCACATGCCAAGCCAAACCTTACTTAGCTATGCTAGCCGCCCCATGTGCCAACGGCTTACCAAACCCTTGGACCCACATGACAAACGCACCTAGCCGCGCCACCATGCTGGCCTTCCCTACGCGGCTACCAAAACGAAGGCATGCGACAATCGACGGCCCCCCCTGCAATCCCAGGAGCAAATCCTAGCCCTCCCAGGTTACCAGACGACGCATGGTAACCTTTAGACTTAAAAACCTAAGTTTGGCCACGCCAAACCACGCCATGCCAACGGCATGCCAACCTAGCCGCGCCTCCATGCCACGCAAATGGCATGCCAACCTAGCCGCGCCACCATGCCATGCCATTGGCATGCTAACCTATCCGCGCCACCATGCTGGCCTTCCCTATGCGACCACCAACGAACGAAAGCGTGCAAAGATCAACGACTATCTTTCCTCTTAAGATACAAAATCTCGACCGTCGAAGGTCACCAAGATACCAAGTTTCCCGAGCTCGACTTTCCAGGCAACAACCCTATGCTACATGTTTTCCACAAAAACATTCGAGACATCAACACATATCACAAACTGGGGGATCCTCTTTGGGTATTGGTTTGGTGGTTTACAGCGTGCGGCGTAGACTACGCCCGTCATAAGGAAGTGTCATAAGGGTGAGGCGGTTAGTAAATACAGGGAGTTAAAAGTGAAACGTTCATGGGACATCAATTCCACACGTTAATGTTTTTATGGAACATCAATTCCATGCATTAACAATTTTATGGAACATCAAATTCCATGCATACAGTTACCACCTCCTCCCATTTACTTGCCCATTTTTTCCATTCCTTAATGAGACCAGGGTACGTTTCACTTCGACTTGTATAAATAGGTCTTACCTATTTCCACAGAACAACAAGTTCATTCGGGAATACACAACACTCAGAAAATACTTGCTAGCTTACCATTTGTTAGTCTTCCCACTTTTCTGATACAAGTCGTAGTAACACAACCACTCTTCCAGAATCAACTATTTTGGTCTCATCACTTTTCTTGCTTCCCTCCCCAAAACCAACCCATTATCCTTCACTTTGTGACCGAAGCAAGTCTGGAACGACCATTTCTTGGTTTAGGCCGGACTTGTACAGATTGATCTCTCGAATCTAAAGTACTCCTTGCAAAGTACATTGTTTAGGGTTTAAATTGTTTCTCACCCGTACACCCAAAATTACCGAAATCGGCAGAAACCATTTTCACCTACAAATAATTGGGGACCATAGTGGGAGATTGATCTTTCGGTTACAATGTCAATTTCCGACCATCGATCTCATGCTTCGGCCCAAACATCAAGATGGTAGAAATAGGCAATCCGCTCAGGGATCGACGACTCAGTTACCAGACAACTCAATTATCATTCATGACACGACAAGGGATGACTGGGACTTCCCAGAAAATTGAATCAAACGATCCACCCGAGAATCAGTGACTCGGTTATCATGCAACTCGAGAACGGCTGGGGACTTTCCACAATCATGGCGGTGCTTCCCATAAAACTCGGTTGTGCACCTGGGAGGTTTCCTTTTCATCATTAGGACTAAAAAACCAAGTAATTCCTACCTAGACAAGATACATGGTTCTCTCTTTTCAGTTTTCACGGGAATGATAAAACTAATAGCCATGTTCTGTTCCACCCCATGTCATCTACCAAACACACGGTTCCATGGTTTTCCTAGAACGCCGGCAACACTTTCAATTATAACCAAGACAACATCATTTCCAAAAACAATTCATTCCTAAACAATTCTTTCCCAAAAGAATAATTCAAAACCCTCATAGGTAAAGTTGTCTATCAACCCAAACAAATCATAAAATCAAAACCATAAACTAGGCGTTTCATTCGCCTTCCAAAAAAAAAAAAAAAAAAAAAAAAAAACCTAAAAATAAGAAGTTCAAAAGACAGAAATGTATTCATGGAAAGTTTTCCAACAGCGGTTTGCTCCTCTTAGAAAAGGCCTCCCTCGTGCTCTGGAGAGCCCCCCTTTTCAACTTCAGCTGCCTGCACAATTTTTTGAATTCCGCTTCCTACTTCTTCACCATGTATGCGGAAGGACCTTCGATTTATTTCGACCAAAGAACTTTTCAACCTCAGAGAAACCTTCAACGAACCAAGGAGCATTGAACTCGAACTTCATGCACATATCGCGGTGAAACCTCCATCTTGAGATTACATCCTCAAAAACCGTGTGACCAGTCACGTTGCGCATATCGTCAATCGAAGACAAGGCTTCCTCCACACTCTTGACCAGCGTGTATCGGCTAGTAATTTTCTTAGTCGTGGCAATATGACCGTAGCTTTCCCATATTTTGGTGTATAACACCGCATGTTTAGCAGGCACGCTAAATCCCCCAATCAACACGTGATCCGGATAAGGAACCAGGTATGGAGGAACAAAGGTGGCACTTGCGACTGCATCAGTAAATGGAAAAGGACTCCTAACAACAATTGCGCCAACATTCACATGAACAATCTATGTTGTCTGAGTCACAACAACGCTTCCATCTTGATTGGCCTCTGTTTCAAAGATACCAGGCTTGGCTGACACGGTTGGAGACAAAGCCGTGTCTTCACCAGTTTCCTTCTCAAGTTTATCTTCAGAACCGGCTTCGCTCTATGATATCACGGCTTAAACACTCTTCAAAAAAAAAAGGAAGGAGAGGAATAAAGAAGGAAGAAGAAGAGCATGGAGAAGACTCACTGATTCACTTTCAGACCGACTAGAGGAAGATTCAGCACTGCTATCGGAAGAATTACTCTCGCCATCTCTGGACCCTGAACTTTCATCTTTCTCGGATTCCCCTTCGCCATGGGTAGGCTCAGCATCGTTGCCTTCCGTCTCAAGAAGTGCAGTTTTCTGACTACGTGCAAGTTTAGTGAAGGCGTTCACACTGCTAAGACCCTGGGCAAGGCACAAGAACAGACACTCAGAAATGAGACAAAAGCATACGTAATCCGACTAAGTCAGGAAAAAATTATACGTACTCGCATATTAGAAGAACTAAAAGTCGGAAGAGTCGTCAGACCCGACTGAAAATCACCAGCACGGCTTTTAGATCTACGCTCCTTCACTTGGGAACTATCTGCATTCGGGCTAATGGATTTTCGCTTGGGATCCCTCAGCAGTGGATGTTCCTCTAAAACCGCAGGAGAAGGCTTACCATGACTGTTTTCTACCACATCATTCACGAATCCATGGATGACGAGAAACTCATCTTGCCAAAATATGTTATACTTGGAGGTTGTTGATGGATTTCGTTCCACAAGCAGAAAAGGGAGACTTTTACCCGACACAAGAACACTAATATCGAGAACAGTTGACAACGGGATTTCTGGAACAACCGGCTGACGAATGAGTGGGACCCCTTGGTCAAAAACCATATGGCGAGCCGCTCTATCGATGTTGTAAGAGATTGCTTTGCAAGATCCTCGGAAGAAAGACAGCACATGACCGGGCGTGCAGCTTCGCATGAACACCATCTATCCAACACTCAGATCCTCTTTATCAGAAGACAAAGACATGTTCGAGCAAGAGCAAAAGATACTTGATCGAGTTATGGACGCATCCACTGGAGCCCATGGACGAAAGTTAACCAAATACGAGTTGTCAAGAAATCCGACCAGGTTCGAGCCAATCTTTGGGCGCCTATTCAACCAACGCAATATTCTGGAGCCACCCCAAGACTCGGGAAGTATAGCCAACGGTTTTGGGGCGTACTTATCGAAATGCTCCCACATCCATGCTTGAAGAAAGGCGGCATGAATGTATGAATCCACTTTCATATAGCCGTTCGAAGCGCGCATATTCGAGACCAGCTGATCTAAGTGTGCATACAGAGAACCAAGAAACAAACCATCGATGGGGAGAACGACGCCTTTTGCCAATTTTATGGCAAACTTAATAAGTTCCTGCCTTATCTCCTTCTTACCGGAGCTGTCATCAAAAATATCTCTGGATAACCAAAGAGCCAAGAACGCCGCGGCATGAAGCATACTATTCTTCTAATTCGACTCCAACTCATCAGGAAACCACTGAGACACCCACCAGTCATAGAAGCACTTTGTCTTGTTTCCTCTCCGAATGAATACTTTTGATTTCGCAACCAGGGCGGCGTGCATTTCTTCTTCATCCACAGATAACCTAACATCAAGGTTTCCAATCATGGGAAGGTTCAGCAATACAACCACGGTCTCCAAGGAGATGGTCATTTCACCCCACCTGCATATAGCCGTATGAGTGTCTGGACACCATCTGGAAATAAAAGTAACCAAGCCTGGAATATCTTTCCTAATTTGAATAACTGCGGAAGCCGAGACAGCATCAACAATCTGCGCCTTGGTTAATATGGCCTTTACATGTTCCTAGCTCAACATGAATCGCATCTATTTCTCAAAGGGACGCAATGGGCTTACACTGGTCTTAAAGTCAATGAGAGAAGCATGGTACTCTTTTCTCTGAATACAAAACCTTATTACACTACCCGGACGAGCCGACTGGGCCTCTCCTTCACTTTCCGAACCAGTCAGGAGGATCGACACATACTTGGGATGATTTTTTCTAATTGTAGCGGATGTTGTGAAGAATTCATCATCTATGCTTGGCTTGGAATTTACCCACATCCTTCGGTACGACATAAATTGTTGATATCCTAACGAAAATTCTCTTATGTTGTTTTCACCGCCGAGACAACTACAGTGGAACAATACGAGCAGAGATTATTACATAAAACGCATGGAAATATTTTATCAGACACAATAGAGCCATCCTGGACGCACGCCAATTGGTTTCAAAGTCATTTTGTGCATATGCGAAGAAATGGGGACTGACAGACTCTGCATCACCACTCCATGCAGCCGGAAACTCGCGCCCAGCAGATTAGGCATGCCCCCAAAGGAAATCATACACACGGCCACACCAGAAAAATGAGGAAACCCTAAAAGCTAGTTCTTTCATGGGAAGGGAATGACAATCCTCGTGCACACCTACTCCGCACAATAATTGAGACGGCCAACATCACTACAGCATTCGCGCCTAAAATTTATGACAAGTTCAAACAAAGCATACCTACGGCTAGTTTTCACGCCAATAATATTTCTACGAGTTCATGAAAAAGTACGCCTATAGCTAGGATTTACACCAACACAAAAGAAGAAGCAAGCTAAAGAAGAAGTATTGGAAGGCATACCTGGGATTCACTCGTCCAATTCGCTTTACTGCTACCATACGTCTGGGATAAATAAATAGGCGTGAAACAAAAGGAGAAGCCGGCCCTCCTTTTATATGCGTGGTACATGGGAGTTTGAACAAGGAAAGGATTTTCTATTTGAGCCAAGTAAGGAAAAGAGGAAACCGGTCCCGCAAAGACCAATTGCCACGTCAAAACCGTCTGCGCCATGCTTTGGCCCCACATGCCAAGCCATCCACCATGCTTGCCTCCCTAAGACCACGCCACCCCTTGGCCCCACGTGCCAAGCCATCCGCTACGCTTTACCTTCCAAGACTGCGCCCGCTTTGCCTCGGTGATGTACGGCCAGACCAAGCCAGCAACTTTCGTCTCACCCCTCCTTTGTCTCGCATCCCCAGTACAACTTATGCGGGGGCGCCAACACGGGAAGCAAAAACTCTCTTCACCTCTCAAAAAGGTTAGTCGGATTTTCCTGACCATCTTTGCAAAGATTTACGTCTTGATTCCGTCCTTGTCTGTCACCATCATATGCTTACCTCGCAACAAGGCACCTGTCCCGAGCTAAGCAGGGGACTTAATGTTGATGGTGGTTTTTAGCTTAGGGGTAAAATCGTAAAACCCTAGTCAGACAGTGATGTCATAAAACTTGAGTAATAATGTCCAAACCGGGAACATTTATTGAACCGTTTAATTTGTGCGCAAGAAAATTACCAGGGTACCTTTTTTTAATGCTAATTAGGGTTTCGACAGGCCAAAACCCTAATTCTCACACCGCATGTGCCAATGGCAAACCATTCCAGCCACACCTACCGCGCCAAGGCATGGCAACCAAGCTAGCTGCACCCCTGTGCCAATGGCAAACCATGCTATCCACACCTATCGTGCCCAGGCAAACCATGCTAGATGCACCCCTGTGCCAATGGAAAACCATGCCAGCCACACCTACCGCGCCCAGGCATGCCAACCATGCTAGCTGCACCCCTTTGCCAATGGCAAACCATGCCAGCCACGTCTACCGCGCCAAGGCATGCCAACCATGCTAGTCGCACCTCTGTGCCAATGGCAAACCATGCCAGCCACACCTACCGCGCCATGCCAAACGCACCTTGCCATGGCCCCATGCCAACCTAGCCGTGCCACCTTGCTGGCCTTCCCTACGCGGCTACCAAAAACGAAGGCGTGCGACAGTCAACGGTCGCCCTTCAATCCCTGGAGAAAATCCTAGCCGTCCGAGGTTATTAAACGACCTTTGGCCCAAAACCATAGCTTGGTCATGCACCATGCGCCCATGGCAAACCCTTGGCCCCACATGCCAAGCCAAACCGCACCTAGCCAAGCTAGCCACGCCATGCGCCCATGGCAAACCCTTGGCCCCACATGCCAAGTCAAACCGCACCTAGCAAAGCTAGCCACGCCATGCGCCCATGGCAAACCCTTGGCCCCACATGTCAAGCCAAACCGCACCTAGCAAAGCTAGCCACTCCATGCGCCCATGGCAAACCCTTGGCCCCACATGCCAAGCCAAACCGCACCTAGCTAAGCTAGCCACGCCATGCGCCCATGGCAAAACCCTTGGTCCCACATGCCAAGCCAAACTGCACCTAGCCATGCTAGCCGCACCATGTGCCAACGGCTTTCCAAACCCTTGGCCCCACATGCCAAGCCAAACTGCACCTAGCTATGCTAGCCGCCCCATGTGCCAACGGCTTATCAAACCCTTGGCCCCACATGCCAAACGCACCTAGCCGCGCCACCATGCTGGCCTTCCCTACGCGGCTACCAAAACGAAGGCGTGCGCCAATCGACGACCCCCCTTCAATCCCATGAGCAATCCTAGCCTTACCAGGTTACCAGACGACGCATGGTAACCTTTTGCCAGAAAACCTAAGTTTGGCCACGCCATGCCAACGGCATGCCAACCTAGCCGCGTCTCCATGCCACGCCAATGGCATGCCAACCTAGCCGCGCCACCATTCCATGCCAATGGCATGCTAACCTAGCCGCGCCACCATGCTGGCTTCCCTATGCGGCCACCAACGAACGAAATCGTGCAAAGATCAACGGCTATCTTTCCTCTTAAGATACAAAATCTCGACCGTCGAAGGTCACCAAGCTACCAAGTCTCCCGAGCTCGACTTGCCAGGCAACAACCCTATGCTACATGTTTTCCACAAAAACATTCGAGACATCAACACATATCACAAACTGGGGGATCCTCTTTGGGTATTGGTTTGTAGGTTTACAGCGTGCGGCGTACACTACGCCCGTCATAAGGAAGTGTCATAAGGGTGAGGCGGTTAGTGAATACATGGAGTTAAAAGTGAAACGTTCATGAGACATCAATTCCATACGTTAATGTTTTTTATGGAACATCGATTCCATGCGTTAACGATTTTATGGAACATCAAATTCCATGCATACGGTTACCACCTCGTCCCATTTATTTGCCCATTTTTTCCATTCCTTAATGAGACCAGGGTACGTTTCACTTCGACTTGTATAAATAGGTCTTACCTATTTCCACAGAACAACAAGTTCATTTGGGAATACACAACACTCAGAAAATACTTGCTAGCTTACCATTTGTTAGCCTTCCCACTTTTCTGATACAAGTCGTAGTAACACAACTACTCTTCCAGAATCAACTATTCTGGTCTCATCACTTTCCTTGCTTCCCTCCCCAAAACCAACCCATTCTCCTTCACTTTGTGACCGAAGCAATTCTGGAATGGCCATTTCTTGGTTTAGGTCGGACTTGTACAGATTTATCTCTCGAATCTAAAGTACTCCCTTGCAGTACATTGTTTAGGGTTTAAATTGTTTCTCACCCGTACGCCCAAAATTACCGAAATCAGCAGAAACCATTTTCACCTACAAACACCTTCGTTGAGTAAGTAGCACGATTACTTCCCAACGAACCATTGCAAGGATTGGGTGAAACAATATGAGTCCAACATGGTTGATTAGGATCGCGTCGTGAAGAACAAATTTCCCGATGGGTTACTCGAATTGATCGAAGATGATGATGATGATTAGTTTGATCATTATGTTTAGAAGATGTAATTGGAACCGTCTTTTTTGTACATGTTTTTTTGAAAAATCCTGTGAAGATATGTGATATAATCGTTTGAAATTGTTAGAACGTTGTCTCCCGAATACAATAATCATAAGTTTGTTATTTTTCTAAAGTTCTGATTATATGCATTTGGAACTCAGAACTCTAAATAAATTTGAACACTCTCATAATCGGTAGATTAAATAATATACAAACATCCGATTATAACCTTACTCTGACAAACAAACTTTGAAAATATTCTCAGAATCGGTTGATTACATAACATACTAACTTCTGATTATAATAAATCTCAGACAATAATTTAGGAAAATGTTCACAGAATCGGTAGATATGATAAGATATTAACTTCCGAATATATCCAAATTCTGCGAAACTCTATACTGTGACCACGGACTTCATGAATTCATAACTTCCATCATATATGAATTATTCTCCTTTTTCCTCTAAGTAGTGCCTTTTTGCGAGTGTCTCCTACATAAACCAACAAATACAAAAGAATGCTAAGTTCGTATAGTTTAGTAAGAAGATATAGCCACCCGGTCTTTTGTAAAATAAGTATGCAAATACTTACAAATTGTTGGATCGACAAGCTTAAGTGGCTAGTGTTAAAGATTCTCTTTTGTATCATTATGTAATCATTTACTCCTTTTTATATAATTCGGAAACGATCATGAACTTGTTGGAAGGATCTTTGCTTTGGATTTCCATACTCTCGCACAAATTGGCTATACACCCTCCCAAAAAGATTTCGGGTGTTAAACTTCCAGCTATGACATCTTCACGTCTTGTTTCGTGGTACCATGTTTTGACAATAACCAAATCTTCAGCTGGGTCAAATTGTAATATGATATATAAAATAAATTAGAAATAGTAGACGATGAAAAATCTTCTTGTAGCATACACAAGGCTAGATGTGTGTAGTTTGGTGCATGAATGAGAAGAGGTTACCCTCTTGTTGATGGTGGATTTTCATTTAAGGTTGAAATTGTAAAAAACCAGAAAATCATGCGCTGACATCTTGTAAAAGATAAAGCCATTAATAAGTGTTGGATACTCCTTCACTTTACTAATTCACCTAGAATGGAGCATGTGGCAACAATCCCATTCTCGTGAATACATGAAATTCATCCAGGTTGGAGCATGTAGCAATAATCCCATATATACCTGTGAATTTCTAGCATTAATTAATTAATGCGCAATCGGCCTTGTATTTCTGTACTCATTATCGGTGCGGCATGACGACCGAGTGTTACTCTTACTGAGCAACACGAACCTCCAAGCATTATAATGAAACCATGTACGAAATACCCGACACAGCCGACTCTCGGTGTGTTATACTAACCCGATTGAGCCCATCTCGGTGTGTTATACTAGCCCGATTGAGCATCAGGACTAACCAGTATCGGTCGGATATGATCACGATCATCCAACTCCACAAGCATGATTGGATATGGATCAATTCCATCACCCCAAGAAGGTATGGAATATCCGCGCGAAAAACGCGGATCCGCATGGTCGGCCTCCCGAGAGATTGGCCTAGCTTGCCAAACGTCCAAACCCGAACGTATGGGCGAAAACCTAAATTAGGGTTTGCGGCATATTACATGTGTCGCAAAACAATCTCAACCATCCATCTTCGCAGGTATAGATGGAGGGTGTAGATGCAGATTCAAAGGGCCCGGAGCATGTCAACACAATCACCGTGGGCCCTCCTGCATACCTGACCAATTGGTCAGGACCAACCATGGTTGGTTATCCCAATTCGTACACCGAATCAAGCATTGACGCACAGCCTTGAAACCCAAAATTAGGGTTTTGAGCATCACGAGCGTCCATCTTCTCCGGCACGAATGGAGGGTCCAAGATCAGATTAAGCGAGTCCGGTCATACCAAAGATGACCACCGTGGACCCATCTATCCCCTCACCCGATCGGCCAAGGCATATCATGCATGGTCATTCCAAGACGCGCGCCCAAACTAGCGTGGTCACACCTCCCAAACCGCAAACTGATCTCGATCGCTCAACTTCGCCAGACGATTTGGATGGCTCAGATCACGTTTTCATGGGATATTCGGGTATATGCATGAACACCAGCCTACCACCTTCACACTGGACCAATCGGCCAAGACCGACCAAGATTGGTTATCTTGGAACGTGCGCCCGAAGTGGGCATGACGCGCGGCTCTTGCGGCCTTTGGTTTCTGTCACAAATCGATCTCGACCACTCAACTTCACCGGACGGGTGAGTGGCCCAGATCATACTTTCGTGAGGTAATGGGTATAGGCGCCTACACCGTCATGTTGTCTACACACATGCACGGTCGGCCTTGCCAAAATTATATCCCATGCTTGGTTTCGACCAAGCTGAAGAGTGATACTTGCGCACCTCTTCAAAAACCCTAATTCATTAACGGTCGCAGATGAGTGTCTCAAAGATCATCTCGTCCGTTCAACTTCACCAGCTTGGTTATACAACCTTGGTCAGGAGTTAATTGGTCAAGTGAGGCGTCATGGTAATCACCACCCATCACTCTACCACACGAGGATGCAGTACCTGCATAAAATACACATGATACTTCACAAGTATCAACTTCCTGAATAACGCAGTTATTCAATTTAGCATTACATGATACCTTTCGTGGACCCACGATCCACACATTCCAGACATCAATCATGTCACAAACTGAGGGATACATACTTGGGTATTGGTCTGGCGGTTTACAGCGTGCAGCGTGCAACGCGCCATCACAAGAACGTGTCAGGAAGTCATGGACGGTTAAGAGATGACAGGAGAAGTGGGCAAGACTGGTCGTGTAACACCAACACACACCTCCACTACTTCATCACTCCACTTCCTCCACTTCCCACGAGAGACGTGAATAAGGCTCAAATGACTTGTATAAATAGGTTCTCCTGCTTATTTTCCAGGACAGGAGAAAAATAGGAAACAAGAGAGAAACAACACAAGTCCAGACGAGACAGAAACCAAGTGTTAATACACAACGTATTCAAACACCCAGAGCCTGCTTGCATCAATCGTAAGCCTGATCACTTTTCTGTTACAAGTCATAAGCAAGCCAACACCTTCACAATCTCAACACCTTCTTCGCTTCCCTCCCTAAGATCAACCCCATCTCCTTCACTTTGTGACCGAAACAAGTCTGGAACGGCCATTTATTGGTTCAGGCCAGACTTGCACAGATTGATTTCCGAATCTACAAGCACTCACCGCGCAGTGCATTTGTTTAGGGTTTAGATTCATTCCTCATCCACACACCCCAAATTACCATATCCGGCAGGAATAGTTTTCACCCATAAACAATTGGCGACCACAGTGGGAGGTTAATCTCTCGGTTGTAAAGTCAATTTCTTCAATTTCGATTCAATTTTATCAATTTCAGAAAGGGTAGATCTTAGAATCAATTCAATCAACAATTCATTTCAAGATGATGGAATTAAGGTCTGGGTCAGCAATCAATTCTGATGGAGCTGGTATGGATAACAATTATGGTGTCGAAGTACCTGTCAGTAGAGCTACCGTGGTCAATACATCTCGTGGAGCCGTCACTTCTACCATCAGCACCAGCATAGTAGGAAATGTTCCAGTAAGTGTAACACCTCCCATCACTAGAGCCAGAGCAGCCGCAAATCCCGGCATCTCCTCAAGTGTAACGCCTCCGGTAGTCACCAGAGCAACAACTTTCACTCCTTCATCAGGACGAGGAGCCGGAGGAACGAAAGGAGGACCATCCCCCATCACCATTGCAGACTTGATGGAGAAGCGGGAAGTTCTTGGTAAGACTCAAACGGATATGGCCGCAACTAAGAAAGAGGTACTCACTTTCTTAAGACATTAACTGAAGGATTGCCACAAGATTCACGGCAATCCTTGGAGACGGCAAGAGATGCATTCAACACGCCCGGAGCAGGCGCTTTCACTCGGACCTACATGAATGAAGAAACTCATGTTGCTCCTGAACGCCCATGGGAGAGGGACCATCCTTCCAACTTCATCACACGCGAGGATCTGGAACGACTTCTCCAAAATCGAGGAAAAGGGGACCGAACGGATGTACACCAACATCAGCCACCATACCCTCAAGATGTACAACGAATTCCTCTTCCAAGAGGTTCAACCTCTCCCCAGTTCTCCCTCTATGACGGCACTGGTAATGCTCGTGAACATGTCTCTCGATTCTTGGAATCCTTAGGGGAACATGAATACAATCATGTTCTGCGCCTGAAAGAATTCTCGAAGTCACTTACGGGGAGGGCGTACACCTGGTACAACAACATCGCGCCTAACAGCATATACAATTGGAGCGAGATGGTCAGTGCTTTCTACAGAAAGTATTTCTTCGTGTCTGAACAGATCACCGTTTCAGATCTAGGAAGAATTCTTCGGCGGAACAACGAGCATCCCAATGACTTCGTCAAAAGGTTCAGAACCCAAGCGCTAGATTGTCACGACCTGAATGTCACCGAACGACAATTGGTGGAGTTGTGCATCAATGGAATGATACCCATATACCGCGCTCTGTTAGAGAATGCGGGCTTTCAAACGTTCTCGAACTCCATGAAGCTGCCAAACGTTCAGCAAAAGTGCACCAGCGTTGCTAGAAAGAACCAGAGTTGTTCGAAGTGAAGATTCACGTGAAATTCAAGGAAGCAGTAGCCTCACGAACAAGCAATACAACACTGGTCCTTCTGTGAGTGTAGTGGGCGGAGGAGAGAAAAGGAAAGCTTCAGTGACGGAACAACAAACCAAGCAGGCATCCCCGGCGCACAAGACTTCGTCTCGGAAAGGAGCGGACAAAGTTCCTGCACAAGATGCCGAAGATACAGGTTTTCCTTTCCCTATGAATGAAGTGATAGAACTCTTGGAAGCATGGATCCAAGACGATGCCGTCAAGCTACCTCCTATCAGGCGTCCTCCAACTGAGAAAGACATGGCAGATCCCAAATATTGTTGCTACCACAGGTTCGTCCATCATCCGACCAAAGATTGTAACAGGTTGAAACAAATATTCAGGGAAAAAATAGAGACAGGGGAGCTCCAGCTTGGAAACGAAGGTGTTCGTACAGACCCTCTTCCTGTCAGGAACTGCATGATTTCTGGGGATTCCGTTCGCAAGACTGTACAATCTATGATGGAGCGCTTGTGTGAAATCTTGTACTTCTCCAAAGGGCAGCGTCAAGACATATTCACGGCCCTCAACCACGTTGTGTCAGGAAGGCGTTTGTATCGAGAAGCAGTCCAAGAACCCCCAGTCTTTCCTGAAGGACGCGAGCAAGGGAAACTGGGGACTCCTAACTGTCACTCGTTTGAGAGATGCTGAGTTCGATAGCGCGTTGATTGATATGGCTTCCGAATTTAACATCATTACTGTCAAGACCTTGAGAGCAGCAAAGATTTCAAAGCAGGAAGCTACTCGTCACCCAATTGTGGTTAAAGATTCAGAAGGAGAGCTCAGAGATACATACGGATATATTGATCTGGAAGTCAAATTGGGTGATGCCTCGACACAAGCAAAGTTCTACATAGTCAAGGATCATCCCAACTACGACATGATCCTGGGACGCTCTTGGATGCATGAAAACAAAGCAATACTAGAAGTCTATCCTCTACTAGTTTCGATACCTGAAAGAATCTCCAACACGCCTTCTGGACCTGATAGCTGTCTGGTGCCGCACCAGCAACTTGCCAATGTGACGCAACTTCCCGGAGAGAACCTGCCAGCATACATTGAAAGGTTCCGATCTCAAGTAAGTCTCACCACGCAACCCTCTTCACAACCTACCGCCCCTCATTCTGACAAGTCCTGGGGACTGGCTCTATCCAAACAACCAACCTTGGCTAAGAGATGCGAATGGGAGGCCTGCCCCTTCAAACAGTTCATCAGGAGTCTAGAAGTTGTCTCGGTCAAAGAAAACAAAACCAAGACCCCGATGTCTACACGCCCAAACCCGTTTGGAATTGGGGACTTAGTAACGAAGACAATCGCATTCAAGGTCGGAAGCATTATGGTGAGAATGGCTACCTCACCTAATTCAGTCACTGAGAAGAAGGATGAACCATACCTGGTAGCAGATGTCATCCTAGGCGGCTACTGCAAACTCATCAACGCTGACAAGTTAGAAGGCGTAACAATTCACTCACGATGGCTCAAACCCTACCGTACTTAAGATGATGTGCTATCACTTTCCAGCATCCTACAAGCTTTAAGACGCTACTTCCTCCGGCGTATTTCCCCTTACAATTTCACATCATATTTGTAATTCCTCTAGAGAATGATTGCAATACTTGCATTCATAATTAAGGTTTCCATTTTCGATTTTCAAATTAATTGAAGTGTTATTTCCACCTGAGAATCTCTTTACTCCTAATGTCACAAAGCCCATCCTAAATCAACCCACTAGAGCAGGTCAGGAAAGAAACCCTAAACAAAAACATCCTGAAAAAAGTTGAGGGAAAAAATATGCGTGGGAAGGGAAGAAGCTTTGAGCCACTCACCTTAGCAAAGCCGGGAGGATCTCAGGAGCACAGGTCCATAGGAATTCCACTATGGTATTATTTCTTTCGTCACAAAGAATTACATGTAAAGGCGCACCCTTGCGCCTGAGAAAGTTCAATTGCCGTCTTGACAAAAGGTTATAAAAAAAAAAAACCTTTATTCAAACAATCAAATAGAAGAAAGCCTTGAACTCGGCTGCCACCGAGTACAAGGAAGATGTTCAAATATACGGAATATACTTGGAAAGAGAAAAAAAGAAGAAGGAGTTTTAATCGCCAAGAGGGTCGCCATCGCCTGCACCACCGTTAGTCTCTGCTTCAGCGCCACCACTTGTTGATGTTCCTCCATTCGGATCTGCCTCAACTTCTGCATCAGGCATCTCCGCAGCAGCGCACTCCATGCCAACATCATCAGCAGGAGCATCCATGCCAACATCATCAGCAGGAGCATCCATCCCAACATCATCGGTGGGAGCATCAAGGGACACAGCAACATTAGGAGTCGTGCTGATTGCTTTCAAACGTTCAGGTTCGTATGTGTCGGAGTCAAGAATTATCACGCCGTCCTGGATTGAGTAATCGCACTTATCTTCATTCAGAGGTTGTTCATGATCAACCCTCTGCCTCTTCAACCGCGCTGCATATGTCTCCGCCCTTGCGCTTACTAGTGCTTGCAACGTTTCCTCGCGCCTCCACCGCTCCTCCATGTCAATTGCAGCTGAAAGTGCACAGATGCATCCCCTGGCAATATGCAGATGCAAAATAGACATCCCCTGTATAGCGCGGCCGACTTCGCGAAGTGGAAGATCGATCTTAGCCATTACTTCTTCGTGCGCATGGGTTTCAGGCTTGTCAACTTCAAAGCTTTTTTCTGGAGAAGTGACAGAATGATCGTCCACCACTTCCATGATAAGCTGCAAAGGAGAAGAAGTTACGAGCACAAAAAAAAAATCAATCGATCAGCCAATCAGAAGATCAGATAAGTGTGGAACAATACCTGAGATGTGGAATAAACGACTACGTGAGATGATTCTTTATAATCTCGCAAGTCAAAGAATCCCAGGAGAAGAGAAGTCTTCACTTACCACCTATAAAGACTACTAATTTGGGATAGCAATCAACGATGCTTATCAGATATATCTGGGGAAAGCTGTGCGTGACGAAAGGGAGTACACCTGACCCAAGGAAGGGACCAAGCTCGGATATATACAAAGGGGAACCAAAGTGACTCACCAGATCAAGTCCTGTTTCCTCCACAACCTCGATCAGAACCAACCAGCTCCAGGGCAACGCCTGACGATGTCGGTCTATCCGGTAAATATCTATACACCTTAGCTTGGTCATTTTAATGTACAAGTTTGTCACCATCTCATGCCTACCCCACAATAGTGTAACCATTATGCGCTAGGCAGGGGAATTAATGTTGATGGTGGATTTTCATTTAAGGTTGAAATTGTAAAAAAACAGAAAATCATGCACTGACATCTTGTAAAAGATAAAGCCATTAATAAGTGTTGGATACTCCTTCACTTTACTAATTCACCTAGAATGGAGCATGTGGCAACAATCCCATTCTGTGAATACATGAAATTCATCCAGGTTGGAGCATGTAGAAACAATCCCATATACCCTGTGAATTTCTAGCATTAATTAATTAATGCGCAATCAGCCTTGTATTTCCTGTACTCATTATCAGTGCGGCATGACGACTGAGTGTTACTCTTACAGAGCAACACGAACCTCCAAGCATTATAATGAAACCATGTACGAAATACCCATACAGGCTGACTCTCGGTGTGTTATACTAGCCCAATTAAGCCCCTGTCGGTGTGTTATACTAGCCCGATTGAGCATCCGGACTAACCGTATCAGTCCGGATATGATCACAGTCATCCAACTCCACAAGCATGATTGGATGGCCCAGATCAATTTCATCACCCCCAAGCAGGTATGGAATATCCGCTGCCGAACCAACGCGGATCCCGCATGGTCGGCCTCCCCAGAGATTGGCCTAGCTTGCCAAACGTCCAAACCAGAACGTATGGGCGGGAAAACCCTAAATTAGGGTTTGCGGCATATTACATGTGTCGTAAAACAATCTCAACCATCCATCTTCGCAGGTATAGATGGAGGGTGTAGATGCAGATTCAAAGGGCCCAGAGCATGTCAACACAATCACCGTGGGCCCGCCTGCATACCTGACCAATCGGTCAGGACCAACCATGGTTGGTTATCCCAATTCCTACACCGAATCAAGCATCGACGCACGGCCTTGAAACCCAAAATTAGGGTTTTGAGCATCACGAGCGTCCATCTTCTCCGGCACGAATGGAGGGTCCAAGATCAGATTAAGCAGGTCCGGTCATACCAGCATGACCACCGTGGACCCATCTATCCCCTCACCCGATCGGCCAAGGCATATCATGCCTGGTCATTCCAAGACGCGCGCCCAAACTAGCGTGGTCGCACCTCCCAAATCGCAAACTGATCTCGATCGCTCAACTTCGCCAGACGATTTGGATGGCTCAGATCACGTTTTCATGGGATATTCAGGTATAGACGTGAACCCCATCCTACCACCTTCACACCAGACCAATCGGCCAAGACCGACCAAGATTAGTTATCTTGGAACGTGCGCCCGAAGTGGGCATGACGCGCGGCTCTTGCGGCCTTTGGTTTTGTCACAAATCGATCTCGACCACTCAACTTCACCGGACGAATTGAGTGGCCCATATCATACTTTCGTGAGGTAATGGGTATAGGCGCCTACACCGTCATGTTGTCTACACACATGCACGGTCGGCCTTGTCAAAATTATATCCCATGCTTGGTTTCGACCAAGCTGAAGAGTGATACTTGCGCACCTCTTCAAAAACCCTAATTCATTAACGGTCGCAGATGAGTGTCTCAAAGATCATCTCGTCCGTTCAACTTCACCAGCTTGGTTATACAACCTTGGTCAGGAGTTAATTGGTCAAGTGAGGCGTCATGGTAATCACCACCCATCACTCTACCACACACGGGATGCGATACACATAAAATACACATGATACTTCACAAGTATCAACTTCCTGAATAACACAGTTATTTAATTTAGCATTACATGCTACCTTTCGTGGACCCACGATCCACACATTCCAGACATCAATTATGTCACAAACTGGGGGATACATACTGGGGTATTGGTCTGGCGGTTTACAGCGTGCAGCGTGCAACGCGCCATCACAAGAACGTGTCAGGTTGTCATGGACGGTTAAGAGATGACAGGAGAAGTGGGAAAGACTGGTCTTGTAACACCAACACACACCTCCACTACTTCATCACTCCACTTCCCACGAGAGACGTGAATAAGGCTCAAATGACTTGTGTAAATAGGTTCTCCTGCTTATTTTCCAGGACAGGAGAAAAACAGGAAACAAGAGAGAAAAACCACAAGTCCAGACGAGACAGAAACCAAGTGTTAATACACAACGTATTCAAATACCTAGAGCCTGCTTTCATCAATCGTAAGCCTGCTCACTTTTCTGTTACAAGTCATAAGCAAGCCAACACCTTCACAATCTCAACACCTTCTTCGCTTCCCTCCCTAAGATCAACCCCATCTCCTTCACTTTGTGACTGAAACAAGTCTAGAACGGCCATTTCTTGGTTTAGTGGGACTTGCCTGATTGATTTCCGAATCTACAAGCACTCACCGAGCAGTGCATTTGTTTAGGGTTTAGATTCATTCCTCATCCACACACCCCAAATTACCAAATCCGGCAGGAATAGTTTTCACCCATAAACACCTCTTTATATAGATGAGAGTCGCAACAACTCTTTTTTTTGTTGTTGAAAATATGGCCGTTGAGGTGAGGTGTAACACGAGTGTATAGATACAACGTATATTGTGGTAAAAATAATGAACTACAATCGGTTGAAAGTGTTAGACTGTTGTCTCTCGAATATTATAATCGGACGTTTGTGATTTTTCTAAACCACCGATTATATGCAATTTGAACTCAGAGTCTTCAGTTTTCTTCAATAACAATAATCGGTAGACAATATTATTTACTTTCTACCGATTGTGTGTGCATTTCGAGGCATGACTAGTTTTTTTTGAAATAAATATCTGTTGGAGTATAATCGGTAGATTACATAACATACTAATTTCCGATTCTAAACAAACTGTGATAAAAATTTGAAATTTTTGACAGAATCGATAGATTACATAACGAAATAACTTCTGATTGACGTTAAAATTTTAAATATCATAATGTTATATAACGATTATACTTCGACAATTCTATTACAATGACTTGTGATTAGCGTCGTGGATGTCTTAGACGATCCCTAAACGGATTAAATCTGTTCATCGCCTTAAGGATTCTAAAATGATCTTCGTAACGGAAGTTTGATCTTTTCCATCTCCGCCATTCCCCGAGAGATCGTGCTATAACCTCATCATTGGTTTCACCCCTCAATCGATATTGATTCACAAGATAAGTTAAATGGACGAATTCTTCGACGTATTCGTTTATTGAACCAACTCGGCAGAAAAGATCAGCGGAGTGATGATTATTTGGGTTACCGGTGTCGACGCAAAAATTTTCGTGAATTTTCCCCAAATAACTCATACTCATTACACCTCCTTGCCTACGTTCTTCTCCTAGCCTCGGATAGAATTGAACATAACGCCTACATATCCTGAACTCCGTAGGATTAATGAATGGTTAGGACATTATGTTGAAGATGATTTCTTTGATGTTGTAGAGAGTTAAAATGTATTTGTGTTGCATTTAGGGGAAGAGGAACCCTCCTCATATAGATTAGAGTTCCAATAACTCTTTTTTTTTTTTTTTGAAAAAATAGCCGTTGAGGCGAGGTGTAACACGAGTGTACGCAACATGTGACTCATAGAAACATTAAAT
>JAJJWW010016737.1:0-42146 GCA_023531295.1 Papaver armeniacum
AAAACCTAACTTCATCATGTCGAATTCAGAGGATTTGCATCAAAACTTATTTACATAATCAAGAATCAATATAAAAAATTTAGGTACACAGTTGTAATAAATATTAAAAATAATGTTTTATATAATTGCAACTCAATATTTTATCATAATTGAATATTTGGATAAAAAGGATTAATTTCAACTAAGACCCAAGGTAAAAATTCAAGAAGTACATTAAGAAAAAAATTTCAATAACCTTAGAACAAAGAACTTTAAAGAACAATGACACTCGTAGAATGGCCTCAAGCAATTGAGATGCCCTTTGAAATAGTACATCGAATTTAAAAACAGTAGCAATCCTTGCATTAGAATGTGATAGTCATGAGACTTCATGCTTTTTTGAACCTAAATTCACACAAACATACTTTGCTTTTCCTAGCCTCGCAGAACCAATAGGAACCTTCAAAGTTGCTAAGAGATATGCATACCGCTTCTCTCTTCTGCTGCACAAACGATAAGATGCCGGCGCATTTCGTGGCTTGCCATTTCCTCGTCCTTCAACCACAAATTCTCTTTATCTTAAGGATTTGCAGATCCATGCGTTTAATCCCATCCTTAGTCTTATCCTTATTGTCCATTATGGTTCCAAAAAAATCTCAAGCAAAGTTCTTTCAATATGCATTACATCCAAATTGTGTCGAACCAAAGATATCCTTGAGTAAACCAGACAAGCTTTAGTAACAACATCCATGCATCAATAGTTGGAAGAATAAATATGAAAGTACAAAGTAGGCAATTGATAGTAATTCATGAAGACCGTTAAATTAGTTACCTCCCCAAGAAGGAAGATCAAATAAGATTGATCTTTTGACCAAGGAGTGCTTGTATCAATCGATTCTCTTCTTCATTGATGGCTAATACTTGTATCAATCGTCCGCTTTCCTCTTACCTGCCCGACAAGATTCTCAAGGGGTGATTAATTTATCTCATCCCTACACAAGATCTTTGTGAACCTATAAATGATTGAACTCCTTCCCAAATTCAACCGAATGCCGCTTCAAGCACCCATCCATTTTTTGCTTGGAACAACCATCACTTCAAGTAAACCTAAATTACACACATAAAAACAAAATGATGCTACTCAATAACTGTAGCATGCGAAGGACCAAATCATATAAATTTTTGCTTCATGGAATTGATAAAACTAAAGGACAGATAATAGTGAATTACTAGGACATAACTACGCCGATTTAGATAATATGTAAGACTCTAAGGATCAAATCAAATAAAACTCTCAGACACACTCATAAATCAGGCTCAATAAAACCAATTATGTCCTGCCTCCAACGTAACGCAAGGATTCCGACTTAGAACACAAGGATACAGTAGTACAAGCACACAAACTTGCGCCAATGATTGCCGGGCAAACAAGATGCAAGAAGCTTATTATCAAGAGCATCCTACAAAAGGCGACTACAAATAATACAAAATTATTATGTACCATGGTGAGCGACAACGCAACACAAACCAAATTTTCTCTTACAACGCAACACATGTTAAAAATAGAAGTGATAAAACTAAAGGAGCAAAGAATAGTGAATAGTGAAACTAGTTACCTAAAGACCAAAAAAGAAATTAGAAGAATAAAACAGTATCACTAGAAGTTTGCATCCGATGCAAATTTAACATATATATCAACTCAAACCAATTACACAAAGACCTTATCGATCGCTTATCGGGCTGCTAAAAGCAAAGGCGCTAAAATATAACCGATGGACGAGAGTGCACATTCAAGATAAGATTCAAATTAGAATTTTACTATGCAACAAAGGGTCATAAAAATAAAGACCAAACAATAATTGATGATTAAAGAAGAGGAACCGCTTGTCCCAAGAGATCAAGACATAGTTTATATAAGAGAAGAAGAGAGTACAAAGAGGTCGCTAAAATAAGGCACTAACATTACAAAATAGACCAAAGAGTATCACACAGTGGACTAGACGCATGAATTAACGTAGGGTAGGGCTAAATTATGGAAATTTTTTCAAGCTCCACAAGATATCGAAGGTGTCTACCAAAAAAAAAACTCAAGTTGTACCTTTTTCTTTGATGCAAATATATCATATTGTCCAACAACAACAAAATGTAAACACCCCACAGTTGATAAAAAACAAAGAAGTAAGATGTAACTCACAAAAAGATGATCTTACAGAGATACTCAAGAGGCTATCGTATTGCATCACGAGGCAGCAAGAATAATCTCAAACAAGACTATCATTTAGACATTCCATCCGTGACACGATCCAAGAGGCAAAGCCTAGCAAAACCATTGATGAAAGGCAGCTGAGGATGTTATGAAGAAGAATTTATAAGTTACAGTAAAGATATACTCTTCAAAATTTACATATATGAAATGTATCCGTAAATGACAAATATTAAGTGATCTAGGAAATGTTTTACAGAGTAGCAAGGGATTATTTTCAAATAGTTCCATTCTTTAATCACATTAGTAGTATTACAATGCGATATGGGTATCATCCCAAGGTATGAAAAGCTATTTAGACCCAATATTCCAAACAAATAGACCCAATATTCCAAACAAATAGTTATGGTGGTATCCTTGAAGAAAGATAATTAAATGATTAGAGGTGACAACATCTAAGAAGATATATAAATCAAAGATAAGAATGATAAAAAGAAAAAACATTCAAACAAATCCTAATCGGGCTGATAATAGATAGTTTAGTTAGTGTTCAAAGTACTAAAGTACGATTTGGGGGTCCCAAACATGGCACAAACGGCGATTTCATCTCGAGTCATGGAACATCTTACATTCCAAACATAATGGGGGTGGTCACAAAAGTGGATCTAAAACGTGTGGATTAAGATGTCCACTAACGACTAAAGGGTAGGCTAATATTGCTACCCAAATTCATAGCTTCTTGGTCCTACCACTAAAATACTGTATACATCTAAATGTCATGTTCTTTGTAAGCCTAAATTACTAGCAAAAATAAATAAGGCCTCATTCATAGTATTTACACCATGTTATGCTTGTGCACCACAACAAAACTACATCAGTAGTGCCTCGATTGGTGGTGGAGTGGGACTCAATATTCTAAGATAAAGTCACTTCAAAGGTCTACACACAATCGATTGGAAATTCCCCGTAATCTCCAAATTGGCATCTTCAAGGAGTTTTGTCTCTCGACTAGTCCTTGTAGGCGCTAGGTTCCCTTTGTTGGATGACATTAACTTCCCAGAAACAACCAAAAAAATAACTATGCTACATGTGGTAGTTCTTAATCATTCAAATAGAAAGCCTTACAAAATCCTAAACACATCAAAAACATCAAGCCTAATATAGTAATATCCACCGAGAATCCCCGATTGCTCATGTGATATCATGTGAAATTTGATAAGCATGGGTAGGATGGGATTCATGGAAGGCACCGTCGAGTTAACGAAATGACATAATGGGTTAAAGGATCTTTTACAATCCCTCTAAAAATCAATCAAGAAGTAAAGATTCAAGACATCCTACCGTGAGTACTCACCATGAAACCCAATTCTTCCATAAAAATCAAACCATTTTATCAAACCAAAATCTCTTAATTGTCAATTTCTCAATCAGAGATTTAAAAAACCCAATTCATTCCCTTCCAATTCATGCAATAAAACTAAACAAAATCATTCCTTTACAATTTCTACATTAACCAATTAACTAGACAAAAGCTTTTAAATTAACCAAAATCTATGGATCTGATAGATAATAATTTGGTCTCCAAAAATCAACTTTTCATTAACCATACATAAGCTTACAAAAAAAACAATGAAAGATTAAAAAGGATTTGAAATTTACTTTTAATTTATCTTCTTCTTTCTCTTCTTCTTCGATCTCCTCTTAGGTTTATCAGCAAAATAATGTAGAAAAGGTTTGACAAAGTGAATTCAGAAACCACTTTTATGCAATCAAACTAATCAAATTATTCCTTCCAATTTCTAATTTAACCAATGTATCAAATCAAAATTTTTGCATATACAAGTTTGGTCTCTAAAATCAAATTTTAAGGAACAGAGAAACTTGAGAAAACCTGATACAAATGAATTGAAACTTACCTAATATCGCGTGTCTTCTTCTTCTTCTAAGTTAGAGTCTCCTCGTAGTTAGGTTTCGAGGGAGAAAAACGGACTACGGCCAAGTGAAGAGACGAACTAAGAACTTCTGGCTTTGGTTCTCTCTAAGTTTTATCCTTTTTGGTGTTGGGGTTTACAATATGGAACCCTAACCTATACGGCTCTATAGAACTATGGCAAGTAAGCCATGTCTTTGCTCAACCTAGGGTTAGCCATTTTTATGGTGCGTAACAAAATATTAAGGGCGTATTAAAACTTACAATACCCAACAATTTTAATCCGTGATTTAATGGTTCTTTGAAAATTACGCACCTACAAAGATTTATCACATTTGAAAATAACGTTTTTTTTTGTGTTAAATAATGGGTCCCACTATTTTTATATTATATGACATAATTTGTTTGTTATACCCTAATCACACAATTAATATGTCATTTAAAAACGTGATTTATAACCCCTTCTGGACTAGTGCTTGGATATGGACCAAAAGATGATTCAAGTATCAATTTGGCCCATTAAGTGGTATTTTTACTTATGGTACAAACATCGCCCCCTCTTAACCTCCAACTTGTTGGGGGTTAAGAAAATTTTTGTTAAACTCGCCCAAGTGTGGACTATTGATATCGGGAGGTGATCGGGCGAACTTCCCTTGTTGTTTAAATCAAGACGCCCCAAGAGTAAATTTCTGTTGCCGAAGCGAATAGAACCGCCTTCGTTGATTGTGGAGATCGTAATCAAGTCGCCCAAGTGCTTAAAAACAAGACCAAGTGATAATGGAAGATTGATAATGGAGCAGAGTAGTGACGCTGAAATGAAATGCGAACAACATCGAGTGAAGCTGGCCTGCAGCACTGCGTGATCACTGGATCAGCAGGAGCGACGCAGCAAAACCTCCACCGCCGCAGCTCAGCGATCACCTGGAATGCATGAATGACGAGCAAAATCAAGCATCAGAAGCGAATTGCGATCACCTGAATGCAGAGTTGCGATCAACGGAATGAGTTGCGACATGGCTAGCCGATCGCAGCAGCTTCGATCACCGGTCTCAGCAGAGCATCGTGCATCGGCAGTGAAATCGCGCATCACCGGATCATAGAGCGACTTAGCAAAATCACATCGCAAAGAACATGGATCACCGAATCATAGTGAGTTGCGAATGGTAGATGGATCGACAGTTAGCTGTGATCACTGACTCAGCAGCAATAAAGCGTAATCAGATCATAAGTTACAATGGGATCAACTTGGATTGCAGAGATGCGTAACATACCGATTATAGCGAACTTGATCACCGGGTTCAGTAGCCGACGAAAGCAAAGTTGGAACCGCACATTCTGCGATCACCGATTGGCAAAGAACGATTAGGTAATACTACAAAGAATGCGGCAACTGACCGCAGAACGATGAAGCCTCATCGCAGAAGCATCATGGATACCGATCGCTAGAATTGCGTAATCGAGAGTCCGACCGCAGCAGCTTTCATCACCGGTTCGCAGTTAGTCGATTATCGTAGCCGATCGCAGCAGCTTGATCACCTGGTCTCAGCAGCTGACTTAACACGACATAAAGCAAATGCGATCACTGACCACAGAATACAACTAGAGCCGATCTGACAGAGCTTCGATCACTGGATCATAAAGAATTGCGAGGGACCTGGATTTAAACAGTTTCGATAAACCTAGGTTTAACCGCTACAAATAAAACTAGACAAGATCGCTATGCCCAACCGAAGTGCAACTCATACTACATCGGCCAAGCGCCCAACCGAAGTACGTAATCCATAGTGCAAACCGACTCGTGATCGGACGCTGGCCCAACCGAGGCAAAGCAGCTTGCTTTTGAACTAGAGTACAATAATTCAATCAACATAACTATAGCGAGTTTAACATTACCGATGATTGTAAAATTGCGTAAAATATTAGGGTGTACGTTCGCCCCTCTTAACTCGCAACTCGTTGGAGGATTAAGAAGTTTTGGGATACCGAAGTTTCGATTTTCAGAAGCTTAATTTCGCATTGCAATTAGGGTGCTATGTAACTCGGTCCCTGCGTATGGAGTGTTACTAGCGCCCCAAAAGAGTTATTTCATATCATGAGGTGTTACATATCTCGCCCCCAAGTGCTACTTCTAGTCACATCAAGTGATATGCAACGCCCTCGGAAGATAGTGATTGTCATGCCGCTAATGCTCACACAAGGGTGCACCGCCTTGTTGCATTTTGCTCGCGCATGGGATTTTGAAGATGTTCCATTATTCGAATTCGCGCAGGGGCCTATCCCACTATTCCGGATGCGCGCGAGATTGAAATGTGTGCATCCCCTCGTGAGAAGATGCTCGCCACATTTTAGGTGCCTTATTGAACAAAGGTATGCATAATTATATGAAAAGATGCAAAAATATATAAATTGTATACTTACCTTATTGAAAATGTTAATGCGACTTCGCTTACGAAGTGATTAGGATGCCCATTTGCTATGTCGGTGTTTTCCAAATGACGATGATTAGTATAGTTGCCTTAGCTTCTCGTCTCGACTTAGTAATTGATTTGTCCGCTTGACCGAATGCACTAGTTAAGTCCAAGTTGGATCGAAGACGGTTGCCACTGAGGCTATATTTCAAGAATTGTGATCACCGCATCACCACTGCTTATGCGTAAAACCGGATGAATCGATTGTGAGAAAATCAGATTAAACAGCGATTTTGGGGAAAATCGATCGCAGCAAGTTCAATTGCATTGGATTGTAGGAATTAAAAGGATCATGATCGTTCGATCAACAAAGCCCAACAGTCATCTATTGTGAAACCAGATTACAATAGTTCGATCAAACTGATTGTAATAGTTATGTGGAAAAGGACCGCAACAATTCGATCAACTAGATCGGGGCAGATATTTTAGGTGGTGATTGAATGTATGTGACCGTTTCTGGTGCTGTCATTTTACATTCTTAAAATTTTTAACTTTCTCCGAAAATTAGAATGTCGCCTCCACGACCTTGGTAATTGACATACGATCTCATCGGGCCGACAATCACTCAGTTTCAATGCACGAAGAAGAAGTTATCGACGAAACAAAATTGGTTGGTCAGCGCCTTGCTCCAAACATGTTGATGACGTGATTGTACCCAAAATATATTATTCTCCAATTGCAAAATTTTACGTTCATGTCGTAGGATATTGAAACGCGATCGCAACGAGCCAAAAATCATCCAATTCGGACGTGAGACGAAGAAGATATCAACGAAACAAATTTTTAGACAAACCTTGGGGGTGTACATATCCGCAAGGCAAGAGAAACGGGGCAGAATAATCCGAGGGCAACGGGATTAAGTTGCGCCGCGTTCCATTGAAACAAGGCTACGAAATTAAGTTGTATCGCGCCGCACCAAATCAGACCCTCCAATTAATCGCCGATTAATCGCAGTATCCGACTAATCGGCTATTTGACCTCCGAGTAATCGCCGATTGCCGCTCGCTGGTGGCCGCCGGCTTTGTCTGCCGCTGCCCGCGCCGCTGCCGCCGTTGTCGCTCGTAATGGCATGTGCCGGCCTTGGTCAGCTGGAGTCTGGCCCTGTGCAGGGCATTTTTTTGAAACCTTTCACAACACATTTGAATCGCGTGATCTTGCCTTCGGACTTTTGGTGACGGGTTTTATCACGGATTTTTAGCAACGCATTGTGTGGACTATTCATTGTTTCTCCTGGAATTTTCACCATGATTTTGCTGCACTTTTGTGTCCCTTTCTGGAATTTTCTGAGGTGCTTTTCTAGAGGTTTTTACCTTGGTATTCAAGCACCTTGAGATATAGACAACTTGACAACTTTGCGATCATGACGGTATTGATTTTGTCATACAACAAACTTGAACATGTGGACAATGCATTATTTGAGAAGCAATTTTGTTGGACTTTGGACTTGAACACGCTCGCGGATAGAATATCCCGACAACAGCCCTTTGGTGATTTACGCAGGAGTCGCCTTGGTGGCTTCCGATTGCGATACTTTGGGCTATAGTAAGTGTGATTAACTCGAATCTAAAGAAGCACACGATCACCGACGGCAGTGATAGAAATCAAATCGATCTCACCATGTTGTGGATCGAATATCCTACTTGATTTTGATGGTATTTCACTACATCTTTTGTCGAGGCATCGAAGGCCCCAAGAACACTATCATCGTATTTTGTAGTGATGCGATTTTCACCAGAGATCCGCGAGTAATAGCTTCCGCAAATCAAACGGCGAATCTTGATTGCAAAGCGGTGCGATCAATCGGAATGTAGTATGTGCGATTATACGGTCGGCCGGCTGCGACATTTGGAATGTGACTATTATGATCAAAATGGACCGCAGTTAGCGATTAATCAACTGTGCAGCAGTGATTTTTCAAGACGCTCAGACTTCTTTTTCACGGACATGATTTTGAAGCATTTTCTACAACTTTTCTCAATGGGAAAACACGATTTGTTTTTCGTATATCCCCTTAGTCGGCATTTTTAATGTTTGTACCCAAAATTACTTTTGGGCACGAAACACGATGAATGGATAGTTTTGGTGAGTCTTTTGGGTTAGGGGTCGATTTGAAGAACAAAATGAAAGACAGAGGTTTAACGTGGTTCGGCATAGGTTGCCTACGTCCACGGGCGAATCCCCTTGGGGAGTGACTTTGTATTGATAATAAAATTACATTCTATCTTTTTTTTCCCTATTTGCTCCCCCCCTTCCTGATTTCTGCTCTCCCCTATTTATACAGTTCCATATATAAATATAAACATAAATTACATTAACTTCTCATTCATGCCTCCATCATCAATTCTTTATGAAACAACTGGAGTTAATTTCGCATGTATGAAATCGCCGCAATTAGTATCGCATAGGCGTAAACGCCGCATTTAGTACGCATGGTCAAATCATTGTAATTAGTACCGCATGGCTAAAATCATTGGAATTCAATTCACATGGATGAAAACAAAATGAATATTGCATGGTCAAATCACGAATTCAATTCGCATGAAATCGCACATTTATGCTTCCATGATAAATTTTGCATAAATGATGGTCAAAAAGCGTGTATTGGTGGACATTTGCCGCTGAACAATTCGATCGCATGGATAGGGACCGGCTTGATGGTTGACAGGCATGATAGCTGGCAAGAGTATGGATGGAGGGGCCGGGCGGCATGGTTGAGACCGGTTGGCGCTACGGAAGAGTTTTTGGTCGGGAATGGTTACAGCATTCTTTGCTACAAGACCCGAAAATTGGCTAGTGGTGCGGCGATGTCGATAACACGGTTGACTTTAACTCATTGGACCGACCGTTGACTTTAACCATTGATCTTGATCGGACATTGACTTTGATAGTTGGCCAGACTTTGACCATTGACCTTGACTAGGAAGTTGACTTTGATAGTTGACCGACTTTGACCATTGACCGGTATGTGTTTGGTGGACCGCCTTGGCCGATCGGTTAGTGGGCTTGGATGAGGACCAAAAGATGATTCAAGTATCAATTTGACCCATTAAGTGGTATTTTTACTTATGGTATAAACAACACTCTTTGCATCACTGCGGACACAGAATGTGGTTATGCCTTTGTTCTCCAATATCCATTTGATTCCTTATAGCAAGGCAATGCATTCCCGCTTCTTCTCACGATCTAGCTACTCCTTTGATGAGCTTGCATCCTTCAAAAGACCATCCGTCGTTAATACAAGACCAACCGCTTTCATTAGTATCGAGTCATAGCTAGCATCACAACATAGAATACAACAATGCTCAGTTAGGCCATATTATCTGGTAAATGTATAGGTGCAGCAGATCTGTCTAGAGGAACAATTGGTGCTGGCATACAAGCATTTATATTTGCTAAGAATTTCAAAGCCTGATTGGTAGTGCTCAATAGTGTCAGTTTTGCTTTGAAAGGCCATGAAACATCTATCCTCCATATGCACCATGTTGTGACAAATATTGATTGTTTGATAGCAATACTATGACTACTCTTCAACCACTCATCAAACCAAGTCTTAATACTTGTGTCAGTAAGATCCTATGAAGTTACGTAGTAACCAAAGGGAGTATTTTCCCAAACAGTTTTTGCATAATCCCAGTGAATAAAAAGATGTTCAGCCGATTCATCAGAATTAGTATTACATAAGCAACAAGAATCTACTTGATTTCTGTATTGAGAGAGTCTGACTCCAGTAGGTAAGACATTTTCTATACACTTCCATAAGAAGAGATGTATCTTAGGAAGAGTGGGGAAGCTCCAAAGGGCTTTATAGGTAGGTTGACTGGGATGGGGATTCTGTAGATAGTTTATCTCGCCAGAGAGAGCTTTATAACATGTTTTCACGGAAAATTCACCATTCTTAGTATGCAACCATACCAATTTGTCATCCATGTGAGGGGAATTCTAATGTTGGCTATCTTCTGGGCATTGTCCAAAGTGAGAAAACTATTAATAAGCTCTATATTCCAAGTCCTAGTATGAGGGTATATGAAGTCAGGCATAAGCATATTAGGATTAGGATAACAATGACAAAGAGGAGAGGATTCTTCAGGAATCCAATTGTCAGTAAAAGCATGAATACTATACTCGTTCTTTACTTCCCAAATATTATATTTCCTAATGATTTCTAGACCAACAACAATAACTTTCCATAACCAAGAAGAATCTAGAGGTTTTCTAGCATGCAAGGGATGACAATTCATGAAATATTTACATTTAAAGATTTTAACCCACAAAGCTGGGAGTGGATAAGGGCCCAAGCTAATTTGGCTAACATCGCCCTATTAAAGATTTTTAAGTCTTTAAAGCCAAGCCCCCCTTGGAGTTTATCAGAACAAATATCTCTCCAGTTTTTGATGAAAATACCACCTGGGTTATTCTTTCCCCACCAGAAATCCCTTTGGGATTGTTCCATTTTTTGAGTTATGGTGTCTGAAAAGAGAAAGGTACTCATATGGTAAACTCGAGAAGATTTCAAGACATTCTGCACCATTATGGATCTACCAGCTTGAGAAAACTATTTTCCTCTCCATTGTGCAATTCTTTTACCAAAATGATCAAGTGAATGACTGAAAGATTCTGTTTTATTTCTATCAATGAATAAAGGAATGCCTAGATATTTCTCCTTTAGATCCATTTTCTTAACTGCCAAAGCATTAATAAGCGATACAACAAGATCAGGATGTACATTCTTACTGAAAAAACAGCCTGATTTGTCAAAATTGATTACTTGACCAGAAATATTACCAAAATCTTTGATCAAAGCCATCAAATTACTAGTTTGTTCATGGGTAACCTTGAAAAATATGAGGCAGTCATCGGCAAAGAGTAAGTGTGAAACACTTGGTATCTCTTTGCTGATGTGAACCCCTTGAATCAGTTTGTTGTTTTCAGCGTGTACAAGATATCTAGTTAACGATTCCATACACAAATAAAAAGGTAAGTGGATAATGGTTCCCCCTATCGCATACCTCTAGTTGGTTTGAAAGAAGGACAAGGGGATCCATTAAGACTAAGTCTTATGGGCTAGATTGGAGGTGCTAGATTAGCAGTTAAGTGTTGCAATTCAAAAAAAAGTGTGGCCTAAAAGTTTACACTAGTTCTCTCTCCTAGCATGTGCAGCTGGAACTAGTAGCGAGATAGTTACGCTGTTCTGTTCAAAGCCAAAAAATTTGCTTTTCGTTGAATCATTCAAATAAAAAAATTCCACCAACTTTATCGTACCATCACAAAGTGAGTTGGTAATGTATCAATATTATTTATTCTTAAAAATATTCGTGTAGGTCCGATCAAGAGTTTGGTTTAACACTTTTTAAGAATATTCACAAAGAAGCGGGTACTACACTTCTATGTATGACTAGACTTTCTTTCTTTTTAACCTATTTAACATTTTTTTAATCTAATGTAGTGGAGTAAATTCAACTACACGAAAGTACAGATTTTTAATCTAGTGTACGCGCTGTTTTATTCAGCGTAAAAGAGAAAAATGTGTTTGCGCTCAATGATTCAGCGCTCCGTCGCGATTCCATTCAGCGCATCTAGTTAGCAACCCCATAAGACTTAGGAGGTTGTTCTAGCTGACGTGGACTACTAATCTAGCTGCTAGATTAGCACACCATAAGACTTAGTCTAAGCATGATAGAAATATTGGTGGTGCTAATACATTGGTGGCAATTAGTGACAGAAATTACTTCATGGGCCTCCAAGAGCATCAGCATTGGACTGATCCCGTGCCTCCTTCTCATGGGCCATTTTGTCTTGCTATAAAGCGCTAGCCGCTAGGGTTCTTCAGTATCTCATTTCATTTATAAAAACCACACCAAACACGCGGCGGCGCCTGATAGCTGTTATCTTCCCCTCCCTTCCTCCATTATTATCAACACAACCTCCACCACCAAATCAATCAAACAATGGGTTATAAATGGAATATGGGTTTTGTTTCTCATATACCATGGAAGGAAGAAGAAGAGAAAATGGTTGATTTGGATATTAATATTATTCGGTATTTGGGGAATCGGAAATGGGATTTTCATAAGTGGGAACTGGGATCTCAGACTCTGGAATGGCACGGATATTTGGTTAAAAAATAAATCACTCTAGGAGTGAATGAAGAAACTCAAACCCAGTATGCCTTTTCTCACGGAGAGTGTTTAAACGCCAAGATAATCCAATTGTTAAAACCTTGAAGATTTCATCTACACCTGGGAGAAAACTAAGGTACTAATGTTTCAGTGAAAATTACTGGTTATTATGGTTAGGATTTTGTTTAAATTTTACAGTAGACAAACAATTTTTTATGATGTAAGTATTTGGATCTCAGATTTTTTGCTTGATATATCATATTGGATGGGATGAAATATTATTTCCTAATTTCTTTAGATGTTTCTGTGAATCTGTTTTTCTATCATTCCGGATTTTACAATGAATTTTATGCTGCTGGAATGGTATCTGTTTGATGAATTGCTTGAGTGACTTATTTATCCATATGTTGTTCTTGATTAATTATGCATTGAATGATTGAATGAGTTGTTTGATTAATAATGCATTATGCCGAAGAACCAGTCTGTCCACTGATTGGAACACTAATTCTTACACTGTTCTTATGCAGTCATTGCCAACTCCAAAGGAAGTCACCAAAGGCAGACTCCCTCAACTCTTCTTCAATGACAAATGCTCCAACCCTAAACTGTTTTCTGCAAAACCTAATTTCATCTTGTACTAAGAGAAAAGAAGATGAAGCCTTGGTATCAACTGCCAAGAAATTAGAAGTTGAAGTTGTATCTCCTCTTGCTAAGAAACAAATAGAAGATCTATCTCTTACTAAAAAAGTCGAAGTACAACATCATTTCTCATCATCATGAATGCAATTCAAAAACTTGTGCTTCTTAATGCGACCGTTTACGATGCTATTTCCAAGGTTGTTGGTCCATTTTATGCTGCTGTAAGCGTTCCTTCTGTTATCAAACTTTTATTTATTTCTGTCATCTAGTTATACTATAAAAAAACCTGTTTCTGATTGAAGTTGTTGTGTTTGGCAGGTGCTTTGGTTCGTTCCAGCAGTGATCCCGAAGCTTATTCCCCAGATAGCTGTCAACAAAAATCAGGTACCTAGCAACTTATTTAGAACAATGATTTGGTAACTCTTCCCTTTCAAGGCATATACAAGCTTGTTGGTTTAGTGAAGGACATTGGAGAATCTACAACACTTATCCGAATTGGGGTTGTAGAATATGAATATGAGAATGATAAGTTGGACAGGTGCAAGATATGCAATGTAACTTCCAAGTCATTAGATTAAGGACAAGGAAACTTGAAGCATTCGTAATTTTTTCTTATCTTTGACCTGGTGATAGCAGATGAAGATGTGGTTAAATCGGTTCCAGGTGAACCTGAAGATAGGGTCAAAGTGCCCTATGTTATCCAGATGTTTTTATTGGATCGCCATGACATCTCTGGTGTTGAGCTAGACACATGACATTTGGTGGACAACCCGGTGTCCAATAAAAACATGTGGACAACATACAATAAGGCCACTTTTAACAAGTTCCCCTGGCTGATCAGTGTACAGGGCCACTTTTGATAACCTGACTCTGCCTTTGAAAAAAAAAAACAATCGTCTAATAATGGTCTACCGACTATCAAGCCACAAGGACTTAGTAAGTCTTGTTTTTCTCATTTTCATTGATTTTTGTCTAAATTCTAGCTGTTCACTTGATTATAGTGAAGTTGGTCAGACAATTGTTCGATTCTCTGCTTACACCGACTGAGTCTGAGTATGTAATGTTTCTAGTTTGAATTTTATGTTCTCCTTGTACACTAGGAAGTTCTTGATAATCTGGAATATAGAGCAGAGGCATGTTGTTTCCCTCCTTGCTACATATAATTGGATTAGACGATAGCGATGAAACAGAGGTTTCTTAGTAATTTCTCATTGTAATTTTCCTGCTTTCTGGTATCTCTATCCTGCTAATATATGATTAGTAACTGAAAAGGTATATCTGTCAATACACAAGAAAAAATATGTCCTCTCCCCTGTCTCCCTCGAGCATTTGTGTTTTATTGGTACTGAAAAGAGAATTGTTCGTTTGAATTAGCTTCCTGCAGAGAGAGAGTTCTTTTGGTGGGAAGCTTATGCCAAGTAGAAGCTGTTTTAAATGAGTTATCTATGATGTTATTTCAAGATGATATTGCTATTTGTGTTTGGTAGTTTTTGTTTTCACAAGGGATTTCACTTTTTGTTTTGTTCTGTTCTGCGGCTTCTGCCCATCTTTGTATTGTTTGTTAATTGGTTTTAGTAGTGGAATGCTTCTCCACCTGAGCCAGTTGGGACCATTGATGACAATATGGACGGACGCATTGTTAGCAGTGGCGGAACTGGAATTTTAGTGTAGGGGTGGCTTTTGGTCTGGACCATTTGGTGTTGGGGTGGCTTAAGCCTATAAGTTTAAACCTAATTTAATATCTCAACCAAAATAGGTAGCGAAAAGAAAGGAGGTTTGGGATTTTGGGGGTGGCTCAAGCCAGGTTAAGCCTGGATGTATTTCCGCCCTAGATTGTTAGTTCTCTAAAACCTTATCCAGAGTCGAAATCTGCGTGTTTCATACCCAAGGATGTAGTTGTCAGCATTCAACATATTCTAGAGCAGACTAGAATCCATTGAAGAATCCTTTTTGGTTTTGTGTCCCGATGCCTTGTGTATGTTTTTTGGGGTATTGATAAATTACAATCAGGCTCACATGCGGAAGATTCCATATCAACAGAAAATCAGGACTCTTATGAATACGCATGATTTCTATGTTAATTTTCGAGTATGTATGATGCTGTTTTGCTTTTTCGGTGCAACCTCTGCTTTAGAACTCTGACTTACTGCTTCTGGAACTCACTAACTCATGTAAAACTGGGAATCTGTGACTTTTTCGCAAAGAATTTTACATTTGCATCAGGAAGTTCTTCGCTTAGTTCTGCAACCCTTTCTCATATATTTGTTATTAACTTTTGGTGTGTCATGAAACCCTTTATCGTCTGTTTTCTTAACAATAATAATCCTTATTCTGCTTTCAAGAGACTAAAGTTTCACTCCTAGTATCTAACTCTTTTTATTGGCTTGATTAGGTACTTAAATCAGCTGGGGATGGTATCTATTTCAGAATATAAAGTCTTTTGCAGACGAACTTTAATCGGTGGGAACCTTGGTCTTCTCAGATCCGCAACTATGGTTCTGACAAGGAAGTGGAGGTCTTCTCAGAACCTTGGTCTTCTCAAATCAGCTGGGGATGGATTTTTTCTTATCTTTAACTGATAAAGGGAAGGCTAGGACAGAGTGATGCTGATGTATTTTCTTTGACCTGGTGATAGCAGATGAAGATGTGGTTAAATCGTGAAGCTGAAGATAGGGTCAAAGTGGCCTATGTTATCCAGATGTTTTTATTGGGTCGCCATGACATCTCTGGTGTTGAGCTAGACACATGACATTTGGTGGACAACCTGGTGTCCCACTTTTAACAAGTTCCCGTGGCTGAACAAAGAAGCTGAGAAAAAAAACAATTGTCTAGTAATGGTGTACCGACTATCAAACCACAAGGACTTGGTAAGTCTTGTTTTTCTCATTTTGATTAATTTTTTTCTAAATTCTAGCTGTTCACTTGATTGTATTGAAGTTGCTCAGACTATTGTTTCGATTCTCTGCTTACACCGACTGAGTCTGAGTATGTAATGTGTCTAGTTTGAATTTTATGTTCTCCTCGTACACTAGGAAGTTCTTGATAATCTGGAATACAGAGCAGAGGCATGCTGTTTCCCTCCTTGCTACATATAATTGGATTAGAAGATAGCGATGAAACAGAGGTTTCTTTGTAACTTTTCATTGTTATTTTCTTGCTTTCTGGTATCTCTATCCTGCTAATATATGATTAGTAACTGAAAAGGTATTTCTGTCAATACACAAGACAAAATATGTCCTCTCCCCTGTCCCCGTCAAGCATTTGTGTTTTATTGGTGACGGACTGGATGTATTAAGGTGCTTACTCATTACCTCATATATACATTATCTACAGCAAGTGTGGTGGGACTGGGATCTATTCTTGTCTACAATTCCATGCTTCTTTTGACATCAGAGAGTTGGGTCATTAGAATTTTGAACCTTGCTACTGAAAAGAGAATTGCTCGTTTGAATTACCTTCCTGCAGAGAGAGTTCTTTTGGTGGGCAGCTTATGCCAAGTAGAAGCTGTTTTAAACTGAGATAACTAGGATGTTAGTTCAAGATGATATTGCTATTAGTTTTCGGTAGTTTTTGTTTTTACAAGGGATTTCACTTTTTGTTTTGTTCTGCCCCATCTTTGTATTGTTTGTCAATCGGTTTTAGTGGTGGAATGCTTCTCTACCTGAGCCAGTTCCTATTGGTGACAATATGGACAGACATATTGTTAGTTCTCTCAGAGTCGAAATATGTGTGTTTCATACCCAAGGTGTAGTTGTCAGAATTCAACATATTCTAGAGCAGACTAGAATCCATTGAAGAATCCTTTTTGGTTTTGTGTCCTGATGCCTTGTGTATGTTTTTTGGGGTATTGATAAATTACAATCAGGCTCACATGCGGAAGATTCCATAACAACAGAAAATCAGGACTCTTATGAATACGCATGATTTCTATGTTAATTCGAGTATGTATGATGCTGTTTTGCTTTTTCGGTGCAACCTCTGCTTTAGAACTTACTGCTTCTGGAACTCACTAACTCATGTAAAACTGCGAATCTGTGACTTTTACGCAAAGAATTTTACATTTGCATCAGGAAGTTCTTCGCTTAGTTCTGCAACCCTTTCTCATATATTTGTTATTAACTTTTGGTGTGTCATGAAACCCTTTATCGTCTGTTTTCTTAACAATAATAATCCTTATTCTGCTTTCAAGAGACTAAAGTTTCACTCCTAGTATCTAACTCTTTTTATTGGCTTGATTAGGTACTTAAATCAGCTGGGGATGGTATCTATTTCAGAATATAAAGTCTTTTGCAGACGAACTTTAATCGGTGGGAACCTTGGTCTTCTCAGATCCGCAACTATGGTTCTGACAAGGAAGTGGAGGACTTTGATATAGTCATCTCAGGCACATTTCATTCATCATGTCATAAAGTCGTCATAAAGTGTGGCAGTGGATGATGTGCTTTTCCTTGAGGATTTCATTGCTTCCAAATACGTTGGGATTACGGAGTTGTCTAATATTTGAAGTCATGTTGATGTGAAACGTCTGTCACTCTTGCGAGAGCATTGTCCACCATTTCGTCTTCTGTATACCTTTGTGTGTTCTGTGTCAATCAGGGGCTTGTAATCACTTGTAAATCAGTATGAATGTTTCCTCAAATGATGTGAAAATACACAACTTTTACCAAAATTGTAAGAACCATTTTTTGGGGACCATGGTTTTTTTGAGGGGACCATGGTTTTATTAGGCCACCTTCCCTCTAGTTATAAGGGGTGTCCTAATGCGTTGAAATTACTAACCTACCCTTAACCTAATTTAATTTAAAACCAACCTAATAACCACCCTCTCTCACTCTATATATAACCACCACCTCCTCCCACCACCACCGCCCATCACCGCCGGTTACTACCACCACCACCTCCGACCATCACCACCGCCCACCGTCGCCGATTACCACCACCACCTCCTCCCACCACCACCGTCGATTACCACCACCACCACCTCGATTATCACCACCACCAACCACCAATTACCACCACCAACAACAACCACCACCACCTCTATATATATATATAAGCTTAATTTAAATCTTTAGCAAAGATATTCTCACAAACCCATTACTTGTCGTTTGTTTTTGGTTGAAAAAATGAGAAGTAATCCTCAACATGAGTTGAAAATGGAAGTTGTGGAGAGGTTTAATGGAGGTTACAGTGTTGAGTTCGGTTACTTGTTCATCTCACAAGGCAACCGAACGACACATTGAATGAGTTCGTTTACTTGTTCATCCTCACAAAGCAACCGAACTACACCTTCGGATGAGTTCGGTTCTATATGCTTTATAACTATGTTACCGGGCGACGAGTTCGGTTGTTTCGCATAAATGTATAAAGCGCCATGTAACCGAACTCTAGGGTTAAAAACATAAGAAAAAAGTTGTCATGTAACCGAACCTTCTTTTTTTTCCCATTATTTTTATTTCTTTTATAACCGAACTCTATTAACTTTGTTCGGTTATTTCAAAAAATCTTAAAACTTCCATGTAACCGAACTTTACGGTTAAAAACATAAGAAATTTTTGTTTGTTAAGTTCGGTTGGTTGTGCAATTGATCTCAAGTTTGCGAAACAACCGAACTTATTAAACTTAGTTCGGTTGGATCGCAAAAGCATGATGTTTGCGAACCAACCGAACCTTATACACTTGGTTAAAATTTATTTGTACGTAAAGTCTCGGTTAGTTGCGAACCAACCGAACATACCGTCGCATGTCGAGCTTCCATTAATATGGAGTTCGGTAACTGCGTGTTTGGATCAAACAACCGAACTACACCTTCAAACTAGTTCGGTTACTTGTTTATCTCCCAAGGCAACCGAACTACACATTCATATGAGTTCGGTTACTTGTTCATCCTCACAAAGCAACCGAACTACACCTTCAGATGAGTTCGGTTACTTGTTCTTCATATAAAATAACCGAACTGTTCAAAATCCAGAGTTCAAAATTTTACATTTTTTGGGGGAAGTTTTTACCAATTCAACATACATTATCTAAGTTTGGAACATACTTGTTCACCCAAATATTCTTCCTCCTAGGTTGTGGTTGATAAAATCCATTATTTGAATACTCAAAGGGGGTGAATTGGAAAAAAATATTTATTTTTCATGTTTTTCTCCTTCATCTTCTCTAACTCTACTCTCACAATAATTCTACTCAACTAATAATAAACCCATCTTTTAATTTAATCTCACTAATTGTTTTTAACTAAATCATTTCACTAATCATAACCTAAAATTAATTAAGAGGGTAGATTAGGTATTAAATAAATAACTAGATATGGGGTGACCTAGAATTACTTCTAATGTCTTTACCCAAAATAAAACCATGGTCCCCCTCAAAAAAGGCTGGTCCCAAAAAACGGTTCAATTGTAAACTCTCTTGTCGGATGCACGAGTTATTTACCAAGTGGGCTGTATAATTAAACAAACCCACCGAGATCACCTGTGGGCTTATACCGTGCCTCATGGGCCATTTAGTTTTTTTTTTATATTAGGGTTCAAGAAGTTTTCCTTATAAAAGAAAACCACATGGATCTTCCTGCCTTCTTCCATTTAGTTACGGCGGCGCATATCATTCCTCCTGCCTTCCTCCATTAAACATCTTCTCCATCAACACCACGATCACCTCCAATTGGTATGAGCGGACTCGGAATTAGGGTTTTCATTTTATTTATATCACCGTTTGATTGGCTGTACGTTTTATGGAAAATCAATACAATTTTCACTGGTTTACAACTTTATATATATGACTTGTGATAGGGTAATATGGTCGTTATGTATTTCTAGGTTAAGCACCATTATGAATTTTCCTTAAAAGATTTCCTTTATCTGTACAGCCATCTTCTTCAGGTTAGAAGCAAATGTAATTGCACCTTTTTTTTTTTTTTTTTTTTGGAGTAATGTTCAATTTTGCAAGCACATGAAAGCATACGCGTTGCACATGCCAACCGGCTAGTAATGATCATGTTATCTTTTGTACATCTAAGATATGAATATTGGAATTTCTATAAACAACTTGGAGGGAGTACTGGACCAAGAGCAACTCCAAGCACATTCTTACAAAAGGATTCTGCCGGTTCCTGCAACTGCTGCTGTTTTTCTTGTTGATAAGTGAGTTTAATATTTTGAAGCTTAATGTCTTTACATGGGGAAGTTTCACTGCAGTCCAACTTCACTGCAACTTGTGTTGCCGATGTTCCTTGTATGTCAACGAATGTTACCTGACTGATTTGTATCCCGGAATGCTGTTAAAAATGAAGACAGTTAAAACAACTTTAGTATGTACTACTGTTATTAGTTTACTATATGCTTTTGATTACTTACCTGGTCTGGACATCCTTCTTTAAGCGGACAGTAATTTTGATCGATAAATATCGGATTATAAACGTCATTCATCGTAATGTGTTTAAATACTACTCCTTTAACAAACCCTTTACTAGGCCTTCCCCAAGATTTGATTCTCAATCCATTTTGAGTCCCGGTGAATACAACGGTCTTTACGGTCACGTTTTGCACGCCTTCTTCTTCGAGGTCATGAGCCAAACTCCCAATGCTGTAACAAATGACAAACATCGGTGTAAATGCAGCGCTTTTCAATTAGAAGAATGCATCGAGGATTAAGCCCTTACCTTATACCATGTCCAGGACCACATGCAACACGCTGAATCCATAAATTTTGAGTGCCAGGACCAATAGATATGCAATCATCTCCAGTCTTGATACCAGCATTCAAGACTTTAACATTGAACGAGTTCTGAATGTGTATCCCATCTGTGTTAAGGCTTTCGTCTGGTGCACTGATTTTGATTCCTTGTAATAACACATTCTTACACGAGTGAACAACAATGTGGAACAACTTGGCGTTCAAAGAAATTACATTTTGAACTAGGATGTTATTCGAAGTGTAGAACGCGAGCGTCTGCATATAAAACAAACATCATATTCAAGACATCGTTCATAGTATTTCAAAGGAGTAGCCAGAAATGAATTAACATATTTTTGCATTTCAAGAAAGACGTACCGTTGGTCCCTCGGGGCATCCTTGTTGACTGGAAGCCTTACAAGCATATAAGCTAGTTCCCCGACCATCAAGAAATCCACCAATTACAGACACCCCATCGACTCGATCAAAAAGCAACCAATTCTGAGCGGAAACATTCATTTGCTTATAATCAGGAGCAATAAGAACCCCATCAATCTGAAATGTGATTTCCGAGTTGTTACAAGGTCCTTTAAAAACAGTCTCACCAATAGTATACTTCTTACGAGGTACATATACAGTTGATGGTACCATTGAACTACAAGAAGCATCCCAAGCTTTTAAAAACGCTGAACTTGAATCAGTCTTTCCATCTGCTTTCGCACCAAAATGTTCAACATTGTTAATATAATGTGCTTTAGCTGCTAAAGCTACCATGGTAACGATGATGAAGAATAGAGGTAACGGAATGCAGTTGGTAGATTTTCTTGATCTTACCATGGTGCTGGTTTATAGTAGAATAAGAAGAAATATTTCATGGTAAGATTTGGGTACTGGAGTTTGCTTTTATAGGGATAAAAGGTCAATGCAGCTTTGAGCAAACTAAAATGAAGCAGTTATTTGGCTGTTAACTTGAACTCTAATAAGTAAACCGAAAGCTGTTTTATTAAGACATTGATAAGCAAAGTCAATGGAAGATGAGGTCATTGCTAGCATCACTAACTCGAGTTCAACGTTCATTAAAATATAAATCTCAACGAACGTGATCGATATGTTAAGTAAAGAGAGCCGTAAGTCTTTAACTTGATCCTTCCCTGGTGCAATTCATGGCGATGAATTAAGACTATATGCACGTTTTCAGTTTCAACCCAAAAAACGGTAACTTCTCTGGTACGTCACAAGGAACTTTTTAAGTAACACGATTTATGTTCCCCAACACTGCGGACGTTGACATTGCAATATAATGTTGGAAGAGTATGTGAAAGAAAGTTGGACAAAATCTAGATTTGTACGTATATATATATATTCTTATTTGTTGCTTTGCACAGTTATCAACATATTGCAATGAAGTAAATTTCAAAATTGGTGAAACTTTGAGTTCTTCACAAACATTGCAATTTGGAAATACGTTGTTAGAACCGTTGAAGTTATCATGCCGTTGACAAATAGCTTTCACACTATTAACTTGATTTAGGGATGTCAAGTATAACGAAACTAATATTAATTGAGGAAGGCAGGAATCTCAGCTGATGTCCATTAGAGTTTAAATGGAGCAAGCTCAGCTGATGTCCATTTCCTATTAAGTGGCGCAGATTTAGTTTCTTGCATGTGGACATAAGAGTGACAAACCCAGAACAGTACGTACTAGTGTTTCGGTTTCATTGTTTTTAATACTTTGCAGAGGGGTGTGCGGATTTTTCTTTGCCTCTCTACCTGGAGTTATACTTAGTAAACCCTCTTCTTAGAAAAAAGTGACAATTCAAACTAAAATAACTCGTGTCAAAACGTAACTTGTCAAGATAGATGCTTCTTTTGGTAAAATCAAAAGTGGAGGGCCAGGTGAATGAATCACACCGGAGTTGGAGTGAGTTCCGTAAGAAAATCCGTACCATTTTCTCGAACATGTGCAAGAAAAAACACTCTCATGGCGCCGCCATAACTCGACATTGGAAATGTTTCAGCAAATTTCTTCCACTAATTACACTAAAATATATTATCACATATATTATCCACTAGGATTTCTTTATTTTATTGTGAGCACAGGAATTACGATGGCATCCGAGTGTCCACAAACAATATTCGCATTTGTAAATATCAACGTCGTAAGATATAGAATAGAAATGAAACGATATTAAATACGATGACTCATCGACTCAGAGTCTTCGGACTCGTCATTGTCTTGCCAAGGGAGAATGGATTCAGCGATTCCACGGGGTTTCGATGCACATATCGTAAAGTATAACACTAATAATAGAAAGTACGGTGCTGGAATGTAAATAACACAGTAATTTACGTGGTTCAGCACTAAGGCTTACGTCCACGGGATTGGTGTTTCACTATGTGCTGAGGAGTTACCGAAGAAGTCGAATGACTTTAAGTGAGTAACGATGCTTGAAGGGGAAACATGATACATACTTACTCTTCCTATTTCTCTTTCCTATACTCTTCTCTAATTCCTAGCAATTGGTCGACCCCATTTTCTCTTAGTGAAAAGGGGTATTTATAGGGAAGATACGTGGGGTCCACCGTCAGAGACCGTTTGAATCTTATCTTCTTGTTCTCTGTGCTGATCCCGCTGGTATCTTCGCTCTGAACCGGTGTTCCCAGCGGCTGTTCTTGATAACGCTGGGTCGACGCTTGCTCTTCCACTGACTAGTTGACACGTACCCTCTGGCTAGGGCACTTAATGCGGGTGGTTGGGCTGTCAGCTCGTGTCAGACAGCTGTCTGCGGCTCCCATCACATCCGTGTCAGCTAGGCTAATCCCCGCCGTTGAACTTAGATCCTTCTCGAGATGGAGTAAAGTGAATCCTTTGGTATTCCTCGGTGCTTTGCGGTAGTTCGTTTCTTTAGTGCTCCCTGATCTCTGGCCGTCGGATTAGTTCGATGATGAACATATATCTTCACTGGAGGTTTTTTGGGTGCTGGCGCGTGGCATCACGCCTTGAAGCATCCGGCTGTGCGTTCTCCACGTGTAATTTCTTAGACACGTGGCGAGTTGGGAATTCTGTGGATACACTTATGTTTCAATTTAAGACATTGTAAATATTTAGCAAAGAATCTTTGAATTTATTGCCCATACTGATCCGGCCAACATGGGTGCTTGGGGCCTGACGTCAATCAGGCTGGAAGGAGATCGCTGAATCATCCGCTCATCATGATAAAGATCAGGTCATATATTATATATACGCAGCAATTATCGACTTTACGCCGCAGTGATTTTTGAATTCCGAACATCTCTATAATACAAACAAAACTATCTAAAACTAAAAAGTCAATATTGTCTTTATTATTGCATTGAGACCTGGGTTGCACAGACGCGGACGCGTCGACGCGGACACGACACGACGCTGACGCGGACACTACAAAATTTTCAAAAAACTAGGACGCGGACACGTATATACATATTTTATTTATATATTATTTATATATATAATCATGTATTTATACATCAAAGTCAAGTATTTCGACCCTAAAAATTAGAAAATAATGTTACATATGTATAAATTTCAAAAGAAAAGAAGATATCGTTTGTTTATACACGCCGAATGTCAAATAATCAGTCACTATTAAACACATAGCACAATCAAAATGCATTCTTAGATCAACACATGTCCAACTAAGGGTATACGTGATGTCATTTTCAATTACAAAATCCTAATAAAGACCTAAATTATTAATCTAAATGTTGTCTTTCTTCATTTGGTTAATAATAGTAAAAATAAAGGAAAAAATTTATATGAAAATGAAAAAAAAAATGCGTCGGACACGCGTCATCGGTGCGTCCAAACCAGACGCGTGCAGGACGCGTAAATTGGTGCGTCGGACACGCGTCGTGTCAGTATCCCACGCGCGTCTCGTGTCCGCCGCGAGTCGGACGCGGACACGGCTCAAGAAATGGAGCGTCCCTGCAACCCAGGTTGAGACACGACAGAATTAAAATATTTTGCTACGTTTTTGGTCATGTACGTTGTCGAATCATTTAGCAGGAAAAAAAATCGTGCTGAGGTCAAGTGGATTGAGAATTGAGGTAGAAGCTATAGCAGGGGTTGCATTTTGGAACAAGACGTGGGTTTCTATACGTCATTCAAATACCCTTCGGGTATTTTGAGTACTATACTGTAGTTGAACGATTCAATATGGTATACTTTAGTTTATGCACTATACTTGTGTCCATACACGCGAAGACTCTAAAATAGTACGGTCTCAGTTCTTAAAAACCTCATCTAACAAACTCATCTGCGAAGTTGATAATATCTGCCTGCGGGTGACGGGAATAATCCATTTGGCTCGGAACCTGACTCCTACACTTGAGGTCAGTTGTCATGTCAATTTGAATCTTAAGTAAAGAAACTCCTCAACATACCGATAGAGTAATGAACGGCTTGTGGTTTTTAAATGGTAGTTGATAGTAGTCTAGCACCTTGAGAATGTTATTTTACCTATAACAACAGCCCAGTCAAATTGACATGACGTACAACTGAGATTTAAATGATTCTTGGTAAGTATTAAAAATGGGTCATTTGTCCAAAAAAATTTAAAACACGGTTCAAATGGACGAGTAAAAAAAAGTACGGGTCAAATAGCCAAAACAAAAATAGCAAGGATGAAACTGAATTCATCCTGGCTTATACTTAAAAAATAGCAAGGATGAAACTGGATGCATCTTGTGTAAAATAAAAATAAGAAAAAAATATTTAAAATTGACAGGATGAAACTGGTTACATCTTGCCTATTTTTAAATTTTTGTCCATTTAAACAGTATCTTTTTAATTTTTGGCTATTTAAACAGTATCAAAACCTAAGTGTCTTTTTCACCCAGGAATTGTTAATTTTGGTCTTTTTGACCAATTTTGTGTAATTGAATGTGGCTACAAGTAGGATATCTAGATGATTTGGTTCCATGGATCTTGGCCAACCGGATTTTGTACCACATGTTGATAATACCACATTTCACAAAACAGATGCTGTTTGCAATATTGGTGGAGTCATTTCTTTTTGTTTTAAGTCGATAAGTTTCTCAATGAATCAATTAGGGGGAAAACTGGAAAAAAAAATGTCTTCTAGACAAATTTATAATTAGTAGCGACTTGTGTCATTATCAAACACTTTTTCCTTGCAACCAGCCCAAATTAATACAAGAAGCTGCATTTTTATTTTTATTTTTTGAAATAGGCAAAGATAATATAAATAAGAGAGGGTGCCAAGATAGCACCTTCCAAAAATACATGAAGACTTGAGCAAGGTACTTAGAGTGCTCACAGCAAAAAACTACTCTCTAAACAAACTTGCCCAATCATCATCATAATTGCAACTTACAATATTATAGGTCGGTGTGGTGTACTTCCCCGATCCTTCCTGGTTCACAGTATACATTACAGTGTAAAGACTAAGGACCAAGATTTATGATATGTCAATGAGACTAGAGTTTTATATACTCTCATCAAAAACTACTATATATATGACTATTTCAATTTAAAATAAAAAATAATAATTGCACCAAAATGGAACCAAATATAATTTATAAAATTACTACAGTATGACTTGTGATTTTTTATACCAGGGTTAGGTGAAGTAACCAACTATGGATTGCCCTCTATAAATTCAAACAATATTCCTCATTCTCAACTCACAAGTATTCCTTTTGGAAAAGTTAAGATTTGACAAAAGAAACACCAAAACAAAAAAATCAATATGCCTATCGAAGGTATTTCAGTTTCTCCAGGTCCTGTATGTGTTACAGGTGCTGGAGGTTTCATTGCTTCATGGCTGGTTAAAATTTTATTGGAAAAAGGTTACAGTGTTAGAGGAACTGTCAGGAACCCAGATGATCCTAAGAACTCACATTTAAGAGATCTTGAAGGTGCAAAAGATAGGTTGATGTTATGTAAAGCTGACCTTCTTGATTATGGCAGTCTTCTTGATGCCATTAAAGGTTGTGAAGGTGTTTTTCATACTGCTTCTCCCGTTACTGATGATCCGGTAAATTTCTTTATTAGGGGCGAATTTTATAGTTCAGGGTTTTGTTCATTGTTTCTTGTGTTCTTACATCGTTTTTTTTTTAAATCTAGGAACAAATGGTTGAGCCTGCAGTGAATGGAACCACGAATGTTATCAAAGCTGCAGCTGAATCAGGTGTGCATCGTATTATATTCACATCTTCCATTGGAGCTGTTTATATGGATCCAAACAGGAGTCCAGATGTTGCTGTAGATGAGGAATGCTGGAGTGATCTTGATTTCTGCAAGGATACTAAGGTTTGTTAAAATTTTAACATCTTTCCCTTGTTAATTGAGGCCTGAACGTTCAGGTTAACATTGCGTAATGAAAAATTAACTTCGGACCATTTGAATTGTTATGCAACCTCTAATAACTATACCGGCTATGAATAATTTTATTGCAGAATTGGTATTGCTATGGAAAAACAATGGCAGAACAAGCAGCATGGGAAGTATCAAGAGAGAAAGGGGTAGATCTAGTAGTAATAAATCCAGTTTTGGTGTTGGGTCCTCTTCTTCAACCAACAGTTAACGCAAGTATAGTTCACATAATGAAATATTTAACTGGTTCAGCTAAAACATATGCAAACTCTGTTCAAGCCTATGTTCATGTCAAAGATGTAGCTTTAGCTCATATTCTTGCTTACGAAACCCCATCTGCCTCTGGAAGATATTTGTGTGCAGAAAGCGTACTTCACCGTGGAGACATTGTTGATATTCTTGCCAACTTCTTCCCTGAATACCCAATTCCAAACAAGTAAGCCCGTTTCTATCACTTCTCTCTTTGTCTTAGTTACTCACCGAAAGTGTGAATTTTTTTTTTTTTTGTAATGGATCGTAACTGCTATTACCATGCACCGTTGTGATTTATCATCTATGTTAGTTCTGTTATTAGAAATATTGAAGGTTTACAAAAGTTTAGGATAAGATTTGGATCTAGTTTTTACGTAGATGTTGGTGGTGAAATCATTAGACGTTCATAGCTACAACTTTAACTCAAAACTGGTTGAAAATTGCCAAGCCGAATCAGAAAAAAATTATCTTTAATGATTACAAAGGTGAAAAAGATTCCTTGGCTGCAAGAGAAAAATTGATGAAAAATTAAGTTATTATTCCATCTTTACTCTTTACTTATTATTACAATTTACAAAGGTCAATAATGTATATGCACTTTAAACATGGATGAAAAATTGATGCTAAGATTTTATGGACCTTGAGTTCTCTTCTAGTAGCAAGTCGCACTCACTTCAAAAGTCCTAGTATTTACCTAACTCATGGCTTTTGGTGCATGCTGTCCCAAGGGTCTGTTTTTCATTAGGTGTTTTCTTTGAATCTCTCTGAATTTTGATGACTAAAGTGCCACATCAATGCGCGACTCAAGTTCCAACAGTATTTTCTTTAGATTATTAGATACTGAATCATTGATGCACATTTTATATTTTACACTGTACTATGTATGTATTTCAGGTGTTCGGATCAAGTTAAACCAAGGGCTCAACCATACAAATTCTCAAACAATAAGCTCAAGGATTTGGGTTTGGAGTTCACTCCGGTGAAACAATGCTTGTATGACACTGTCAAGAGTCTTCAAGAGAAAGGTCACCTTCCCATTCCTGCTCAAACTGAAGTCACTCTCCAAATTCACTCTTGATCGACTTCATCTTTTTATTGCAATTGAAAAAATACATGCCATTGGATTATGCTCCAACACATCTACCTAATGTAATCTAATGTCAGAGAAAAAAAAGAAAGTTAAATACTACTCCCTCCGTTCTTAAATAATAGGCTGGTTTCATGTACAAATTACACATGAAACCAGCCTATTATTTAAGAATGGAGGGAGTACTTGCTTAATATTGAGAAGTGAGTTTCAAATTGTATTTGGTTTCAGAGTTGCTTAACACAAAAGGCCACTGTCTCTCGTATTTGTTGTGTATCATGTCGATTAAGACTTAAAATCGTTTGCCCATGAAAGTTGGAATTTTGAAGCACCCCATGAAGGACCCGATGGATACCCATTTAAAATAAGCAAAGCCTTCTCTGCACAATCCCTATTGACGAACTTAACAAACCCACAGCGTTTTCCTAAAGGTATGTGCACATGGGATAACTCTCCAAATGGGCTAAAAGATCGTCCTAACAATTCCTCAGTCATATCAGAGTCAAAACCATCGACAAATATAGTTGTATTATCCGGAACACTCTCATTCTGAGTTCGCGGAGTACTCTGGTAAGTGGCTTTTGGATCTTGTTGTTGACCGACACCAACAAATCTAAAGTCATCAGCACTGTCATCCTGAGACTTATTTTCCGAGCCAAAAGAAGCCCAGTTCAACCTGAAGTTCTGCTCAGTATGTCTTTAAGATTCTTTCTGCCGCAGTATGACTATTAAATTCAATGAACCCGTGACTCTCAGATTGACATGTAGCCTTGTTGCGGATAATTTTCACGTTCAGAACCTCGCCAGTGTGAGCGAAGCAACCACGAATGTAAGACTCTTCCATCCAATAGTGTAAATCCCCAATACAAAGAGTACGAACTTCATCAGCACTTTCAGGCTGCGACGTACCAGATGCATACGCTTGTTGTGCTGGTGGCTGGTGATGTTGCATCATCATGTTAGGAGCAGCACCTTGTACAGCTTCCGTAGGTGTATTTGTGGCTCCTGGTTGCATCTTTCTAAGAAAACTAGAGAAAAGCACTAACCCTAGTTTCAGGGCTTAAGAGGCGGATTTGTTGAACCGATAAGAGTGATTTTCCTGAATTTTTAAAGCGGTAATAACAAGTAGAAATAGTTATACAGTAGGTGGGATCGGGGAAAAAACCCTAACACTCGAAGAAAACACGAAAAATAAAATAATTTCAATGTGTGTCTAGAGTTACAGAAGCTTAGAGATGTATTTATAGAGTTCGGATACTTAGAGTTTCTCCAATGGCACGTGTGTGGAGATAAATGTCAAAATCCACCTAGGTTCCACTAAAGTAGGCATCTATATGACAAACTTCTATTTATAAGCTCTCCCCAGAAGACCATGTGGGACGGCATATAGACGAATGGGTAGAGAAGAGAAGAAGGAACGTAAAAAATCACTGACCGAGAAGAGAAGAAGGAAAGACTAACTAACCATAACAAATTACTGACCGAAAATTGTTACTCTTTGACCGAAATGAGGTTAAGTTAGATGTTATTTTTTGACCGAAATCAATGGAGAAAATGATATTTTCAATTTAATTTGTTAGTAGATAAGGAAGTAAAATGTACTAAACCGGCCGGTAGGATTGACCGATTAAATTGGACATATTTTCCATTTATTTGTTAACAAAATAATTAGATGCAGAATTTTGAGAGAATATGTAATTGATTTTGTTCGGTTGGCATGGTGTGGTGGTGGCATATCTCAATAGTAATGGAGCATTAAATGAGAAATGGGGGGGATCCAGGAGATGCGGAGGAGGCCTAACAGACACTAAGTGAACTCCCCATTAACCCTCAATCTTCATACAGTTCAGGCACAAACTAGTAAATAACTGGCGTTGATTGGCAAACTGAAACTCATTACAATCCAAACTACAAAAAGTCTTTATGCGATGGTAGTAAGAGGATCTGGGAAGAACATCACCAAATAGATTGAATCAATCAATGCTGGAATAGGGTTCAGATATTCTATCAATGTTCTTCCCTGAACATCTAATCCCAAACAAGTAAGTGCATTTTACATACCTATATATCAGTTGATTCAGTTCTCTCTTGGTTACTTTCATTTCAAAAAATGCATTATTTAGCGATCAATTTTTTTTTTTTTTTTTGTTGCAAAATGCCATCAATTTCTGTTTTATGTGTTAGGAGGATATTTTAGTTATATGGCTTTATAATTCGGAAAACTGCCAACGTTATATAATGGAGGCCGCTAAAATGGTCGATTGTGGTGATATTGCAGAGAGGCGAAAAAGATGTTGCAGAAAAGACAGAGAAATGTTGCTAATTAATAATGAGGATGAGAAACAAACCGTTCCAAACACTGCTACTGCTACTGGTACTAGTAGTGCTGTTGTTATGCTTGATGAAGTAGTATCTGATATACTTTGCAGAATCCCTGCAAAATCACTTATGCGGTTCAAGTGCGTATCTAAACCTTGGCGTTCTTTGATCAAAGATCCATACTTTATTGATTTACAGTTTACCAGAGCAAGAAAATTTCAACGTTTATTTTTCATCGTTCCACAAGTTGGTGTTATACCTTGACACTTATTGTTATATCTATTCTCCTACCTGTGGTTTTGGATACGATGCTGCCACTAAGAAACACAAAGTTATCTGCATGTGGGAAATGTCACAAAAACAGGTTGATGGTACAATCGCTAATGGACCAGTTTGTGAGGTCTTGACTTTAGGCAACAATTCTTGGAGAAAAATCAAAGCTGCCCCGCCTCGTCATTTTTCTCGTGCTTCTGTATATGTGAATGGATCAATTTATTGGCTCCCTGGTACAGCGACGGATCCAGGAATTTATATTTGGGTGGGCTAAAAAAATAATTTTCTCCAACTCTCAACTTAATTTATCTCAACTGCGGTAATATACTTAAAGCTGAGTATGGGCATGTCACACGATCTCTTTTCCTTGGAGCATAAAGCTTTGAATCAAATTTTTTCACCTTGTAACTAATATTAGGGAGGAATAATTTGCGTATCGAAAATAATAATCCTGATTTATTTAGCGGCCCAAGGCCGCTCAATTTTTTTCTAGTTTTAAAGGTTATTATAGGGATGCAAAAATATTTGGAGTTTGTACATATACGCATAATAAGTCATGACATATTGTATTTTTATCTCATGAATACACTGCATTTTTAGATTATACATAGACATACATAAAATTGCAGTCACTTCATAGAAGAAAAATGAATTTTTGGACAAACACTTGCTTTTTTTCTTTTTTTAAAGGTGGACAAACGCTTGCTTAGTTAAGGACAAGACTCCCCCACTTGACACACAGTTTTATTTTATCAAACTGACACGTAACAGGTAAGCCCATTCAATACCTGATTTTAAGAAACATCATGAATACTTGTTTTTCCATATAGCCTTTGAACGGTTGAGATGCTATTCAAAAATTAATCCATGCTGGAAAGGGTTCCAAAATCTTCAGATTTCTTCCACACAGAATCATATTTTAACAATTAATGGGCTAATTAAAATTTACACCTGGACTAAATTTTACAAATGTTAAAAATATCACTAACAAAACATCTTTTTAGAAATTTTGGGGTGGGCTTCAGCCTGGGTAAGCCACCCCTAATACCGTCCCTGCCCTGGTATGTTCGAGAGTGACAAGTGGAACAATGGTGCTGATGTATTTATGGTTGCATTTGATGTTGGAAAAGAACTATTCAGAATGATTCAAATTTCCAATTTCAGATGTGTTGATTGGCCTTCTGATCCTAATCCACACTTGGAGCGCTGTCATTTACTATAAGTGAATGGATGTGTTGCTATATTACGCAGAATTAGTGCTGACATTGTGGAGCTATGGATATTTGAAGACAGTGACAAAGAAAGTACTTATAAAGCTACAACTATGGATTCTATTAACAAGAACTGGACTAAGAATAATATCACATTACCTGTTCGTTGGGTCGAAGGGCGAGATTTGTATTTTCATACTGCTAGTGGAACAGATCAAATGATCCTCGAAATTCATATAAGGAATTCTGATGGACGTTCAAATGCCGTGTTGATTTATTCTTATGATTTGAAGAAAAATTTTTTTGAGGAGATTAAAGTTAGCGGGATTCCCTTATCAGTTCCTTATTGTTTCAATACTAGACTATGTATATCCTTTTGTGAAAAATCTGTTGACCATATCAGAGTCCTAAGAGACGAATTGTAGGAAAGTGTTAGAATTAAATTTCATGATCTAGTGTCAAGATTCATATAAACTTTAGCATGTGTCATTAGAAATATTTAGCACAAAATCTTTGAATATATTGTCCATACTGATCTGGCCAACATGGGTGCTTGGGATCATGGAGTCAATCAGGCTAGAAGGCAACTGCGAAATGATCAAGATCCGGTGGTGATATATGTAACATTTATTGACTTTCCATCGCAGTGATTTTTGAATTCCAAACACCTCTAAAATACAAAAAACCCCTAAAAATAATAAGTCAGCATTGTGTTTAATATTGCATTGAATTTGAGATCGACAGAACTAAAATGTTTTTGCTGTTGTTCTATGCTGTTTTGGCCGGCCATGTTTGTCAAACCATTTGAGATTTTTTTTTTTTTTGTTTAAGTCAAGTGGATGCAAAGTCGTGGTCAGGTTTGAAGAAAATTTCCGAAGACTTCTTGCTTATGAGAACTGAGATGCATGGAAGCTAAGCAGGTGGTTGCAATTCGAAACAAGAAGAACGTGGGTTATACATTATTCACGTACATTTGGGTATTATACTGTATATAGTTGAACGATTTAAGGTATGAATTGACATGACGTACAACTGAGATTTAAATGATTCTGGGTAAGTATAAATTGAATATCCCAATGGGGGAATATTAATTTGATTTCAAGGTATACATACACTAGCTACTAATTCTTGTAATCTTCCAAATTCCAGCAAAAAACAAAATCAGTATCGCAACGAGAAACCAACTTTGCCTCTATGGTACAGTTAACTTGTACTTTCTCTCTTGGGAAGTACTGTATCTCTTTTTATAGGACGGCATATATAGTTTTATATTCTAGAATAACCTGATTTTGTACCATATGTGGACAATCATGTCACTGAAGAGATGCTATATTTTGGTTGATATAGTCAATTATTTTTGTTTTTAGTTGACAAGAATTTTCTCAATGTTATAAAGAATTTTTCTAGACAAATTTATATTTAGTTGTGTCATTATCAAGCTATATAATATAAACAAAATGTTGCGACATGGGGCAAGTATCAAACACTTTTTTCTTGCAACCAGCCCAATACTTTACAAGAAACTGCATTTCATAGCTGCAACTTGCTATATTATAGATCGGTGCACCGTGCGCCTCCTCAACCTTCCTGGTTCACAGTTCACACTATAGATTAAAGACCAAGATCTATGAGACCATGACTATTCTCATTTTTTATTAAAAAATTATTGTACCAAAATTGAACCAAATATAATTAAAAAATTACTATAGGTGAACTTGTGCTCTTTTATAACAGGGTTAGGTGAACTAAGATTGTCTCCTATAAATTCGTATCATATTCCTCATTCTCAAATCACAAGTATTCTTTTAGCAAAAGTTAAAGAAAAAAAAAATCAATATGCTTATTGATGGTGCTTCAGTTTCTTCTGGCCCTGTATGTGTTACAGGTGCGGGAGGTTTCATTGCTTCATGGATAGTTAAGATTTTGTTAGAAAAAGGTTATAGTGTTAGAGGAACTGTCAGGAACCCAGATGATCCTAAGAACTCACATTTAAGAGATCTTGAAGGTGCAAAAGATCGGTTGATATTATGTAAAGCTGATCTTCTTGATTATGGTAGTCTTCTTGATGCCATTAATGGTTGTGAAGGTGTCTTTCATACTGCTTCTCCTGTTACTGATGATCCTGTAAGTTTGATTAGCATCTTTCGTAGTTCAGGTTTCAAGGTTTTGTTCACTATATCTTTTGTTCTTACCTGTTTCTTTTGTTTTTGTTTGTTTTTTAATTTTTTTGGAACTAGGAACAAATGGTTGAGCCTGCAGTGAATGGAACGACGAATGTGATCAAAGCTGCAGCTGAATCAGGTGTTCGTCGTGTTGTATTCACATCTTCCGTTGGAGCTGTTTATATGGATCCACACAGAAGTCCAGATGTTGTTGTAGACGAGAAATGTTGGAGTGATCTTGATTTCTGCAAGAATACTAAGGTTTGCTGAAACTTTAACATCTTTATTCACACCCCACACCGTCCCTTGTTTGATGAGTGCACAAGTTAACATTGCGCAGTGAAAATTATCATCTAATAAGTATACCGGTTATCAATGATTTTATTGCAGAATTGGTATTGCTACGGAAAAACAGTGGCAGAACAAGCAGCATGGGAAGTATCAAGAGAGAAAGGAGTAGATTTAGTTGTAATAAATCCAGTTTTGGTATTGGGTCCTATTCTTCAACCAACGGTTAACGCAAGTATAGTTCACATAATGAAATATTTAACTGGTTCAGCTAAAACATATGCAAACTCCGTTCAAGCCTATGTTCATGTCAAAGATGTAGCCTTAGCTCATATTCTTGCTTACGAAACTCCATCTGCCTCCGGAAGATATCTATGTGCAGAAAGCGTGCTTCACCGTGGTGACATTGTTGAGATTCTATCAAAGTTCTTCCCTGAATATCCAATCCCAAACAAGTAAGTCCATTTGCACCACTTATATTTTCAATTCTCTCTTTGACAATTGGTTGGTATTGTTTTCTTTTGTGAATGGTTTCATTGTATTGTAAGTTTGTAAACAGAAAATATTACTTTTCTGTTTCTCTCTATGAATGCTCAAGCATATTTTCCACTAAATTCTTCCGGTAGCAAGTCACAGTTATGATTTCCCTCCCTATTACTTCCAATAAAAAATGATGAATTTTGATGCATGCTGTCGAAAGAGGTCTGTCTGTCATTATGTCTTACCTACGTTGTGCTGACCATGGAATCTTATTCAAGAGTGTCTGAATCTTGATGACTACAGTACTACATATTATTGATACTGATGACACATTTTATACTATGTATGTATCTCAGGTGTTCGGATCAAGTACGACCAAGGGTTCAACCATATAAATTCTCAAACAACAAGCTCAAGGATTTAGGTCTGGAGTTCACTCCAGTGAAACAATGCTTGTATGATTCTGTCAAGAGTCTTCAAGATAAGGGTCACCTTCCAGTTCTAGCTCAAACTGCTGAGGACACTCTTCGAATTCATTCTTGATTGTAAAACGCCTGCACGTACAAGGGCATTGCAGATTTCCTTGTATGTGAGCTATTAAACGTTTTTTATTACTGGTTGTTGTGCTTTAACACTTTTTTTTCTTCATGTAATCCAATGGGCATTGCAAATTTGTTTCCGATAAACTTCCAAACAGCAGACCCAGCAGAAGAGTAATCAAAGAGTAAAATCTGGCATTACATATCATATGCTATCTTTTCTGATGTGTCTCATTCAGGAAAGCTATAACGAAGATTTTGCTCATAGAAACTGAATAACTGCGACATTAAATTAGTGCTTTAAGTTAGTACTTAGTATTCCCTGATCTTTTAGGTTAAATGTTCTATATGTGAAAATTCATTCATTCGTGATACCAGTAATTAATTATGAAAATAAAAGAAAAAAAGTGAGGGGGAATTGAAATAATACCAGTTGCGGATTGTCAGCCTTTAGCTGTTTATTATCCACCACCACCTCTGTCCCATCGTTGCTGTAAGTCATGATAATCGACAAGTGCAAATTAGCAAACGAGAAAACAACAATCATGTTTTACGCGTGTCCGGTAAGGTCAATTGAACCAGATGGAATGAACTCAAAACCCAAGAAAATTCAATAATATGGAGCATTATGTACCACATATCTTGTTAACAACTACTCTATAAACACAAAGTACTTAACTTGACAAGGGTTCACCAAGGATATGCTATTGATGGGAGTTGAGCTCAAAACCCTTGTTCTACTGAAAGAGTACATATCAACTTTCAGGGTCGCTTAACATGTTCATGTTTTCCTTAAATTCAACACAAGAAAAGACTGGGGAAATCAGTCATAGATGATAATTCAGCTTTCGTGGCATATCCATAACAACCATATCATGAGATACACATTAGGACACAACCCTAAATCCTCAAGCTTTACTAGAAAAGTTTTACTGTTTTTAATTTTGATTAAATAAGGTGACTGGAAAGAATTAAAATAGTGTAGACTGCAGACTCTTCCCAAGTTAAACCAGTTTACTAATGAGCCATGGAACAACTGATTAACAAAAATTGAGAGAGAAAAATTGTGCAGTACAATCTTCACTCAGACAAAGATATGTGCACCGTTGAATCTCCAACTTAGAAGAATGTTATTTAGTAAATAAACACATCCCTACATGCTTTCAGAAACAATCAACTTAGAAGAATGTTAAAGCAGCAGTTGATTGCGTACGCACCTTACTGCCGCAAAAGTGACAAGCACATCATCTTGTACACCGTCTTTTATTGAAACCGAATAACCAATAGGTTTGATGATCTTGGTAATAGTACATGGGTAATTAGACAACCTTTCCGCCTTATGCTGATCAGCTTCAGATTTATCTCCATTTTGAGAATCTTCTAACACAGTTGGTTCTTTCTGAAACCTCCTGACATTTCCAGATTTCCTCCTTTTAGCTCCTGTCACACGACTACTGTGAGTAGTACTTTCATCAAATTCTACTTCTGGTATATGACCTTCTACCATGTTAAGCCTCCTGACATTTCCAGATTTCCTCCTTTTAGCTCCTGTTAAACGATTACTGTGAGTAGTACTTTCATGATCAAAATCTACTTCTGGAATATGACCTTCCATCATGTTATCAGAAGGCCTTAAATCAGAAATCTTCTTCCCATTCTCAGAATTTAAGTTGTCTGTGGAGGTTCTTTCTCTGATCTCACTGAGTATTGAAGACACACTCTCATTCTCATGAGTTTGCTGGGTAGTAATTGTACCCACATCCTCATCATTTGGTGCCTCGTGACCTAATTCATTCCCTTTATTTCCCTCTCTATGAGATGATTTACTTGCAACTCTACCCTTCCGCTTCCTCTTTTGCTTTCTCAGAAGTAAGCTTTAAATGCCAAAAACAAACAAACAATCAAACACGAAAATTAATCTGATCATAAGAGATGGTGAAAGTTTGAGAGTACCTTTCTTCGAATTCCTCAACATATTCTTGTAGATTCTCAACAGGTTCCCATGTATTTGATCTCTCAGGCCAATCACGCCATTTTATTAAATATTCGGTATGCCCCTAATTAATCATTAAGAAAAAATCATCATGATCTGTTAAAAATTCGTAAATTAGGGTTAAAAAAAAAGAGATAGTTATTACCTTGCGAACCCTTTTCCTTCTCACATCTTCAATTACGTAGAAACCTTGTTTGGGTGTTTGTGACCTCAGTCCTCCTCTCATATCTACTGGATCTCCTTTCTTCTTCTACTAAACGGGTATACTGAATAGGATCGGAAAAGAAGAACAAAAAAAAAATAGAGGAGAGAATACTAAAGGGCCGGGGTGGGGAAGAAAACCCAAAGTCAGTTCCCAAGACTGTGACCATTAAACGCACGATCTGTGTAGCGTCTCTAATCGTCTCCAGTCCTAAATGAGTGTGTATGTGGATGTTATTTGTGACGGTTCAAGTCAGTGCGACATTGATGCATATCCCAAGACTCGGAGTTAGCCGAACCTAGAAAGGGATTATGGACATGAAATAGGCCGTGGAATGCATGCACTGGACTAAGATGTGACATGCCCAAAAATCAAACACCCAATTGGCAAGCTCTGAATTTTGATAAGCCCAAAAAACACAAAACCTGTTCGTTGGGTAAGGACGAGATTTCTATTTTCATACTGCTAGTGGAATAGATCAAATATGATCCTGGAAACTCATACAAGGAGTTCTGATGGACGTTCAAAATGCCGATTTATTCTTATGAGTTATGACTTGAAGAAAAGTTTTTCGAGGACATTAGAGTTAGCGGGATTCCTTATCAGTCCCATATTGTCCCCAAGATCACAAGCCCAAGAGGAGCGAGCATCGCGTTCAACACTCAACAGGAAAGTGTTAGTAGGATATCTCTTCAATAGAAAAAGAAGCGCTGCATCGTTTAAAAAATTTTAACGAGAGAGAGACAGAGAGAAAGAGAGAGAGAGGGAGAAGAGAGCTCATTCAATTCCCACCCACCATGGGTACGAGTCATCAAGAGTACAACAGATCTTCGCGGGGCGTCATTATTTCCAGAATCAGTCAAGCATCAACAGTGGAAGAGCAACAAGATTGGAAGAAGAAAGAACAAGAATAAATGGCACAAATACATCAGTAAATGCAACAGGGACAAACAGTGTTTCCATAGGCACCAGATCATTTGAATTGGCAAAAGTCAAAATAAATGGAGAAGTTATGGCATTTGTTAAGGAGATCAAAAAGGGGTTTAAGGAGCTTATGATCTCTCTCACAGCCCTTGAATGGATAAGCTCCATCTTGGAACAAGAATCTTCTACTTTAAGAGAAATACCCGCATATTGGAGTTACAACAAACCTGCAGAAAAACTCTCTCTAGTCAGGAATTATTTTGCTAATGGTGAAATGCTGAAACTAACTCGGATTGGAGTTAATAGAGACCCAGCGCAAGTATGCTTTTTCCCTTCAGGTGGTGATGAAGTGGGTGGACTAATTTTGCTGAAGCCATTAAGTTTCTCTAAGCATGGTTACCACTTTTCAACAGATTCAGCAAATTACACCTTAATACCCAAATCTCAGCAACAAGGAAAATTTAGCAACAGATGGAGAGGAGCTTTGATCTGTGAGACTCAAAATACATCAACCCCCTTGGATCAGAATTGGTCAAATCATCAAATCACTATTCAAACTTCAAGGATCTGTTAGTTTATCACCCATTTCTACAAAAATCTCAAGCTTTGTTCTTTGTTGAATCGGAGTACAAAAACAAGAAATCTTGTCCAAGCAACAATGGGACACTGGATGAAGTGAAACGTTTCTCCGGAATGGAACCCAAATGCTAACAGCTCAAATCTCATGAGCAACTTTCCCCAAATCTGTGTGGCTCGCTGTTCATGGAGTACCACTCCACATTTGGAATCTGAAAACTTACCGGAAAATTGGTAAAATGTGGGGAGGACTTATATCACCGCATGCCAACTCCCTCAACGGCTTGGATTACTCAGCAGTTTTTCTCCAAGTTGCAGGACCAGTCAAAGACAAGGTTGAATTCAAAATGATGCACATCGACGGACTCTTTTCCGATTGCAGGAGAGGTGTTGGACAATGAAGATATAATACGAAAATCCGATCTTCAAACGGTTGAACCGGGAGATTCTGTACAATTTCCTCTCTTAGGAATCCTTCTCATACAAAAGAAAAATCCCAATCATTTCCTTCCGTTGATGGCAACCAAGGTAAAAATCATAAAAACAAAGAGGTAGAAGAGGAAAATGGTCATTCTCCCCCAACTGAGAAGTTAATGCACCTGACAACAGAGAGTAAGGCACAGTTGCTGCTGTTGACGAGGTACTATTCCTAATCCACAACCATCTATCCCAACTACCTACATTTAATGCGAATGCAAATTCAAATTTGAATCAGGTACCGTTGATGCTCCTACAGATTCCGGGATTCGGCTGGACCAATACCCGAAAACTAGAAACACAGATGCCCCATTAGCCCATCAGCAAGTTCAGTCATGTTTCTTTGTTAGTGAATAGGCCCACTCAGTCAAATCATATTAACTCCTTTGACTCGTTTATTTCATCCGACTCATATGTAGTGCCAGATACTTCTTGATTCATATCAAGCACTAGACAATACAAACTCAACTGCACCAGAAGAAGGAATACATGCAACTGTTGTGCTCAATAGCAAGAACACTTCTCAAGAGGACTCTATTGCAGCTATGCAAGAGCTTCAAATTTTAATTTATTCTTTCAAGAAAACAGGTCCCTTAATTGGAGTATCTTTTAAACAAACAGAAGATCAACTTCAAGCTCTTATGCAATGGGACTACTGATAGGAATGAATTAATCTTCTTGAGCTCTTCGAGGAATCAGACATAGATAAGGAAAATGCATCAGCGGAGGTTATTGCATCAACACATTTAGTAGATCAATGAGGACAAATATCATATCTTGAACATCAGCGGATTGTGTGAGATAAGCAGAAGGAAGAGCTCAAAGTTTTTGGTCAGAATTTGAAACCTGACATTCTTTGTTTGCAAGAAACTATATGGCTAACTGGCAAAGGGTTCTGCTACAATTTGGGGTGCAAATAATTTGACTGGATTGCTCTCGATCTCCAATGGGAGATCAGGAGGTATAATTGTGTGTGAAATACTAACAAAGTTGCTGTTACAGGATTCCTTAATTGGCGCTTTTTCTGTATCTATAAAATGCCACTATACCCTATGAGAATTACGAATGGGTACTACTAATGTTTATGAGTCCTGTTCTACATCATGAGAAAAATCAGTTTTGGGCTGAATTGAGGACATCCGCATTCTTTTTCAAGATCCCTGGGTTTTATGTGGGACTTTAATGAGACAAGATTTATGCATGAGAGATCCCAGGTAGGCAAGTGTCTCGTGCCATGAAGAAGTTGCCTCACTCAGTTCAAGTGCATCACCTTATGGATTTACCACTCATCGGCAGCAACTACACTTGGTGCAGAAATTCTTCTGGAGCAAGCTCGTCGTTACCTCATTTCTTCTTATGGGAAGACCACTTTTGCAGAATAGAGCAAACCACTCTTCCAAAACCTTTTTCTGATCAAAACCCAATAAGATATCAACTCATAACGAAGGTTGAGGACCGACTCCATGCAGATTTGAAAAATGTGGTTGTTGGAATCCTACAATCATGGACTTAATGCGAAATTGGTGGAACTCCTTTCAGTTTGAAATTTTACCAGGCTTTATTACAGCAAAAAAAAAAATACAGGCACTTAAAGAAAGTTGAAGATTTGGAATCGAGAAGTTTTTGGTAGAATTGATATATACTCTAATTCAAAACAATCTAATTGCGACTCAACTGGTGGAATCAAAACTACTAGTGGATCCAGACAATTCTCAACTTGCAGAAGAAAATAATACCAAGGCTGAATTCAAAAGATTGGTTAAAAAATGCACAACGATTTTTGGAAACAAAGAGCTAAAGTCAATTGGGTTGTAGAGCATGAGAATAACACCGATTCTTTCAAGGGCATTGTCTTCTGCTAAACAAAGAGCCAAAAGATTTTCTCAGCTCAACAGATGGGATGTCACAAGATAAAACTGTAATTAAAAGAAGTAGTATCTTACTATAAAGTCTTTTCGAAGAAATATATATTCTC
>JAJJWW010016738.1:0-19705 GCA_023531295.1 Papaver armeniacum
AAGTCCATTAGATGAAAATCCACCAAGCCCATAAGAGAGAGAAACCCGTGTAGAAAATATGTCCAAAAAGTCGTCACGGAAAATGGTAATATGGCCGGAAATCGGCGGAGAGGTGGCCGGAAAACGGCTCTGTCCTTGTGAGCAAAGTCCGCTCTGGCCACGGTCAACGGGTCAACTCGGTCGGGTCAACGAGTCAGCTCGGGTCAACTCGGTCAGACCGAGTTAAACCGAGTCATATGAGTCAGGTGATCTAGTCAGACCTGAGTCAGAATCTAAAGCCTGACTCAGCTGAGTGATCCTGAAAAGAATCTGAGCTGTTGCAGTTGCACAAAGCCGTAATCGATCATGCACCAAGATGGTGCTTCATCCAAGCAATTCAGCCATTCGGCCGTGCATTCACATCTGCTGACTTTGTCTTTCCCCGCACTTTCCGGCCCTATTCTTTGCATCACCGCTTCTCTTGCAATTGCCTGCGAATAATCTCGGCCTTTGATAACAACTCCATTACCTCTTGCGATATCATTTCATTACTACTCTTGAGTCGCGACCTCGCAATCAACAAGAAGACTGGCACCACACGATCCACTTAGCAAAGCATCATATCTTCATTCTATACCTGCCTCGCAAAATCCATAAACACAGTTCTATACTTCAATCATCACCAGACCACCTACACACGCAATGCCTCGGCTCTGCCTAAACCCACTCAGATTCATCACTTGCTCTCCGAGTTCGGCCAAAGAATAGAACCGAACATCACTTCGCAACACAAACAATGCGCTTGCACTTTCATAACACACAATTTGAACCCATCAAAATCTTCACCGCTTTGAATCACCATCTTCACTTGGTCCATCTCCCATTGACTGCAACTTCATATTGCAACATTTATCTCAGCTACAACTTCTTAACTGCAGTTCAGCTTATCAACATGGCTTGCTCCCTGCAAGTTCAATTACATGCAACCTCTCCCTGCCTCTCATCGAAACCACAACTGCCAGCTACCACTAACTCAGGCCATCACACACACACAGACCTAATTATGGCACCACCTACAGCTGCAATTCCATCTCAAGCTCATTGAGCCAAACATCTCATCACCAATAAATTCTCAGTTCCAGTTCAAGCTCAAACCTGCAATTCAGAGTTCATACATTCATCCCCTGGCCATTCAACCAATCATCAAGTTATCTCCAATTGCTCATCCCTGTAATGAGTGCAATGACCCGATCTGCTCTCGCTAATGCTTAACTCACTGCAAGCAAGGCTCGATTATTCAAACCGCAATGCACACTACGATCACCATATCCTTTGCGCAATTGATTGCGGTTGCACTCAACTTTAGAATCCCCAACTCATTCTTCTTCACATATTCATCCATCATCTGTTCGTTGCACCCTTAACCTGTATCTTCAATTCTAAAGAAACCCTAACCAGATTCAGCTCCCCTTTTCTCCCATCTCAACAGAATCATTGCTTCCTTCTTCTGCCATAAATTCGATGCTCAACCAAATCCACCAGAAGCTCAATCTTCAACAAATTCACATCGAACCCTAATCTCGGAGCTCTCAACTCTCAAATTCTTCTACCAACAAAGACACAATCATCTCAACACCTAAGAGATACTTGGGGTTCAAAGTCAAATCCAAGAAATCCCATGTCAATTTCATGAATTTCTACTTGTTCAAACCCCAATTGTTCCATAAACACCCTAACTTCTCAATTCTTCATCTCTTTCTGTCTAGATCCCCTTTCCTCCTCTGCATTTCTCTCATAACGAGATTAGAACTTGAAATCGATACAAACCCCTGAAATCCATTGAACCCATCTCTGCAACTTCAATCACCATCTTTATTCTCCACTCAGCCATTAATTCGGTAACAGCAACTCATTCTTCGACCTACTCTTCTCGACAAAGCAAACTTCGTCTTAGTCTCACCATTAAACCCCCTCAATTCTTCCTTCTCGATCTCCATCTCCTCTGACTTTCAATTCCTCTCTTCTTCTCTCTAATGGAGTCGCCATGGCTTCTCCAGACAATGAATATGGGATAAAGAGAAAATTATTTCTCTGATTCTTAGGTCATGTGTAGGAAATGAAGGGGATATAACCACTCAAATAAAGTGGATAAAGGGTACCCAAAAATGACTATAAGCACCCACTCATTATTAAGGGCCACCAAGGTTCTTTGCCCATGCTTCTCTAGACTAAGCTGTGGTGGTCGTCTCATATCGCAGGCTAGGCTCGACTCCCAATAATGTTTGCCTCCTTTCCGCGTGCCTTAGTCTGGTTCCAAGTACTACTCGCTAGTGAATTGATCTTTTTGCCCTTAACGCTCCATATGAATGATTTCTCCTTCTTTTGTTCTGAATGACTCCATTGCACCTGATAAACTCAAAACACACATTTAGATACATATTTTACAAGAGAAATAGCAAAGAAAGCATAAACAATAAATATAAAATTAGGTGTTTTAGACACCTATCACTATACCAAACAACCACAAAATGAAGATGAGGACGAGGATGAGGATGAGGATGAATTAGCTTCACCAAATGGTACCACACAAACTGATAAATCTGACTCAGAATCTGAATCCGAACTTGAACCAGAAATTGATGACGACATGTTGATTAAAAAAAGTCATCTTTAAGGTATGGTTTCAAAAAGATGAATGCAAAATTGAGTGTAGTTGTCATAGATTTGAATTTCGGTGTTACTCCATAATGAAATATATCTAATCCCAGGAAATTACATATTAAGAAGATGGATAAAAGATGTGAGGTTACTACACACCAAGGTGCCAATAAATTTTGATAGTCGGCATTTGACTCTTTAAGAAACACGTTACAAGGAGTTATGTGATTACTTTGCAGAACATGCAGACGTAGTGTCCAAGGATAATGAGAAGTGCAATGATATCAAGAAATGGATGCGTGAACAATTGATAATAGTTGGAAAGGGATCATGTGTTGGGATAGAAATAAGCAACACTAAAGGAAATTACGCTGAGATAGAAATAAGCAGCTCTAAAGGAAATGACGCGAATGAAGTTGAAAAATTAGGTGATCCTCCTCAAGTAAAAATAAAAAGGCGCTCCTAATAAAAATCGTTTGAAACCTAAATCATACAAAAAAAGAGAGCTACCAAAGGAAAAGAAAACATTATGGTAAGTTCTTGTTTTTTCGTACTATTTTTACTTAAATTCGTGATGTTTCAAGTTTAGTTAGTCTTATTAAAGTTTTGATATCTTTATTTTAGGTCGACAAAGTAACCCTTACTCAACAAAGCATGACAAGTAATGTTCAGTCATCCAATGGAGCTGAAAACACCAGTCTTACCAGAGGAGAATATGGCCAGTTGTTGGTAAGTTTATTTTTTAAGCTTAAATATGTATGGTTTCTTTCAGAGTTGGTGCATACACAATTAAAGTCAATTCATTACTGTATTGCAGTAGGATATTGGTCATGCATATATTGTTAAGTTCTTTGAGGTAGTACATGCACAACTACTCACAAAATATAGTAGCAAATAGGGTCTAACTTATTTTGATTATTTTTATGATTACATCACTTTCTTGAACACCAAAGAATCGAAAACATAAGAAATACTACGGAACAGTTTTGCGAACCACAAAGTTCTTTATATGGAAGCGTTGGCAACGCTACAACTCACTACACCATTTTTAGGAATTAGCAACGGAGCCTGGACGTTGCTGACCGGGGTCGCAACGGCAGGTTGACGTTTCAAAACATGGTGTTGCAGTTTTTCGCAACGGCATAAGCTCCGTTGCTATTCTTGGTCGAAGCAACGGAGATTCGCAACGCACGTGTGCCGTTGCGACTTTGTTTATTCGCAACCAAGGTGTGTCGTTGCCAAGCTTTTTCTAATTACAGGAATACCCCTACCCGGAACTATGGTTCTGGTTCTAATTTATTGGTTCTGGTTCTAATTTAGCAACAGAACATCGACGTTGCTAATCTTTTGCAACAGAAAAAAAAAGGTCAGGGATCAATTGACCTGGTCAAAATCCATTCCCCATATTTACCCCATCTGCGATACCCGGTTCCCATATTCAAGCATTCCACGGATATACAAACTTTTACACATTCATTCACTTTCACTTCCACATTTACCATTATGAAAAAGAATTATTCAATTGAAGTTAACAACAAGTATTGAGTATTTGATACAAACTATGTCATTCATTTAATGGTTAAGAATAGCACTTAGGCTTATATTTATGCAATCAAGATATTGCCATCAGTTAAGTCTTTAGGGAAAATGAACAAATGATAAATGCCGAACATGCGCAAGCTAGAAATTTAGAGACCATGTAACATTTTTATAGATTTGAATGACAATTGTAGTATCGATTAAAAAACATGTCACTTATGAAAGCATGTGTTTCATAAAATTCATGATAACTTGTTAGAACGATTACGGATGACTATTATCATGGTGAATGCGGTCCAACCATAAAAAAATCCATGATTTCGATCCGTTCTCCATCGGAGACTTGTAGGTACTTGACAGCAAGCACATGCTTCCAACAACTGACATTTTCTACGGTCATTAGGTATGAACTATGCTTTTCACCCGAAACATAGAGAACCCATAGTGGAAGAGAGAGTTAGGTGCCTTAAATCGGGGAAGTGAGTCTCAACTTTGAAAAATATGTAGTATTTGTTAGTAGTGACTATTGACTAACCTGATAAGCCCACAAACGAGAGAGAAGAAGAATCCCGAGAGTACGAGATGCAACTAGAACGGGAATAATACCATGAAATAAAATCGGATCCGCGCCATCGCTTACTTCAGAGCCCTTTCCCGTGCCTTCCCAACGCTTAATAGAACATTTGCAAGAATCAAAAGAGATCGGTGTGAGTTTGAAAATTGTACTTACTATCAGCAATGCTAGTAAGTTGAAGAGTACCTGGAATATTGGTGGAAGCTTATAAATCCCCAAAGCTGCAGCAAGCAATCTGTGTACAATGACATCTCGCATGAAAATGAAACATAACCTGGGTTAGGTTCTCTAATCCATTCACAATTTACCTGCATATATTCGAATTTGGGAGGTAAAATATAGAGTGCATTTTAAAAGACCGTAATGCGTAAATTCTTGAGGGGTGAGGTCTCCACTACGACTGTCAAGATACTGAATAAGCTTATTGAAGTATGGATCATCGGCCTGTCAGGTAAAGAGTATTTAATCTGCTACATATAACATGATAAAGGAAAATCTTAACTTCAAATACTGGTGAGTTCGTGTTTTCTACAAACAAGGAGTATTAGTCTTGATAATGCCAACAGTGATGGCTCAATGAAATGAAAAGGAAGTGAATAAGTAGACTAAAGATAAATATTCCTACCACAGCCTGGTCAAGTGAATCAGCCAGGGTTTGTGAAGAAGACACATCCAAACCCAGAACAAGAGCAGCCGTAGTATGCAGCAAAGGTTCAAGCATGTCTTTGGTAGGACTCGGATGGTGCCTGCAACAATAATCACTAGCCTTCAATTGTTGACACATTATTAGGAAACTTCTCAGTGTAAACGACACCTCAAATTAGGTTTGAAGCATAGACTACTTCTCTTTTTCACGAGGAGAACAAAACATTCATATGAAGGACACAGGCGTAGCGATTACATTAGTAGCGAGAATCTTTGGAATGTGTTTCAAGATTTTTTATGCAATGAAATATTAGCAAGAAGGATAAATTCCTCAACCATTTGATTTTCCTCCGAATTTGATACATTCCTCGCTAAAAATATGGATTTCAAACTACAGATAAAAAGATCCGACATATTTTACTCGCGCTAGCATATAAGATCCCATACCAATATCAAGAGGATCATGAGTTTCAGTGTCAATCTGGAATTTTAATTCTGCAGAAGCAAGAGTTAAATCTCCTCTCTCAATACATCTGAGCCTCATAATCTGCACAAACATATCTGGATATGTTGAAACACTTGATGTCGAAGCTCAGAAATAAAGTATGTTACTCTGTATCAAATACTACTTAAACAAGCATACCTTCGCCAATGCATTCATATTTCGCAGTTAAAGTAGTTAGTGAGTCCATCAGTAGTGGGAATAGTATGCATATGAAAATGGTCATTCACACATTAACATGAGATGAAATGTATTTCTCTGTCAAGAAAGAAATTGATGATACATATAAAGCTTCAATCTCAAATTTTACTTATGTTTTCAATATTATCTCTAATTCTGACCTGTTTCAAATAAACATTAGTTATTTTGATGTGGTTTTAGTTCAAATTATTACATAAAGTGATAACCAAGAATCGCAAAAGTCATGCGGAATTCTATCTCCATTGTGGCGCCTCTTGGTGAAGGTAGCATCTCCGTAACATTGCTTCAACTTCTTCTTATCTGGCACCAAAACCAGGTTCATTTGTATAAAAATATTGAACATCAACCAGGTCCCTGGACAAGTAACTCGCATAACGGAAAAGAAAAACCGATTTACACCTTCTGCTTTTAGAGGAAGGAGACAACGTTACGGGAGTTGATATTTTTCAGAGTCGGAAGGAAAAGCCCCAAGCCATCGTACGTCTGGCAGTCGTAGAAATTTTGCATCGTACGCCATTTTATTCAGAAGTAAAGAGGGGGATTCAAATAAAGAAATATTGCAAGAATGCAAGCTCTTATGTTATTTTTGACAAAACTAAATGTAAGTTTATAGATTCAAAGATTGGTATAGAAGTCTTGTGGAACCAAATCGAGGTTGTAAGGATGTCAAAACCATAAGGATCACAATCCACTAAGCAATATGCAGGCTGATGCAATTTCCCCATAAGAAGACGTAAAAACCTGTGAAAAATGCATTCAGAAAACAGTTAGTAACTGCAGGCTTGGATATCAGGCTGGAGTATTGAAAGTTCAATCACAATTATTCCCATACAGTTACGCAAGGGAGTCTAAAAGGTGAATATATATAGGGATAATCCATTCAAGAATGACCTTAAGGTGGACTGGTTTAACCATTTGACATTAGAGTTCCTACACAGAAACTAGGAGTTTTTCAAAAAGAAACATTGACAATCGGGAATAGAGAGTATAATTTAATACGAGGAGTGTTGATGTGATGTACCTTCTAGTAGAAACATCAGGATAACCTTTTCCATGAAATAAGAAAAAGGGTATCATTGTTGGTTCTTTTGCATAATTGAAGGGAAATTGAAGAAGCTGTGATTACCATGAAACGATAGAACGATTTGCACGACAAAATTACGATCATATACTAGCCGCTGAATACTGCGGCAAGAAAGTCCAAATTACGATACAAACAACAAGCATCAATCCAGATTAAGAGTATACAATAACATTAAAACAACAAGCACCAATCCGCATTTAGAGTATACAATAACCTTAAAACATATTTACCTATTTCCTTCTCTACAACCATAATTTAGTGCATAACAACTTTGATATTTCAATAACCCAAACTACTACCATAATTTCAAGCCATAACCATCACCCTCAATCTTTACTATCATTCAACAAACTCAAAAATGTAATGGAATAATTCTTTTAAATTAACTCAACAAAGCAATTACCTCAAAACAGCTTATGCCAAACAATTGAAATCAATCCCTTCTTTATTTTGATTTGACTCAACCATACATCACCATCTCAACTCAAATCCATCACTTCATCACAGCCAATTCCCAACAAATCTTCACCATCATCATTAGCATGAATAAAACCTAACTATCGAACTCAAATGTTCTTCAACCTCATAATCTAACTAATTCAGATTAAACTCAACTCGAATCATTCTTCTAGAACTTGGTTTCGTTTTCTACAACATCTCGAATCTTGTTCTTATGAAACCCTTGTTCTTCTTTGTAATCGAACTCTCAAATTGGCATGATTATCTTCTTCTTCATGTTATAATCTTCAAAACCCATCCACTAATTTCTTCTCAATCATCACCAAATAGAAACCCTAATTCCCATTCACTGTAAAACCCTAACTTCTCAATTGAATTCGTATTCTTCAATCTCCGTATTTTCTAAATCCTTGATTCAACTATTCTCCTCTTGATCTGAGTCTTGTAAACTTTGTCACAATATCAACTCTCTCAAAACCCTATCCCTGATTCTTACAAAATCATCTTTCTCTTTCAATAAAAATCCTAACAAAATCAAATCTATAAACTCATCATCTTCAGACTTAATCCATCTATCTCACTGGATTTATTCATAGACAACATGAAGAAGTTTTAGAGATTCTTCACGCAGAGACAGAGAGGAGATGAGAGTTTAGAGTTGGAGAGGAGAGGAGAAGAGAGAGCAAGTTACGAGAGAGTCTCTGCTTGTGGCGGAGAAAAAAAGATGAAGGAAATGGATTAAGGGCAGGATAAGTCTAGATTGGGATTAAGGGTGGAAACAAAAGAAGCACTCTTGACCAAAGTTTGACTGGGGCATGTTTATCAACTCTAGTGTTCCGACCGCACACGCGATTCGCACGCTTGAACTGAGCGCAGTTGCAATTCGCAACCTTGCCTGTGAGGTTGCAAAATTAGCAACTAAGATTCGCAACCGACCTAGTGCCGTTGCGAATCTTAGTTACGAATCCCTTAAAATGGTGTAGTGACTGCATACCGGATACCATATAACCATTCTGAGAATGTTGCACATACATGTCCAATAACTTGAACATATTTAACCAATTAACTTCCATAACTGCAACACTTGGAAAATCCCTACCAAGAAAACCAAATAGAGTGAATTCAACTTTGTTTGTTGTTTGTTTGTCTAGGTTTTAAATCTAGTCTAAGTGCTAGTGAGATAAAAAAAATAGCCCCCAAGCTAACACCAAATGTCGGGCCGGACGGGTTCAGTTTAGATATTGGCCCAGGTTAGGGGTTAGAGACCTGTGGAAAACTACAACCACACCCATTCTCACAAACTTTCCTCTTTGTGAAACCCACGCCCAAAATCTACAAAGCGCGCACCCATTTTCTCGGGTGAAAATTATTCCCACACCCAGATTTTTATAAATTAGTCGGTTCTCTTCGTTTCTCTTTTATTTTTTGTGATTTCTTTCTTCCTTCATCTTCTCTCTTTTAATCAAGGAATAAGGTGTTTTAATAGAGAATCAGTCGATCAACTGCGCAAACCCCCTGTAAGTTCGATTCAAAAAATTCTTCTCTTTCTGTTGGTTTGAATCTATATTATCCTCTTCTCTTTCAACTCAGAATTCTAGGTGAAGGATTTCCTTGTTTCGATTGGATAGTTGGAACCCTAGAAAACATTTCATGAACTAATCTTCTTGTTTTTCAGGAACGCATTACTCTATATTATCTATAGAGAAGATTAAATCACCACCACCACCACCTATTAGGTGCTAATCATGGAGGATTTACACATTGACAGAGAAATTCTGGAGGTGGGTTCTGATGAGGAGGGTTCTGGCAGTAAGCAATTGGAATCTACAGAGACTCAGGTGAGATTTGGGTCATATGTAATGTATGCTTATAATGTTCAAATTTGCAGATTAATCGACTACTATTCTAATTGGGATATCATCCACGAAGAATCTGCATTGTTCACATAAATTCTCATTTGGATTAATCGACTGTTAGTGAAAAAAAAAACTGATCACATAACTTGACATGGATAGGGTGTATTAATTGGAGAATCATCCAACACGTACGTGATGTGAAAATCGTTCCAGAGGACAGAATAGGTGTGGTAGGCCTTGGTTGGGTCGAACCAGAGGTTGATCCGCGGCTCCCTGTTTGCAAAATGTAGGGTTGACCTGTTCTGTTCCCTAAGAACTCAAAGTCTACCTCGTCATGTTCATTATTGTTTGAAGATAGCTGCATTCATTCATTAATTAAGTCTATTGTCAATATATACTAATAATATCTTAGCAGAAGCATTTTCGAAACGGGAAGTGGATGCACAAGAAATTTATGCAAACGAATAACTTACAAAAAATGCAGTTACAGTACCAGCCGAGTCCCCTGCTACTAGCTTTATGTGCATGTGGAAGTATCCAAACAAATAAGACTCTTTTGAGTGAAACCCGGCACCTGCATTTGATTTACATGTATGCATTATAGAGCTTGTTCATCTGTAACAAGACGCCGGATGGCGAAAAAGAAGTAGTAGTGACCCAAATCTCACCTGAGTTATAGAAGTTATCTTGGTCCCTAATGTGTTAATGCGGATGTAGGTGTTTGAATCGCGTGAAGCAATAATACAGTGGTGTCATATATGTCATTGATGTCATATACTTGAAGTTTGCATGAACTATAAATTGTGAACCATGGAGATTCAATGGATTGATGCCGAGGAGATTCAATGAAAGTGTTGGGAAAGTGGTTGATGTTAAGTCTTGCAGTCCAATGCAAGATTTGTTGTCTCAAAATTTGTTGCATAACTTGTTATGCTGTCTGGAAAATGGTTGCATAACACGTTATGCAGCTATTATTGTAGGTGCATGACAAGTTATGCAACCTTTTTTTTGTTGGCATAACTTGTTATGCAGTACAGAGAATGGTTGCATAACACGTTATGCAGCTACTTTTTGTTAGTATTGAAACCAACAAAAAAAAAGGTTGCATAACATGTTATGCAAATCAAGAAAATGGATGCATAACTTTGTTATGCATCCGAAAATATGACTGATAATGCGTTATGCATCGAGAAAATTCTTTGTATAATCTTTGATGCATCGAGAAAATAGATGCATAACCTGATATGCATCCGTAAATATGGATGCATACTGCATTATACATCAAATTTTTATGTACGCACTAAAATCAACCAAAACAATGGTTACATAACTTGTTATAGATGCATAACTTTTTTATCCAAATGCATAATTTGTTATGCAAAGGAGAAAAATGGTTGCATAATTCGTTATGCGTCTGAGAATGTGTTATGCATCGTTTTTGGTGATTGCATAATGGTTATGTATGAAGTTTTGAAAATTTTCCTAAAATGAGGATTACCTCCGATTTTTATTGAAAAACAAAAAATTTGATATTCTTGTTTGTACTCGTTGCGTAGCTCTTTTAAAAAAAGATTTCCAACGATATAAAATTTGTAAAATTCTAAGGCGCGGATATTTAGATATGTTATGTTCAAGTTGCGCTTCCAATTATACTGCTGAAAAATTAGGTTGCATAACGAGTTATGCCCCGAAAAAAATAGTATGCATAACGAGTTATGTATTGATTCATTAATAATTTCATATAATTATGGGTGTCACCGTACCAAAAATTAATTGTGGGCTTGACAATGAGAATATTTTTTTTTTTTTGGGTCTCCCCCTAATTTTCCCACTTAATACCGACCTAGTCGTATATAAACCTCCTTAACTTTTGGTCTCTGCCTCTTTCACTTCTAAGCTTGCATTCTCCTTCCACGCTCAGATCTATCTAGGATTCTTCAATCCAAAATTCATCATCATCTTGTTAAAATTCTTTTCGTCTTGTATTCATGATGATCATAGAAATCAAAGTTATGAATGAGAATCCTCGGATGAACCAACAATCATCTTCGTTTTGATGTCACAATGACTTATCCTCTCAAAGCTACAAGCAATTCGCTAAATGTCTCTTTATATCTGGCACATCCTCTGTTGGTGGAACGAGATTCGGAGATTTAGTTTTGGTCAGGAAGATAGAGAAATGATAGAACAGTAAATATGGAAAGGTGATCTCTATAGCTAATGGAAGAAGGAAAGATTCCTGTGTATCTGTTATTTTTTTCTTAATTTTTATGGTGAAATTTATAAAGAAATTCAGATTTTATTTTTAAACTTTTGTATTTGATTGCCTTAAGATTTAGTAGTCGAAGGAAAAATAGTTCACATTCCACTCCGAAGTTTGGATTTTTCATCTATAAATCGTTCATTTGTCTAAGGAATTCGCTTCATTAAATTGATTATCGGCTGGATGGGTGTGTTAACAAATTTTATGGATCTTATGGCTCAGGACATATTGCGCCAAAGGAATCTAATAAAAACCCTAACATAAATGATTTTAGTATTGCAACCCTTTTGGAGTAATCTATTTCCTTATCTTTGTCTCAACCATAATCACTTTGTGTTTTGTTTCTCTGGTTCCTTGCTTGTCTCTCTCAGCAGAGTTCCCGTCTTTAATCAATTATTTTCAGGTTTGGTTCTCAAGATAATGGATGCAGAGAATTAGATAAGAAGATTATCTTGCTTTCACAAGGTATAAGAGAGATCAAATTCTTCTAGAAGTATTTTTATTCAAACGATTCACTTCAAGGGTGCTTTCACAATCGAAGTTTCTGTCTTAACAATTGAAGCAATTTTTTCGTAAATCAGCAATATTAAAACAGTTTAATTTTAAAAACAATTGAAAATATTGTGCACAAAGCAAAACTAAAGCAAAATTTTGCCCAATATTGTTAAGCATAATTGAAGTGAAGACAATTTTTCTTTCAAATTTTGTGAAAGCAGCACTATATTGAGCGCACACAACCCTTCTTCCAATGCACAATTATATTGGTTGAGCTCAATCATTGCTCACGTATACTGACATCGATATCTTGTTATGCAATAAAATGGGATGATTTCCAATTGGAAGAAGTTTTTGCTTCAATCCTCTGAACACGTGATTTGTGTATGAAGGCCAATCTCAAAGGCTTTGATGGAGTCATGAGCCCAAATAATTTCAAGCAATCGCTAGTGCATTCACATGTTACACAAATAATTGTCAATTCTTAGTCAAAGGTCCAAGTTTAGTAATTTTTCCAAGTTTACAACGTCAACCGATGTTTTGGATGAGTTAGAGCTTCTCCCAATGGCATGTGTGTGGAGATAAATTTCAAAATCCACCTAGGATACACGTCCATTTCTCTAAAATCATTCTCCAACCCGATGTCATAAATCAATGTATGCATGACTTTAGGTAGAAAATGTCAAGGGGAATGTCTAGTTTCACATATTTCCCTTGACATTGTCTACCATCCTAGTCAGCTTTTTTAAATAAAAAATATATTTTATTTAATAAAATTAATTCTAATACAATAAATAATCATTTTTAGATCTAATAAAATCTTAAAATTACTAAATATAAAATTTACATTTAATAAAAAAATGATCACAAACAATACCATTGGAGATGAATAACTTTTTTCACCTAAACTTCAAGGAAAATTTGGAATAAATATGTCTTGTTTGTGTTGCCACATAGGAAATACATACAACAACCATTGGAAAAGCTCTTAGAGGGGAGCCATTTTTTCTTTCCTTTTTTTTTTTTTTTTGAGAAAAAAGGGCAATGTTTTATTAAAAAGAAAAAACAGCTGCAAGTCCAGCCCATTATAAAAATTAGATCAAAACACGGTTCTCAATGGTTTAAACCTAGAACTGCCTTCCAGTTCATAAGAAAATCTCTAAATGTTCCACAATGAAACCATGAGTACATTGAAAGACAAGTCTTTTGATCTCAATTATGATCATGTCCTTGTTCCTTCCTATCTTTTTTTCCATTACTCGTCGGTTTCTTTCCCCCCAAACAGCCCAACAGATTGCAAAGGGAAGCACATACCATACTTTTTTTTGCCAAACCTCTACAGTGATTGTATTGCCATTCTTTAAACTGAAGCTGAATGTTGTCCTTGTGCTGCCGGTCTCTCTCCATAGGAATGGTGAAATAATCCCAAATTCCTTTTGTAAATGGACAATGTAGCAAAGTGTGTTTAATATTCTCTTGAGTAGATCTTGATTAGAGCAAAATTTTGCCCAATATTGTTAAGCATAATTGAAGCAGCACAATCACTACAACAAAACATGCTTTAGATCACATGCTATAGATCACATTTTATGAAAACCTATGATCATTTTATAAGCGAAAACTCAAAGATCTTGATTTTATGATGTTTGTGATCAAATATCAAAAGCACCTTCCTATAGACCTCATGCCTTATAGAAAGTGTTATCTTAATCTTTCATTCGACCACTTTGTTCATCGGAATAGTGGTCTAAAATATGTCCTCCCCGACATCACCAAGTCAAGGCCTAATAGAACTTTGCGAGCCAAGAAAAATATCGGCCAACGACAAATTCTATTATCGATCCATTTCTTTTGATTTTTTTTCTCTCTCCTCTTTCGTTTCGTCTCCCCTCTCCACAAAAATTGAAACCCTAGATTTTAACTCACCATTTAGATTCAAATCAAAGAAAAATTTACTTAAAATTCTGAATGTCATCTTCATTATTCATTCATTTGTTTTAACGACGATCAATATTCTCATACTTTCAAAATCGACAGAGAAATTTGAGTTTTGAGTTCACTTCAATTCAAAGGTTAAGGTTCGATTGATATCTTCATTGAAGAAACAGTTCCTTAGTTAAAGAAACGCATATCTTAATCCTCTAATTTTTTTATTATGTTGCAATTACCTTAAGTATTCAATCAATTAGGTTCTAATGTTGTATTTGGTTGCATAGATGGAGTTTTTTTTTCACGAATTAGCTAGAAGTTCCTTCGTTTACACATACGTGGTTAATTTGATGAATTAGTAGAAGGTACTCTCTCTCTCTCTCTATCCTCCCTTTCCCTTGTAGTTTCATTTCCGCTTCTCCTAAATCCTAATTATAGGACGCATGCATGTTTCAGATTTACTTTTGATTCGAGACCAATTGTTTAATACTATCAAAGCAGGGAAGGTGTTAAATTTGAGACCAATTGTTTGGGTCGAGAAGAAAATTCATCTTAGGTGTTATTATTTGATGAGAAGTAGCAGGTACTTTATTTCTTTATAGTCTCAATTTTGTGTTCTCGGTTGTGTGAAACTCCGTTGCATTGTTCTCTCAGTCTTCCAAGGTTTTAACAAGTAGTTCTGTCAGTATCTTAGGCTACATTAACTCTCTACTCTTAGTTGGGTTAGTCCAGCCTTGATTTAAGGGGTGTGTTCTACAAGAATTTGTACGTTATGTGTAACGTATTTGCATGTATCGTCAAGCATCGGATTTTCCTCGACATTGTTTATAACATAATTTGATTTAGTTCTTATATTAATTCCAGGATTTGCTTGATTTTTGTTGTTTTATTTGCTTTAGGTGTACAAATGGGAAAATGATGTAGATATGAAGTGTTTCTTTCATGGAATTACAATCACGCTCCCTCTTGTAGTCCAAACTCTAGGTATGTAAGTGTACTGTATTTTCTTTAGGTGCTATTTTCATTTTTTTTTTCTCTTGATTGATGCTGTGAATTACGTTGATTTGGTTTGGTTTTAGAATGAGGTCCAATGAGAATGTGGTCTATGTTGTCCCGTGTTTGAGTTGTAAACTCTTACTGGAGTTCAAGTATTTGTTAAAGTAGCCTTGTCAGCTTCTAAATCAGAATTCTGTAGTTTGCAAAGTAGCAAAGTAGATATTCTCCAAAAATTCAACATAGTCCCAAAATTATGACGAGGAGAACAACTTGTTTACAGTGGGGCCTTTTCTGAGGAACTGGTTTGAATTCAAAGTGATGGTAGCTAGAGGACTCAAACAGTTTATCTCTGTTTCCTCTTATTCTTATACGCCTCTTGTTATCCATATCATGAACTATAATGTGGGTTGTGGATTGTATCAGCAATGGGAGCCCTGGCTTTGACAGCTCCAGTGAAATCGAGTCTAAAAGGTGCTGTGGATGCTCTGAGGTTCTTCATTATCCAGAGTTAGTGGCTGACATATTTGCTTGATTTTACTTGTAGTTTTTGAAAAAGTCCTGAGCTTGTTCTTTCTCGATGGCCCCTTTCTCTTGAAACTTTTGGCTATATATTTGAATATTTTTGTACTACGTGTTTACTTACCTTTTCCTCTTCTATTATTGGGATATTGATTTGAAAACCCGAAGCTTATCAAGACTCACTAGGTAATGTTTTTTGCCTATAAATTTTAGAAGATTAGTTTGATTATGCTATAATCTTGCTTAACCGTAGTTTGTTTTCCTTCAACTTTATAGGATAAATTAGATCCCAATCAGAATAGAAGAGTAATAGTATTTCTTAAAAATATGGGAGTTATTTAAGGTAATGCTCTACATAAGATCTTTCGAATCTTATGGTTATTATGTAGTCATATTAATTCTATGGGGTTGTAACTAATGTGACTCAAGGTGGTCTTCCCGGTAAAATTGAAGAATCTATGAAAGCTTATTTGATTTTGTGTCCAGTTTAATCTGTAACTATGAGCATGGTGCGTAAACTCAATTTTCTTTTCCTTATAGATTATTCAAAATATCCAATTTTAACTCTTAATTAGTTATCAACAACCGTAATGTGGCGCTAAAACTGGTGTTGCTTAGAGGTAGTTGGAATCTTGGTGAGATGTTTACAAGCCAGTACTCATGTTTTGCGTCTAATGGGTTAGTGTGACTGTATATGGAGTTAGATTGCATCAGTTGTATTAACTTCTATCTAAAATCCTTGTTGTTGCCACCGTCGGGTAATCATTTTTCTCTGATTTTTTCAACATTATTTTGGTTCATTTTTATGTTGTATTTGTTGATTATGTTTGATTCATGTCGTTCTTGAGTTTTAATTGAGTTTGTTTGAACTTTATGTTTTATGATTTTAAGTCATTTTTGTTGGAATGTTAAGTCCTCGATTAGATCGAGGAGTTCTGTTATTATAGATATCTAATTTTCTTCATTATTTTTGTTATCCACCAAACTCTTTCGTTTATAAATTACTAGTTTTAGGAGATTTATGAGGGATTAGAGAGAAATACACAATGTCTGATCCACCATCTTGAACTAGTTCCCGTTTGATTCTTTCTATACTTTGCTTTTAGCTTGTGCTTCAATGTAAGATTTGCATTTCAAATGTTATGTTGTCATTGGGATTTGTGCTACGCACATTTAATTCTTCTATGGGGATCTTGAAATGAATTTTGTATCTGTTTTTCATTACTAAATTCATTTATTAATGATCGTAATGACAACAAGGAGAGTTATATCATCTAGGCTTAAAAGATCTTGCATACTAACGCTTATGTTTAATGTTGAAGTGATTTTCTATTTCCTATCTATCTTATTTCTATTGATGTACTGTCTGTGTTCTTATCTAGAGGTGGGGGTCTTGTGGAATATTCTGATGCGAAACCACACAATGCTATCAATGTGGTCGAATCTTCTCCAACTGCCGCCAATAAAAAGAGGGTTGTGGTGCTTGGCAGTGGAGAGAATATTAGGTTCTGCGAGTTCACAATTTGCGATGTGGGCTGACATCTTTGAATGAAATCAGGTGCATCATTATGAGGTTATTATGTTTCATGCCCTTTCATGATTGTGTGACATATCTGCCGATCTCTCGTTAGTTCACTAATCTTCATACACCTTGATAATTTATTAACTTTATTAGGTCCACCTTCACTTTAGTTGATTTCTACTTGAATTTTTTCCAGGCCCGAACATCGCGCTTTTGCAAATGAGTTTCGTTGATCCTCCTTTTTCCTTACCATCTTCATTTGATATTATGTCTTGCGTTTGGATTCAATATTCTTTAAGTTTTTGTCTTGTTATGTTGTTTTAAGTTGCTCTATCCCGTGGATGATAATTTATCCACCGAATAAGATATACTTAACAATCTAATCTGCAAATTTGTCCTTGGATATAAAGGTTATGAGAGGTACTCATCCAACGGTAAACAAGAAATGTTAAACGCCACTTCAAAGAAAGTGATTGTCTTTAGAATTGTAATATAAAACCGATATAGTCCGACACTAATACCTTTTTTTTCTCATCAAAGTTGAGAGTGTCAAATCCGATCTCTTGTCATTAATCTTTTGATTGTCATAAAGAACTTTAAACCTCTCGGGTCATTAAAAAGGCAAATGGTGCCTGTGGTACTTGTCCGCCTACCCCCATCTATGTTCATCGAAGTCTAGCATTAATGGCTCTCTTATATTTGTCTTTATCTTTATCAGCTTTAATTTGATGGGTCACTTGTACGAACTTGATTATGATTTTCAACCTGGGCAGGTAGTGAAGGGTCTCAACAAAAAGAAGGCCTACAAAATACTCCCCATTAGTCTTGAGGTTGTTATGGATTCCGTAAGTATTCTGGATTTTCACTTCATTCTCCGTGGTCTCAAGGTTGTAAAGCTCGAACCTTACCGAGATAAATCCAGCAGACATGTAAGGAATAATATATGCTCGTATCTAGGAATTTGATGTGTAGTTAATCCGAGTAAATCAAGACTCAAGAAAAATGTGTAATTTGATATGTTATGTTCAATGACATTATTTGCCATTTATATATAATTTTGGATTTTGTTTACATCAGTTTTTAATTTGAATTACAGGTGCGGGAATGAAATATACTGTTTTACTATTTGTGAAGGGTAAATTTGGGTTGAAAACTTAGATGAAAGATCACAATTTTTAAAACCTTGTCTTTTAAAAACCTGTCTTTAGATCTCAACTTTTCAAAACTTTGTTTTCTTTGCATAGGGTAGGATCACACTTTTCATTGCAAAAGAATAGTGATCTATAGATCACCCTTTAGATTATACTGGCAAAGATCACAAACAACTAGTACTTAGATCACACTTTTTAAGAATGATCCATGTATGTTTTTGTTGTAGTGAATTTTTCTTTCACAGCCCTTGTGAACATTTTCTGCAAAGAAGCTACAACTCACAAAAAAAGTTGTATAAGACAAACTCCAACTCTCCAACTCAGGAAAACCAAATAATGGATTTAGTGGGACTTTAGTGGCCGAGCCAAAGCCTCAAGAACCAACTAGGCTTTTTTGCGTTAATTTTCCATTTTAGAAAAAAGACTATGAACTCAGTAAGTAAATGATGTACAAAATTTCGTGGATACAGATTACAACACCAAGTTGAATGGCTAATAATTTTGTGTATTACATTTCTTTCTGAAGAAAAAGTAATACACACATATCTTCAAGCATATACTAATAAGCACCTTCACTTGCCTTAAACTAATCTTTCCTTGATGTAACTTCTTTCACTTACATTTGCTCAGTTTTTGGGTTCCCATTTGATGTCGCCCTAAGGTTTTCATGGTAGTTCTTGACAACAACACTGGAGTAGTAAGTACATTTGTACTGTACCCTCCTGCAGAAAAGTTGACCAAAACATCATTAGAGGAAGCAACATTTATACTAGTAGTGATTACGTTCCAGTGTTACAGATGACTCTTCAAGAAGAATTTTGTGCACTTATCAACAAAATTTACAAGGTCTAACAAACATGGCTCATAGTCATACCAAATGAGCATATTTATTCGGACAGATTCAGATTTTTCATGTGAACCGAAGCACAAACAAATACTGAGCACCACAAAAACAAGCAGTTACTAACCTCGTCAATTATTTGTCAGCATGTAAATCACAACCGCAGAATATATTCCTCCAGGAATTGTATACTTCACACACTAGTCCCCCAGGAATTGTATACTTCACCAGAAGCATACAAAATTCCATCAATTAGCACTGCCTGGTGATTAAAACATTGGAATATTCCGTTCTTGTGCCTGCAATCAAATGCACAACAGCGTACATTGACAGAACAAATATTAAGGTTATACTTACGAATTTAAGAAAAAAAATAAAAGAAATCTGTTAGCTCTTGAAGTTTATACTAGACAGGGACTAGTAGTTTAGACTCTTAATGTATGTCACCTGAACGATAAGACAACATAATATTAAAAACTGGAATGAAGCATA
>JAJJWW010016739.1:0-174285 GCA_023531295.1 Papaver armeniacum
ATTTTGTCACAAGCTATACCCGTTATTTATTGAATTTGTAATCGTTTATAATCGTACTAAATAGGCCGTTATTAATAATTGTGATGGTATTTTGTAACGGTTTTATCTCGTGACAAAAAGGCAAGTAAAAACAAGCCACATATAAAAAGCGTTACAATAATTAATAGCCACAATTGACCTAATTTTATGATAGCGACACGTGTCATTTTTGTCACATTTATCTTAACGGTTTTAATGTTACTCTCTATTAACCACAATTCGTAGTATGACACGTGTCTTAAAGAGTCACATTTACGTTTAACGCTTATAATCATATCAACTTGCAACGATTGCTTGGCGACACGTGTCCTTTTTGTCACTTCGCTAAAGTAACAAATATTAGTGTTGCCATGAATTTGTAATGCTTACTCATAAGACACGTGTCGTCCTTTTGTCACGGCCTACGATGACGCGTGTTATTTTCTCTTCACAATTTGTGTCACAGTTATAACCGTGACAATTTTTTCTATTACAATTTAAAAAAATGGGTAGCCCAGATCATTTTCATGGACCCGCCTTATAGCTTACCATGTGCCCGTAATACTGTGTCATTATCGTAAACCTACCCTTTCGTGTTACAAAGCCGTAAATACAAATAAACCTAAAACACAATTGTAATTTCTTATTTTTCAATCTGCGAGCTATCCGCATTTTACCATTCATACATTCATTATGACACGATCTTAATCGCATCTAGATTCATTATGAAATCTACCCAAAAACAACAATTCAATCTTATTCAAGTACGCCCTGCATAACAAAAAAATCTTCTCCAGCCTACTTGGTACAAGACTATAGGTTGCTTGGTGCATGACAAAGTCTCACACTAGAAATACCAAGTGCACACCAAGGTCAAGAACAAGCACCAAGTTTTTCTTTAGTCGCACCAGCAAAGATTGGCATCCGATACTACTAATCTGGCCCAACAATAAAAATTGAGCATATATATCACCAATGACACAATCAATAGACAAGTGCATCTTAGATGCTATTTAACTACTACTAGTGAATGATAATAACACAATTATTATCATATTAGTGCCAAATCGCATGAGAACAAATGCGTAGACAATCGACCAATTAGCTGACAACCAATATATGGATATCACAAAGATTTAAGTAAAAATTAAATTCAAAGATAGTATCTTAGTTGGTACAAAAATCGCATGAAACCGGATTTTAGAGATTTGTTTGACTTGCCTCCACTTGCATGGGTCTTTCCTCCCTTGGGGTAAGGAGTACCTTGATGAACAAAGACCACCTTTCTTGCCATCAAGCACTCGCAAAAACGTAGATAGTTACGTAAAATTAGAACATGATATGAAAATAACAATCCAATGAAGCAAGCCAAATGAAAAAGATTCTCACCTCACTTCGAGGAGTTTCTACTTTAATATTTTTGTCCAAGAGTGGGCTTCTTGTTAGCAACTTCAGCAAGTCTCTTCTTTCCTATAAGAAACACGTAAAGTTAAAGTTGGTCAGAAGTGGCAAATACGAGAACTCTTACTCACGCTAATCATGGAAGTATTAAAAAGACGACATTATTAGCAAAAAGTAAACCACAAGGTTGACAATGCTTGAAAAAGCAAGGGGCGTGGACAAAATAAATTATGAGACATGATCAACAACGAAGTACTCACTCTTAACGATCTTTTTGTAGAGATAATAAGCGCATATAGGCTTTCATGAGCTTGAATATCATTATAGTTACTAATCCAAGGATGACTCCGCTAAGAGAAATATAATTAGGATCACAAAGAAAGAAATTCAAAGAATCTTTTTAATAAGATGAGAATATTAGCTTAAACAGCCTTTTTATTCAATAGACGCTGACAAAAATGCTTGGCTTTAAGATAAAGAAGGCCAAGGAGGTTCATTGATGTGACAAGAAGTTACAAGAGAGCAAAAATATACAAATAAATGATATGATTTTCTTAGTTTATTACATGTATCATACCATGTAACGAGCCTAGACAAATATCATTTCACATAATTCTAGATACATGAATGGTATGCTTAAAGAAATCATAATACAAGTATACAACTAAAAGGTGTACATGATTTGTTGGCTCAATAACCAATACCAAAGATAAAAGAACAACTACTGTGAACATTCCACGTGCACACAAACTACCCATTGGAAAATAAGTAACTACAAAAACCCATAATGAACTTGCCAAGAGCAGAATTTACCGAATAGCAAAAGCTCCAAAGTGGTATCGCCACAGTTCCTAACAAAGACCGTAGTAGGCGCACCTACGAGCGATCGAGATGCATTAAATGCGCTTGCATCACCTCGCCTTCATGAACACAACTAAACCGGATTCCCGCAAAAAGATAGTTTGTATTTCATATGAAATATACATTTAATAAGAAGTCAACATTACATCCAATTTAATGTGAGTAACTAAATGCTAAATAGTTCACCTCCTGTAGTTGCAGGAAATCCTACACTACACCCTCATAATATTTTGTAGATCTAAATCTTATTAATCATCTAAATTTCAAATATAAGTGCTAGAAATATAAATTGACACAAAGGATTTTTACATGGTTCGATCAATATATGATCTACATCCATGGTTCTTCACTATGATTTTTGAGGTTACATAAGAATTACATTTACAATCTCCATTAATGGATATTTTGTAGAGCCTCTAGATCTAATTATTTGGGAAGAAGATGATAAAGAAAATAAATCTTCCCTAAAAATATCTCTCTCCAAAATATCTCTCTCCTACTAAAAATTATCCCCCTTATCTCTCATGCTCTCCCTTTATATAGTATTTACATAGTGGACGACAAACATGTACAACTAATATTTTCCTTAATTTCTCGGATTTACCTTTGCGACATCCTCGTGAGAGTATAAATGTAGAATCTCGCAGACACTCTAATTCCCGCAACATCTTCGCACTTTCTTCATGCACCTCCAATGCTTCGAATAGCTCCTCGGAGACACAATCTTGTGCTTCTACAAACTATTCTTTCAAGCTCACCACGGAATACTTTCTTTGCCTTTCACCATATTCTCCACTTTCATAGCCTTAATTAAGAATGAACGAATGTTATAAAACTTCCAAAGTTCTAATACAATTAGCTGAACATAAGAAAAGACATAAAGCATTTACATTAAAGTTTGTAAAGTTGTGGCAGTATAAGAAGGCACATTATAGCGACGCATAATAAAAGACATCAAGCATTTACAAAAGAATCTCGACGCAACCTTGTGAGTTTTGAGTCACAAATAATAACATGTGGATTTGTTTTCTACCATGTGTCACATAGCTTTAATCATTCACTTGAACTTAATTAGCAAACAAAACAAGCAAACAGAACCAAAACTAAAACCAAGCACCGAAAAATTGAGGCTAACAACCCGCAACTAGAAATTGACACATAATTCCCTTGGAGGAACATCGTTAATATATCCTCCATCGCTCGAACCATAATACCACGAGTGCAGTATCTTCCTCTCCTCTCCGAGCGGTCCAAGAGTAAATGTCAAGTCTGTCCATAAGCCATCATCTTTGTCCCATTGTAGCCCTCTAGGACACACTACGAAAACAAAATTTAAGCATCAGAAAACTCGGAAGATATATATCATTTTACCAAAGCTACCTTAGACTGTTTAACTAGTTTTATGCTAAGGATGATTATTTGAGATGTCCATTTCATTTTAGATAGCATTAGCCTACTAAATAACTTGGTGAGTGCCCATCTTTGCCTGTATCAAATCAACACACAACACAAAAAAAAAAAAAAAAAATCTAATCTCATTACCTAAACCAACACACAACATTGTTTTCAAAACATTCACAAATCCCGAATCACCTGGATTCAAATCATTAATCTGCATCTATTCAATCGATTCAAAAATCATTCTGAAAAAAACAAATATCTACATGATAGATCTACCTTCTCAGCAACTATATCTTCTTCATCTTTTGTTCTTGACTAAACAGATATGAAACCACCATCGATCTCAACTTCAAGCCAGTCCTCTTACCCATAAAAATAATTGATATAAAACATAGCACCATCTTCTGCAATCAAATCCACTACCATCTCTTCTATCTCGGTTCAATTCATCAGCTCAAATTCATTCGAGCCCTAACCCATATCAAATCACTTTAAATCCTTCTACTTGAAGCAACAACCAATTCCACCTTCTTCAACTGAGTTCTCGATTCAATATCCTCCAGTCTCAGATCCAATCTCTTTAAATCAACAGTTAGAAACTCCCATTAAACCCCCATCTATATCTCAATCAAACCCTAGATTTTCTGTTCTTGTCTACAGCAAGAATCAAATAGAGAGAAACCCCCAATTTACTCTCAAACCCTTACTCCTGAGAATCTCAAATTCTTCTCCTCTGATTCTTCACAATCTTTAATCTCGAGCTCACCTTGTTACTGATTTCAGAACTAACTTGAACCCAATCTTCAATTTCCTTATAAACTTCGAAATCTAGTCATTAACAAACCCTTAATCAATCTCCATGAAATTCACAGTACCATCGTAAACAAACTCTAACTTCACATGAATATCAACAACAGAAAATACGCAAATCCATCCAGATTCGATCGTAAACTCTAAATCCACAGTACCATCAAAAAAGTAGTTACTGGTTAGGGTTTTGTTCAGAGGGAGGCGAAAGAGATGAGAGGAAACTGAAGAAGTGAAGAGAGAATTTTCTTTTTCTTTTTATTTATCTATAAAAATATTTGAACGGTAAAGATTTGATTAGGGAAGGTCATCCGGATCATGGATGTCTTTGAACGGTAGAGATTTGTTTAGGGAAGGTCATACGGATCAAACCAGTATTTGAGAAGTTTGTGTTTCTTTACTAAATTGTGCTTCTTTGTTAAACTAAATTCGGCTTTATGTTCAACTTTCGATATGAAAAAAAATCTAAAAAATATATCAATAAATTGGAGATATTATTATGAACCTTCGGTTAAAAAAAATTCCGAAAAATATATGGGAATGAAGCAGAAAAAATAAGAAATGAATTCGATCGATGTGTTTCTTTGTGCTTTTGTGTTTTCTCTTTGTGCTTCCGGTTTGAATTTCGACTAGTTACATAGGTCATGAAGTAATTTCGACTAGTCATACAGTTCATGAAGTAGATTTAGTTCACACTGGTAGACTCAGGTTATAAGATTACTAATGATGGACCACGAAGCTCCAGATGAATTCTGACTTCAAACTTAGCAGGATACATCATCGAAATCGATAAATATGAAGCTCAATGTTGATTCGAACTTCAAACTCGGTATAATGGCATACAATCTATGAACCACGGAGCTTTGAGAGGGTTCTGACTTCAAACTTAGCATGATACATCATCAAAATCGATGAATATAAAGCTCGAAATATAGCTGAAACTGCATTAACGTAACAAGAAAAACGATATGTATCTAAGATATAGTCGAGTTTTTCTCGAAGTCCGACACAAAGCCGGCTTGAACAGACTTCATCCGGTTCCAACCGAGATGGTAACAAGATGGAGCGGCTTAAACATCACAAGGTTAAAAGATTACTACGGTTAGACTGAGTTTCTCATTCGGATGAATCGAAGACGAAATATATCAGACTTAAACATCACAGGTTAAAAGATTACTACAATTAGACCTGAGTTTCTCGTTCGGATGAACTGAAGACGAAATATATCAGAATTGAACAACACGGGTTCAAAGACTACTACAGTTAGACCTGAGTTTCTCGTTCGGATGAACTGAAGACGAAATATATCATACTTAAACATCATAGGTTAAAAGATTACTACAGTTAGACCTGAGTTTCTCGTTCGGATGAACTGAAGACGAAATATATCATACTTGAACAACACGGGTTCACATACTACTAGAGTTAGACCTGAGTTTCTCGTTCGGATGAACTGAAGACGAAATATATCAGACTTAAACATCACAGGTTAAAAGATTACTACATTTAGACCTGAGTTTCTCGTTCGGATGAACTGAAGACGAAATATAAGACTTAAACATCACAGGTTAAAAGATTACTATAGTTAGACCTGAGTTTCTCGTTCGGATGAACTTAAGACGAAATATATCAGGATTGAACAACACGGGTTCAAAGACTACTAGAGTTAGACTTGAGTTTCTCTTTCGGATGAACTAGAGACGAAATATATCAGAATTGAACATCACAGGTTCAAATATTACTAGAGGTAGAGTTGAGTTTCTCTTTCGGATGAACTGGAGACGAAATATATCATAATTGAACATCACAGGTTCAAAGATTACTAGAGGTAGAGCTGAGTTTCTCTTTCGGATGAACTAGAGACGAAATATATCATAATTGAACATCACAGGTTCAAAGATTCCTAAAGTTAGACCTAAGTTTCTCGTTCGGATGAACTGGAGACAAAATATATCATAATTGAACATCACAGGTTCAAAGATTACTAAAGTTATACCTGAGTTTCTCGTTCGGATGAACTGGAGACGAAATATATCTGAATTGAACATCACAGGTTCAAATATTACTAGAGGTAGAGCTGAGTTTCTCTTTCGGATGAACTGGAGCCGAAATATATCATAATTGAACATCATAGGTTCAAAGATTACTAAAGTTAGACTTGAGTTTCTCGTTCGGGTGAACTGGAGACGAAATATATCATAATTGAACATCACAGGTTCATGGATTACTAAAGTTAGACATGAGTTTCTCGTTCGGGTGAACTGGAGACGAAATATATCTGAATTGAACATCACAGGTTCCAAAATTACTAGAGGTAGAGCTGAGTTTCTCTTTCGGATAAACTGGAAACGAAATATATCATAATTGAACATCACAGGTTCATGGATTACTAAAGTTAGACCTGAGTTTCTCGTTCGGGTGAACTGGAGACGAAATATATCATAATTGAACATCACAGGTTCATGGATTACTAAAGTTAGACCTGAGTTGCTCGTTCGGGTGAACTGGAGACGAAATATATCCGAATTGAACATCACAGTTCAAATATTACTAGAGGTAGAGCTGAGTTTCTCTTTCGGATGAACTGAGACGAAATATATCATAATTGAACATCACAGGTTCAAAGATTACTAAAGTTAGACCTGAGTTTCTCGTTCGGGTGAACTAGAGACGAAATATATCTGAATTGAACTTCACAGGTTCAAATATTACTAGAGGTAGAGCTGAGTTTCTCTTTCGGATGAACTGGAGCCGAAATATATCATAATTGAACATCACGGGTTCAAAGATTACTAAAGTTAGACCTGAGTTTCTCGTTCGGGTGAACTGGAGATGGAATATATCATAATTGAACATCACAGGTTCATGGATTACTAAAGTTAGACCTGAGTTTCTCGTTCGGGTGAACTGGAGACGAAATATATCTGCATTGAACATCACAGGTTCAAATATTACTAGAGGTACAGCTGAGTTTCTCTTTCGGATGAACTGGAGCCGAAATATATCATAATTGAACATCACAGGTTCAAAGATTACTAAAGTTAGACATGAGTTTCTCGTTCGGGTGAACTGGAGACGAAATATATCATAATTGAACATCACAGGTTCATGGATTACTAATGTTAGACCTGAGTTTCTCGTTAGGGTGAACTGGAGACGAAATATATCATAATTGAACATCACAGGTTCATGGATTACTAAAGTTAGACATGAGTTTCTCGTTCGGGTGAACTGGAGACGAAATATATCTGAATTGAACATCACAGGTTCAAATATTACTAGAGGTAGAGCTGAGTTTCTCTTTCGGATGAACTAGAGCCGAAATATATCATAATTGAACATCACAGGTTCAAAGATTACTAAAGTTAGACATGAGTTTCTCGTTCGGGTGAACTGGAGACGAAATATATCATAATTGAACATCACAGGTTCATGGATTACTAAAGTTAGACCTGAGTTTCTCGTTTGGGTGAACATGAGACGAAATATATATGAATTGAACATCACAGGTTCAAATATTACTAGAGGTAGAGCTGAGTTTCTCTTTCGGATGAACTGGAGCCGAAATATATCATAATTGAACATCACGGGTTCAAAGATTACTAAAGTTAGACCTGAGTTTCTCGTTCGGGTGAACTGGAGACGAAATATATCATAATTGAACATCACAGGTTCATGGATTACTAAAGTTAGACCTGAGTTTCTCGTTCGGGTGAACTGGAGACGAAATATATCATAATTGAACATCACAGGTTCATGGATTACTAAAGTTAGACATGAGTTTCTCGTTCGGGTGAACTGGAGACGAAATATATCATAATTGAACATCACAGGTTCCAAAATTACTTGAGGTAGAGCTGAGTTTCTCTTTCGGATGAACTGGAAACGAAATATATCATAATTGAACATCACAGGTTCATGGATTACTAAAGTTAGACCTGAGTTTCTCGTTCGGGTGAACTGTAGACGAAATATATCATAATTGAACATCACAGGTTCATTGATTACTAAAGTTAGACCTGAGTTTCTCGTTCGGGTGAACTGGAGACAAAATATATCTGAATTGAACATCACAGGTTCAAATATTACTAGAGGTAGAGCTGAGTTTCTCTTTCGGATGAACTGGAGACGAAATATATCATAATTGAACATCACAGGTTCAAAGATTACTAAAGTTAGACTTGAGTTTCTCGTTCGGGTGAACTGGAGACGAAATATATCTGAATTGAACATCACAAGTTCAAATATTACTAGAGGTAGAGCTGAGTTTCTCTTTCAGATGAACTGGAGCCGAAATATATCATAATTGAACATCACGGGTTCAAAGATTACTAAAGTTAGACATGAGTTTCTCGTTCGGGTGAACTGGAGACGGAATATATCATAATTGAACATAACAGGTTCATGGATTACTAAAGTTATACCTGAGGTTCTCGTTCGGGTGAACTGGAGACGAAATATATCTGAATTGAACATCACAGGTTCAAATATTACTAGAGGTAGAGCTGAGTTTCTCTTTCGGATGAACTGGAGCCGAAATATATCATAATTGAACATCACATGTTCAAAGATTACTAAAGTTAGACATGAGTTTCTCGTTCGGGTGAACTGGAGACGAAATATATCATAATTGAACATCACAGGTTCATGGATTACTAAAGTTAGACCTGAGTTTCTCGTTCGGGTGAACAGGAGACGAAATATATCTGAATTGAACATCACAGGTTCAAATATTACTAGAGGTAGAGCTGAGTTTCTCTTTCGGATGAACTGGAGCCGAAATATATCATAATTGAACATCACAGGTTCAAAGATTACTAAAGTTAGACTTGAGTTTCTCGTTCGGTGTGGAGACGAAATATATCATAATTGAACATCACAGGTTCATGGATTACTAAAGTTAGACCTAAGTTTCTCGTTAGGGTGAACTGGAGACGAAATATATCATAATTGAACATCACGGGTTCATGGATTACTAAAGTTAGACATGAGTTTCTCGTTCGGGTGAACTGGAGACGAAATATATCTGAATTGAACATCACAGGTTCAAATATTACTAGAGGTAGAGCTGAATTTCTCTTTCGGATGAACTGGAGCCGAAATATATCATAATTGAACATCCCAGGTTCAAAGATTACTAAAGTTAGACATGAGTTTCTCGTTCGGGTGAACTGGAGACGAAATATATCATAATTGAACATCACAGTTCATGGATTACTAAAGTTAGACTCGAGTTTCTCGTTCGGGTGAACGAGAGACGAAATATATCCGAATTGAACATCACAGTTCAAATATTACTAGAGGTAGAGTGAGTTTCTCTTTCGGATGAACGGAGCCGAAATATATCATAATTGAACATCACGGGTTCAAAGATTACTAAAGTTAGACTGAGTTTCTCGTTCGGGTGAACTAGAGACGAAATATATCATAATTGAACATCACGGGTTCATGGATTACTAAAGTTAGACTCGAGTTTCTCGTTCGGTGAACTCGGAGACGAAATATATACGAATTGAACCTCACGGGTTCAAATATTACAACAATTAGACTCCGAGTTTCTCGTTCGGATGAATCGAGACGAAATATATCATAATTGAACATCACAGTTCAAATATTACAACGATTAGACTCGACTTTTTCGTTTTCGGATGAACTGAGGACGAAATATATCAGAATTGAACATCACAGGTTCAAATATTACTAGAGGTAAAGCTGAGTTTCTCTTTAGGATGAACTGGAGACGAAATATATCAGAATTGAACATCACAGGTTCAAATATATCGGATAAATTGTGAAAATGACCATATTACCCTTATTGGAAAAGTGCAATAAATATTATGGAGATTGTGAAAATGACCATACTACCCTTACCGGAAATAAGTAAATTATTCTTAGACACTGTGAAAATGACCATATTACCTAGGGGTGTCAACGGGTCCGGGTCCTCCCGGGTATCACTAGATCCAGACCCGGACCCTACCTATAAAGGTCGGGTTAGGGTCCTAATTGCCTCCGGTCCGGTTCTTAAACTTGTGGACCCGGAACCAGGACCGTTTAAATACCCGTGTACCGTTGGTTAGGGTACCCATTGGGTCTTAAGAAAACTATCAAAAAAAATCTCAAAAACTTAATATTTTTCTTTTTTTTTGGCTTGAATTTAAATAATTTTTATAAAAATTTATTATTATTTCTTATCAATGTACTAAATAAAGATTAAATGTAAGAGAAAAATATAAAACGAGTAAAATATCAAAGCTAAAACTAGCAAAAACATGAATAAACGGGTACCCGATACCCGCGGGTACCCAACGGGTATTACCCGTTTGGACCCGTTTAGATTGGGGTACAATCGGGTAATTACCCGTCGGGTCCTAAGTTACTAATGGGTCCAACTTTAGGACCCGGAACCGGACCCAAGTCTACCGGGTCCGGTTCCGGGTAATGGGTACCCATTGACAGCCCTAATATTACCCTTATTGGAAAAATACAATAAATATTATGGAGACTGTGAAAATGACCATACTACCCTTATCAAAAATAAGTAAAGTAAATATTGCAGATTGTGAAAATGACCATATTACCCTTATTGGAAAAAAAGTGCAATAAATATTATGGAGAATGTGAAAATGACGATACTACCCTTATCAGAAATAAGTAAAGTAATTCTTATGGACTGTGAAAATGACCATATTACCCTTATAGGAAAAAAATGCAATAAATATTATGTAGACTGTGAAAATGACCATACTACCCTTATCGGAAATAAGTAAAGTAATTCTTACAGACTGTGAAAATGACCCTATTACCCTTATTGGAAAAAGTGCAATAAATATTATGGAAACTGTGAAAATGACAATCATCGCCCTTATCGGAAATGAGTAAAGTAATTCTTACAGACTGTGAAAATGACCATATTACCCTTATTGGAAAAAAGTGCAATTAATATTACGGAGACTGTGAAAATGACCATACTACCCTTATCGGAAATAAGTAAAGTAATTCTTACATGATGTGAAAATGACCATATTACCCTTATTGGAAAAAAGTGTAATAAATATTATGGAGATTGTGAAAATGACCATACTACCCTTATCGGAAATGAGTAAAGTAATTCTTACGGACTGTGAAAATGACCATATTACCCTTATTGGAAAAAGTGCAATAAATATTATGGAGACTGTGAAAATGACCATACTACCCTTCGGAAATAAGTAAAGTAAATGTTACAAACTGTGAAAATGACCATATTACCCTTATTGGAATAAAGTGAAATAAATATTATGGAGAATTTGAAAATGACGATACTACCCTTATCAGAAATAAGTAAAGTAATTCTTATAGACTGTGAAAATGACCATATTACCCTTATTGGAAAAAATGCAATAAATATTATGTAGACTGTGAAAATGACCATACTACCCTTATCGGAAATAAGTAAAGTAATTCTTACAGACTGTGAAAATGACCATATTACCCTTATTGGAAAAAAGTGTAATAAATATTACGGAGACTGTGAAAATGACCATACTACCCTTATCAGAAATAAATAAAGTAATGTTAAAGACTGTGAAATTGACATATTACCCTTATTGAAAAAAGTGCAATAAATATTATGGAGACTGTGAAAATGACCATACTACCACTTATCGAAAATAAGTAAAGGGTAAAATGGTCATTTTCATAGTTTGTAATATTCATAGTTTGTAATATTTACTTTACTTATTTCTGATAAGGGTAGTTTGGTCATTTTCACAGTCTCTATTACATTTATTAACCTTATTTCCAGTAAGGGTAAAATGGTCATTTTCACAGACTATGATATTTACTTGACTTATTTTTGATAAGGGCGGTTTGGTCATTTGATAGTCTCCATGATGTTTATTGCATTAATTTTAGTAAGGGTAATATGGTCATTCTCACGATCGAAATATTAACTTTACTTATTTTTAATAAGGGTAGTCCGGTCATTTTCACATTCTAAATAATATTTATTGCACTAATTTCGAAGAAGGGTAATATTGTCATTTTCACGATCTGTAATATTTACTTTACTTATTTCCAATAAGGGTAGTCGGTCATTTTCCCTGTCTCCATAATATTTAATGCATATGTTTCGAAGAAGGGTAAAGTGGTCATTTTCATAGTCTGTAATATTTACCTTACCTATTTTTGATAAGGGTAGTTTGGTAATTTTCATAGTCTCCATGATATTTATTGCACTTATTTCGAAGAAGGGTAATATGGTCATTTTCGATCTGTAATATTTACTTTACTTATTTTTGATAAGGGTAGTTTGGTCATTGTCATTGTCTCCATGATATTTATTGTATTTATTTCGATAAAGGGTAATATGGTCATTTTCACGATCTATAATATTCTACTTTACTTATTTCGATAAGGGTAGTCTGGTCATTTTCATAGTCTCTTAATATTTATTACACTTATTTCGAGAAGGGTAAAATAGTCATTTCCATAGTATGTAATATTTACCTTACTTATTTCTGATAAGGGTAGTTTGATCATTTTCATAGTCTCCATGATATTTATTGCATTTATTTCTTGTAAGTGTAATATAGTCATTTTCATAGTCTCCATGATATTTATTGCACTTATTTATAGTAAGGGTAATATGGTCATTTTCACAGTAAGGGTAATATGGTCGTTTTCAAAATGTGTAATATTTCCTTTACTTATTTCCGATAAGGGTAGTTTGGTCATTTCCACATTCTCCATTATTTCTAGTAAGGGTAAGATGGTCATTTTCACGGTCTGTAATATTTTCTTTACTTATTTCTATAAGGGTTGTATGGTTATTTTCATAGTCTAGAATATTTACTTTACTTATTTCCGATAAGGGTAGTCTGGTCATTTTCACAGTTTCCACTATTTATTGCACTAATTTCATTAAGGGTAATATGGTCATTTGCACAGTATGTAATATTTACTTTACTTATTTCTTATAAGGGTAATCTGGTCATTTTCACAGTCTGCATAATATTTTGTTGCACTTTTTCCCATTAAGGGTAATATGGTAATTTTAACGGTTTGTAATATTTACTTTATTTATTTCCGATAAGGGTAGTCTGGTCATTTTCACAATTTTCAGAATTTTTATTGCAGTTATTCCGATAAGGGTGTCTGGTAATTTTCACCGTCTTCGGAAGAAGCAGATATGTCAAAGTCAAATTTCTATAAAGTCATGACTTGTTGACTTGGTCTTGATCCTGTTTTCTAATATTAAGAAAATTAAAAAGAAAAAGAAAAAAATATTTTGATTTATAGAAATGAAATATAATTGTTAGTTTGTACAAATGTGGGAAAATTAGTGACAAGTAAAATTCAAAGTGTTATAATTTTGGGGTTGTTTTAGATGTTGTGAAATATTTGGGTGGAATCATCACTTTGAATTATAATTGTGATTGTCTGTAAAATTGTCAACAAATATTATTGTGACTAATAAAAGAATTTAATATTCCTAATTATTATCACGAATACAAAATTTAATAACAGTTATAACTGTTGCAGGACTTATCACAGGTGTATCTGTGACTGAAAAATAAACTGTGACAGGTTGCACTGTTACAAAATCCTGGTTTTGGTGTAGTTAAAGCACATGGAGAATGATAATCACCCCCAAACTTAGAGTTTTCAGTGTTTCTAGAAAGACTAGTCACAACTTCCCTAATTTCTAGGTCATCAGATTCTTGGAAATGGTCAATTGATTCTTCTAAGTCAGGCTCATCCTCACACATCTCTACGAGTTCACTTTCTTTGTCTAAGACTATTGTTTCTAAATCGCTAGACTCAAAATAAACTCGTTCCTCTAAACCTTCGTTGGCTTCGTGAAAAGGAAATACTACATCGTCTAAAACAGGGATATTTCTAGTCAAACCCTCGTCCTTTTGAATAGGTGAATAATTATTAAAATTATTTGGATTTGTACTAGAATTAACATTATCATTATAAAGCTCGTTGGGAGTAACAAATTCCTCATCACTATGCCTACATATTTCAGATTCTTCATCAATATTATCCTCATCACAATCATCATTATAATAACATGAAAATTATCGAACCTCATCTAAACAAGTAGTGTTACCAATTCTAACCTCGTCATCCTGATTATAAATATTGTCCTCATTTTCACGGGTGATATTGGAAAGAATGTATTGGCAATCAAGAGTAATTCGAGCAATTCTTTCTTCCGTCTCTAACTCTAACCTACGTGTTGTCTCAGCAAACTCACGTGTTGACTCAGTTGACTTACACGTTGACTCAAGTATCTTACGTGCTTCATCTAGAGAAGAGGAATTATAGGAATTTTGCTCGTATGACCGGTATTCATGTGAATAGTAATTGGGCTCACCATGGTATGAGCCATAATCTTCAAAAGGTTGGCGTTCCCAACCACTATTCACACTATGGTCAAAGTAATGTCCATTTTGAAAATTAGTCGGATATTCGTTGTATTGGCTATCGTAATACCAGTTCGACATTCTCAACACAAAATAAACCCACTGACAGGGGATTCGCGGGTGTTCAGAAAAACTTACCTCCCGTTCTAGACGGGGGATGAACCGTTGAAGTCGACTCGAGCCACCGACTCCGATGTCAGTGTACGAACCCGAGGGGCCGAGACGGTATCGTAACCGCCGTCCTTCCCTGCAGCAGTTTTATTTAAACAACCCTTCCTTAGGGTTTTAAAAATAATAATGTCCAAAAGTCCAAAAATAAAGTCCAAAAATAAAAATAAAAATTACAAAAATAATTACCTAATTACAGTTTCTAAAAAAATAAAAGTAATAATAACACTATATACAAAATTTTCTTCTTCACTCCGTTCGGATCTCTCTTTTCTTTCCTATTTTGGCTTTGCTTTTCTTTTCAGCACTTTCTCTTTTTCATAAGCTCTGCACCAAGTCTGAAAGCAAACAGAAAATACCAAAACGCGTAAAAAGGAACAAAAATAATAAAAATAAAAACCTAAAAACAAATCTATACACAAGTCCGCGTCGGCGGCGCCAAAAAAGGATAGTATTTTTTCAATGATGTTGTAGTAAGATGATTCGTTCACTCAGACTTGTTGAGAATTTGTTTTAAAACTAATAACGAAAATAAGGAAAAATATATACAAATATGGTGACAGGATGAAGAGAGTTACCGGGACTAGGATTTCGTCGAATTCATAACATAGGGTTCAATTTATTTATTCTCAACAATTAAAGCTCAATAAATAAAATTAACATGGACTCTGATTTTGCCAATGGTAGATTCTCAAAAGATTGGTTGTAAATCCTAAGCATGATGTATCAAAACATTTAAGCTAAGTATACCTCATCAAATTAAATGACAACCAATTAATTCAAATCATATTTCAATTAAAATTAATGCAAAAGTCTTAAAAAGAATTAAATAATTTTACATATGTATGAAATTCGTCTTCATCCGTCGTCCCAGTGTAGGGATTTAGCTTCTCATGTTGAAAATACACTCAAATGAATTTTTCATTGCTCAAAAAGGTGTTTGCAAGGAGAAAAGGTATAAAGCAATGTGCTTGTAACAGTTATAATTGTTACAAAACTCACTGTTACAGAGAAACACTAACAGACTGTTGCAAATCGGAAATAATTGTTACAGAAATTGTTACAAAGATATGGATTTTGAAATTATAGGCAACGGTTTCTGCGACTGTCTATGTATGTTGTTCTGTGTTCTTCCTCTTCTTCTTCTCTGCAGCAATGGTGATTGTCTGCAAATCGATTCTGAGCCTCTGTTCGACCCCCAAACTCTCCATCCCCCTTCTCTGATACTCCAACACTCTATATATACTACACAGGGCTTCGAATATCTTCTCATTACTCCGAATAATCTCTTCATACTTCAGGCAGTAAAGAATGAATTCACGGAATATTTTCTTTCCCTTCTTGCATTCCCATGCGTTAAAATGCTACAGACACGCTCTAAACTTTCTGGTGCACGCATACGATTGAGTCAACACGCTGTAGAGACACGCAAAATTTCAAAATATCACCACAGAATCCCGTGTATTGCTCCAACCTCTGTTTCATGAGATGTCCACGTAACTTCCCTTTTTTATCAAAACAAAAATCGTTACCAGCCCTGGTTAGGTGTAACGGGGTGAATACAACAAATTGTAGCGATTTAATCTCTGGAATACCTAGAAAATTCGAACCCTAATTCTTCCCGTACACAGCCACTGTTTTCTTCAATCCGAATCTCCAACCAATTCTAATCCAAACCATTGACCAGACCGACCCTATTTGGCTCTCACAAACCCAGTCCATTAAATTCAGCCATTGAATCTGATAAAATCACGTCCAATTCTTGAATCCAAACTCTGCCAGTTCATTGCACCACTTTCCCGTCAAAAATGAAATTTAAATGTGGAAGAAGAAGGTCGCCCCCTATCCGTCTGTGGAGTGTAAATAGCAGGTGTCCAACCGAGGTGCCCCTTATCCAAAGTAGGGGTCCGTTTAGCAAATGTCCTCCGGGATGCCTTTAACAACTTTTCGAGCCGAATTTTTCAAAAATGTTTATTGCCCCAAAATACCTACAAACACATAAAACACCATAATAAATACAAAATCGAGTGCCAACAATATAAGTATTGAGATCAAATTAGACACAAAAATGTGTCTATCACACCTCTACATAGAATAACCATTGGGCGGTCCTCATACATAATTGTTTGTTGAGAGGGCTTAACGCCTTCATGACGTCGGCGACACTCGCTGTTCCCTGACTTTGTAGAGAGACTGTGTATAGATTCAGGCGGCTCTCCTACATAATTGTTTGTTGAGGGGGCTAAACGCCTTCAGGACGTTAACAACGCTGCACGTTATTCCCTGACTATGCACCTTTCATAACGAGTATGATGCTTCAACTATCTCATATCTCGATTCTACAATAGATTAATTCTACCATGACATTCGCCACTGAATTCCTAGAAAATAATCTATTATATCTCATTACTCCGTTCCCTGAATTCCCCGGCTGAATTCATGGATTAGTAATAGATAACCATTTTATCTCATTACTCCGTTCTTTGAATTCTCGACTAAAATTCATGGATTAGTAATAGATACTCAATTAATTTTATTACTCCGTTTCATGAATCATTCTCCGCTGAATTTCATGAATTAGTAATAATTACTCAACAATCGGGCATCTGGACTATCACCGAGTAAGCCCCAATAAAATGGTGCAAGTGTACTCAACAATGATGCACGAACGAGCACCCGAATGCACGAACGAGCATTCAAAAATATGGACAAACGAGGAATCCTACACAAAACAGGAGAGGGAAAATAATAAAAAAGAAAAAGAAAAGAGGTGCCTAGGGACCGGGCCCACCGGCCGGCCGGTCATGCTGCCGTGGCCGGTCCCCCACGCCTCTTCCTTTATTTTTTCTTATTTTATTTATTTTAATGAACTCATGAAAACTCCTTCATTCAAGCAACTTTCCTTGTTTGAGCAAAACTCACGGTTTCTCCATATTTTCAAGGTTTCATGAAAAATAATAAAAATAAGGAAAGGTGTTGCGGGACCGAGCTACCTAGCCGGCCGACCATGCCCTAGCCGTGGCCGGTCCCACACCTTGCAATCCCTTGTTCTCATAATTATTATTTCCCTCATCTCATGAAACTCCTCCGTTTGAGCAAAAATCATTTCTCAAATATTGCTCAAAACACGAAAAGCCAAAAAGTCAAATGGTCACATGACCGACCAGGTTACTCACGCCAAATAATAAAATATTATTATTTTAATATTCTCCAAATTTTGATAAAACGAGCAAAGTTCTACTTGCTCATTCGAGAAAAATCAAGAATTTCAGTCAAAGATCAAACTCTTCTGAAAATCCGAGATATTGCTCAAACGCACACCAGAAAATACCAAAACTCTCAGGACCGAGACACGGACATTATGGTGACACGGGCATCCTTCCTTGACCGACCAAGGCCGGACCTAAGGCTTGCAAGGAGCCAGCCCCACACATATTCATGATTTTGACCTAATTTGCTCAATTGCTCATATTGGGTCCAAACTCTTTCCAACCAATTTGGAATTTGCTCAATTGACCGTCAGCTGGTCCCACACCACCAAGGGCCAGTCCTATGCTCCTTTGGCCGGTCCCTCACTTCTCCATAATTAGGTTTTATCACCTAACGCTCACACGAGCATTATTTTAATAAATGATCAACACCAGCATTTGATCATTCTTTCACCAACCGGTCAACCAAGGATCCTGGTGCACGCTCACTCGAGCACTTGGGCACCACATGGTCCTCCATCATCCCATGTGGTCGGTCTCTTCCTCACTCATGACCTATTTTCAGAAATTTATCAATTGACGAGCAATTGATCAAAAAATTAGGGTTTCGAACAAACCGTCATCTCTTCACTTCCCTAAAAAACCATCAAATCGTTTTCCCCCATCTACAGATTGGCGACCATAGTGGGAGATTAATCTCTCGGTTGCAATCTCAAACTTTCACAAAATGGTTGATCTTAAGTCAGGTTCAGTTAAAAATCCTAAACAAACAACGCCAACACTAACAACAACGGTGGTACCCCAGAAACTACTCCCGCTTACAACGATGGTACTGGCGGTACCACTCCCCCTCAAACCAACAACAACCATCCTCTCTTCGGCCGGTCTCCTGAGGAAATCAGAGAAAATCTGCCCACCATAACCGATCTCATGAATATTCGGGAAATTCTCGCCAAAAATCAAATAGACATGGCAACAACACAGAAGGAACTATGCGCTCTCAAGGACCTCACAGACAAGTTGACGCCTGAACAAGCTCAGCCCCGACATCAGCCAGAGAAGGAGAAAGTAAAAGCCAAAGAAATATTTACTGATCCCGAAGTCTCTCCAATTCATGTGGTGGATGATGATGAAGTCTGCAAAGTTGCAGATAACCCACCAACAAAGGAACCTGTAAGCTTCATCATTCGTGAGGACAAAATACAATTCATGGAGGATCGAGGAAAAGACAAAACACTATCTGTTCATCGTCGTCAACCTCCATATCCTGCTGCTACGCAAAGAATTCCTCTCCCGAAGGGCTACACCTCTCCAACGTTCACACTGTACAATGGAACGGGGAACGCTCGAGAACATGTTTCTCGATTCTTAGAAGAACTAGGAGAACATGAACACAATCATGACGTCCGTTTGAAGGAATTATCAAAGTCTCTGACATGCCGAGCATATACTTGGTACAACAACATTACACCAGGGAACATCACTGGATGGGGAGAAATGGTTAATGCCTTCTACTGAAAATACTTCTTCGTCTCAGAGCAGATCACTCGCTCTGATTTAGGAAGAATATCTCAGATGAACAATGAACATCCGAACGATTTTGTGAAGAGGTTCAGAGTCCAAGCTTTGGATTGTCATGACCGAATGTCAATGAACAACAACTGGTGGACTTGTGCATCAACAGAATGATCCCGGTCTACAAAGACTTGTTGGAAAATCTCCGGTTCTAGACTTTCTCAGAGCTTCATGAAGCAGCCAAACGATCAACGTGCTTTACTGGAAAGAGCAAAGTCTGCAAGGTCGAGGAACCTCGAAGCAGCCGACGCCTAGTCAACAATCAGTACAATCTCCAGCCTTCAATAAACGTTGTTGCTAAAAGGAAGGAAAGGAAAGCCGAGACACAGTATCAGAGCGCTTCTCCAACATCCCAAGCTCCTCTGAAGGCGCAAAGAAAAGATAACCAATCCTGAAATGCACAAACCTCGACCCGACATCAACGAACAGGGAAATGATCAGACAGACTCAAACTTTTCTCTTCTCATGAAGGAGTGATCGAGTTACTGGAAGTCTGGGTTCAAGATGGTGCAATCAAATTGTCGTTCATCAGGAGAGAACCAACTGAAGAAGAAATGGAGAATCCCAGGTACTGTCGCCTTCATAGGTTCATCGATCATCCAACAAGTAACTACAATATTTTGAAGCACATCTTCAAAGAGAAGGTTGATCCATAATAACTTCAACCGGGGACTGAAGGAGTACAAGAGAATTCTCTCCCAGTCGGAACCTTTCTGAACAACCAGTCAAAGAAGCAGTTTAATCGTTGATCGAGCATATCTGTGAAATTGCTCTATCTATCTAAGGCACAAAGGAAAGACATGTTCACAGCACCGAGTTACATTGTGTCAGACGTCTGTCCTGGTGGTAGGCCTGAGAGGATGTTTATATTATGACCTACAGTGATAACCGCAAGTGCACGGCGTCTATCGGAGACGTGGCAAATATGGGTCGAACCACAGAGACTTGTGGTGCCGTATGATTCTAAGGCTTGCTCTACTGACTTTCTAGTGAAGGTAACACACTTATAATTTGTGCCGATACGGCTGAGTTGTAGTGAAGTGACTCTAAACTAAGGTATAAAACAGTGAGATAAAATGATGCTAGGGTTATCAATTCCCACCACTAACTCCTATTGTATGCTCAACTAGATTGAGTTCTTCTTGTCTTGTGACCGATAAGGGCAGGGTGTCAATTCCACCACCTATCTCTCCCTGTAATGCTTCAAAGAACAGCTAAAGTGCTAACCCAGAGCACTAGTTGTCTAATTAAGTACAACTAGTCAAGGGAATCAACATTTGGGTCTAAGGGTTGAGCTGCAGCACACTCAAAGCAGTTATAACCTAACTACAATAGATACAAGGCATCCATTGTGAGAGAAAAGCCTTGGGTACTTGAATTGAAGATTATCTTATAAATTAAGCTCTCAAGAATAATTCAAACACAGTTGAAATCATACATGGAATTAGGGTTTCAATGAAACCCTAGCAAACTAAGTTAAGACATCAAAATAGACAATTAAACTACAAATTAAACCTAAATTGAAGCACTGGCTAGCCCAGGCATGAACCCTAACACACACAGACACCCTCTATTTATACATGCAAAGGAAAATTACCCAAAACCCTAAAATTGATTTCAAAACATAAAATAAACAAAATAAATCAAACCCGATCGCCCATGCTCTGAATCACGCTCTTCTCTCGTCAAATCATCTCAGAATCGACCATGCTTGGGTTGTTATGGAAAAACCCTAATTCTAACTGCCTTAACCCTAGCTTCTAGGGTTGGAGAAGCTAAAGGTGGAGACAGTGCGAACTAGGGCATGTAGATGGCTGCAGGAGCTACTGGTGGAGTTGTTGGTGATGATAGGAGATGGAGTGGTGGTGGTGGCGATCTCTGCAACAGGTATGGAAGGTGAAGGAGAAGGGATGGGTTCTGCAGGGAAGAAAGAGAAGGAGAAGAGGAAAACTGGTTTTGCTCGATGGGTATAGGGTTAGGGTATTTTGCTGTGAAGCATGTGCATCAGGGGAAGATGAGGAGGCCTCAGCGAGCGTTGGATGAAGCTGGTGCGATCTGAACGGCTGAGGAAGTATTGGGTAGATTTGGTGTTGAGCGGAGCATCGAGAAATAGATGTGAGCGAAGGAGCGACCGTATGATGCATCTGGGCGAGATCTCAACGGCTCGGGATGAGCGGGTTCGGATCCGGGTCGTGGGTAGCTCTAGTCCATGTCTTCCTTGTTGGGTTGCAACTGATTCGCGCGCGGGCTTTGGCTATCTGCTCCATAGATGCTCGACTCCAATTCTTCTGCTTTTTTGGCTCCTCAGATTCTCCGAGCTTTATTTATTACCTAAAAACACAAAATTAATTAATACAAATATTTATTCTTGAAAACAAGGAAAATACAGAATATGGGATAATATCTAATTCTTGAGCACAAAAGATGAGTAAAATGCCAATAAAAAGGTGTATAAATATGCACTATTTAGCACTCATCACCTGGAAATACTCCTTGAACCTTCATCCACAGACAAGGAGATACACGACTGGGACTGTTTACCACAGTCCATCTCAGTGGAAATGAATTCGGAAGAATGTTGATCGATGCTGACACCGCCATCAACATCATTCCACCGAATACCCTCAGAGTCGCAGGGATCACTCGACAAGAAGCTACTCGTGATCCCATCCCAATCAGAGACCTTGAAGGAACGCTCAGAATTACTTATGGCTACTCACTCTCAAAGTGAACATAAGTTCAACCTGGACAGAAACCAAGTTTCACATAATCAGGAAGATCCAGGATATGACATGTTCTTCCGACGAGCATGGATCCACGCTGAAAAGATGGGTACTGACAAAGCGCATTTGGTTGCACATCTCTCCAACGAAGAAAGTTCTGATCCAACAGATTTGGCGGACATTCCATCATCAGAGCACTTGGAGGAATTTCAAACTTTGACTAGATTAAAGCAAGAACCTGCAAAAGATGCATAGAAATTCATCAAGAGGTTCCACACTCAGGCAAGTCTCATTCCTTCCATGTCTATGTCATTTATTTCCTCACATGATATCTTAGAATGGGGACTCAATTCTGCTAGCAACTTTGCAAGACGTTATTAATGATAGCTTCACCGCATTAGTATTTTACCAAGTGGTTGAATTTGACATTTCTCCGAATCGAGCACCGAGACATTCATTACTGAGATGATATCTAAGCATGGCAAAGAACACTTTGGACGTTTCTTCATAGCCTTGCAGGAATGTCCATGTGTGCCACAAAATCAGAAAGCTCTGATGTCTGCACAAGTGTTGAATCCCACTACCGCAACGAAAGGAATGCTGAATCAACAGAAGATACTCAGGGATGAGACGATCAAACCTAAGATATTCGATGCTTAAGGAGTATGACGCTTCAACGCTCAAGCATCTAATAAGCCTTCAAATTGTACTCCCAATCAAAGAGTACACCTTCTATAATGGCGCCTCTAGCTTCAGCACAAATATCTCGAGGATGACACATTGATTCAATACCAAGACAGTCAAAGTTTAACTGAACTACAATCGTTAAGTCTTCACTATCTCCATGACCAGACTTCTGAAGCAGATGCAACCTCCTTCCATGGATGGCACAAACTCCTTCAACATATATGTTTTACTGAATAGACGAATACCTCCGGGATGCACTTGGGGACTTGATCTTATTGGAAATATCAATTCATGTTCTAATAAATGTTGTCCACATAACAAGTCATTGCAACCTGATGTGATTCCATGAAACGTTATCAACGGAACCTCTCTACATCACGAACCCTAAACGACTGAGGAACTTTCTCTCCTCACCGATCACATCTAGAATGGAGACTACCGCTGCTATCTGCCACAACAACATCGATTCCCTGACGAAGCCACTTTACAGTAAAGTAATACTGTTCAGGAGAATTTGGGTTGAACTCCCAGTACACCTTCATCTTAGGAATGCTCAACTCATCAATTGGATCGTGAATATAAAGGCTCATCGGATGGAGGAATCAAAGACTATGTCGATAATCATGGTTCTAACTTTTTCGGTCTCTTGAGCAACTTCAACCATGGTATCGACATCAAAAATAATCTCTATAGGAACTCTATCCATGGTCTCATCATCAACCAGGATCCCTGGAGCGTGATCATTCGTGATCTCAGCATCTACAACGGTCTTACGAGCAACATCATGTTTCATCAACTGTCCGTTCTCTACAACCTACGTCTGGAAGTGTTACTCGATGGACCATACTTCTCCAAGCACTAATCAAGTTGTGCAGGCATGAAAACTTGTTCACATGGAAGTCTTCCCAAATCTTGCACGCGGACGGGCACAAGCCAAAGCCTTCTACAAGATGTTCTCATCACTTCTACAAATGAGATACAACACACTCCAGGACATGGGTTTACAAAAACGTACCAATGGGTGAGGAATGACACAATGTTTCCTTGAGAAAATATGTTCCTCTATGTCTCTACTACAACATACCAAAAGGGCGCATCAATCGGATAAACGAGCTGAAAGATATGGCCTCCACACTCAAGTTCATGGAATCTGAAAACTTGCACGGGATTACGAATTACAAATGTGCACGCTTCGTTGGATGACCTAGACAACTCCAAATTGAGTGATTCTTTTCTCATTTGATAACTCAGTCTCTTAGATTCAAAAGTTGGGGTCAAGCACCGAATTTCGACGTCGTATGAGGTTCCTACAGCTTCCAGAGCATACACCATGCAAGCAGAAATTCGTGGACGGGATTCATAACCTCTACAGTCGATCGATGTCCACCAGGTCTTTTTGCTAAGTCCTTCATCAAGGTACCTCCAACTTCGACCACCTATAAGTTTACATCAAGTTTTTTTACATGAGTCCTCTATCTAGGTCTTGCCAGAAGAAGGGAAAAAGAAAGGGAGATATTTAACAAAATACTGGGGACTGACGGTCCACTGATCATGACGTTCACAGTCCAAGACTCGTGACTGGCACCAAGTTCACCTATGCTAATCACTCATCATAAAATGAATGCTACAACCAAGACACACAACAATGGTCATTACATCATCCTCTCTTGAGAGCAACCTCAGTAATGGTCGCATGACCAGGGTTTCAGAGATGTTTCTACGACTGACAGAAACAAAAAATTGTACTGCAAGGACCAAGCTCATGTATCAACCAAGGGGTTCAGGTTTAAAATTAATCAATGGCATTTAAATTCTTCATCAAGCATTTAAGACACAAGCAAATGGTCTAAAGACACAAAAGAGACGTTTTACAGCAAGCCTGGCTGAAGCGATTTTACACTTCCATGTACAAAGCAACGAGCTGGGAGCAATTGGTAAGGAATATAAGGTTGAGTGATACGTCATTCTCTTAGTATGGATGTCCTCTACAACATATCCAAAATTCACAGCAATTGGATAAACGAGCAAAAAGATGTGTCAAAAACTTTGGACTACATGATGGCTGAAAATTGGAAGTTTACCGTTTCGTCAATTCGGCCCTTAAACATGCTCAAAAGCCGAAAAGCTTGTTTGAATAAACTTGAAAATTTTCTGGGGATGAAGAAACATGGGTATATCATAAAAAACGGACATCGTATGAAGATTCTACAGCATTTTCAATGAATACCTAACTTCTGAATTTTCTGATGACAAATTATGACGAAATTCTTCATGCATCCACATCTGAATCAGGAGCTGCACCATCAACTCAAGGCCGAACATCATCTTCAGCCGGTAGTCTCACTTGCTGAAGTCGGCGATGTTTCTGCTGCTGAGATACGAGCCTATATCTTAACACGAATCACTCTCATACGATCAAGAGACATACCATGCATCAGTTTTCCAACATCTCAGAGTGGTTGATTCACCTTGGCATGATCATCTGCAGAAGTCTTCATCTTTGACTTGATATTTCTGGAGCGTTCCCCGGAAGAGCCAGAAGGGTGGTTGTATCTGGAAGTCACCATTATCTGTTACGAAAAGTGTGGAGTCAAACACATCAGTAAAAATACGTGCTAAAACGGTAACAATCCAACTCTTACCTATTTACAATTTCACTAGTTGTAATGATTATAACGTCAGAATTTCGAAAACTTGCTCGTTCCTTCAAACCTGCAAAGACGAGCAAAATTCATTATTCAAAATCACAACTTGATTTTTAAAACCGTGAACAACCCATGTGAATTTTAACATCCACTGGACAGGCGTCCATTCCACAATTGTGAAAATTCACATACAGACATTATTTCACCATGTATAATTGTCTACTTTCAACAGTTGTTCAACATCAAAACATGATTTTACAATATATATATATATTTAACGTGAAACTCACGTAAATTTGAAAAAATATATCTATATATTTTTTTTTCTCCCTCGCGCGAGCATCTGTCTCTGAAACGAGAGTATATTTTCAAAGATTTCTGAAAGCTCGAAGATAAAATTTTCATGAAAGCTCATAAACAAAACAGACGCACGTCTATTCAAAAAAAAAAAAAACTTTTCTCTCGTACGAGCATCCACCTTTGAAACGAGAGTTTATTCCACTTTGTGAAATCTCACATATTTATTTTAAAATAAAATTTTGGTTTTCATGAAAGCTCATAGACAAAAATTTAATCATTAGACTCAGGTCCATTTTGTTTATTTCTTAAACTAACGAACGAACGAATGTTTGTTCATAGGGTTATTTAGTTTTTGGTACTTACATTTTGTCCAAAGTTAGTGTTTAGTCTAACTTTTGTCCAACTTAGGATTTGGTATTTGGAAATAACGTTGACTAGCGTTGACTGACTAGACCAGATTTTAATTAATTTTGGAATAATAAAAAAACTGAGTTTACAAATGTACCCCTGAAATGGGTCTAGGATCCAACGGTTATGATATAAGATATCGATTAACCCTAATTGTCTAATCTTCTTCCTCCATTCTCAGCTTCATCTATCCCCAAGAACTCGGCCGGAACTTCATTTAAACCTCCGGGCCTTTGCACACAAAACCAAAATCAGCTGCAATCAGCAACCACCTTAATTTACCACCGATTTCTGCCATGATTTTGAATTCAAAGCTAACCCACATCTCATACTTTTTCATTGATTTTCAGCAATCATTATATCCACCATTTATCCATAAGAATCAACATCAACCTAATTCCTTTTCATTAGGTGTACGGACAGAGAATAAGAAATCAAGCACAACACAAACTTCATTAAACTAGCACATCACCAGTATCAACCGCATCAGATCCCCTTTTTTCAAATTATTTTTCACTTGTAACTTCAACCAATTTCTATCGAGACTTACGCTGTTTTGTTGTTGTAATCCAAATCCATTTGAAACCCAATTTTTCTGTTCTTGTGAGCTCTTGAAACCACTACAATCTAGTCTATTTCCTCATGAATCCACGACAACAAGAACACATTTTTAACTAATTTTTCTCGGCAAAAACCCAAATTCAAATCCCAAATCAAACTCAAAATCCTAAACCCGATTCAACCCAGAACCATTACAACTGTTAAATCTTGAAGAATAACTTTTCCATCGATCATTATCTTTAATATATACAATAAGTTTATCAACAATCAAATCAAGTTTCTATGGGTTTCTTTTTCCAAGTTTTTGCCAGTGATAACAAATGAATAAAATGGTAAAATATGATAAGAAATTTGATTTGTTGAGAAAATAGGATAGCCAGACAATCAAGATGGGTTTGGTGATTTTTTTTCTTTTATTTTAGTTACCGATCGTTCCCTATGAAGGTATGGATGGTGATGAATGATGATGGCGGCAATGGGTTTGGAGAAGAGAAGACGACTTCCCACTTGCCTTTTATTATCATCACGTAAATATTGGTACAGTAAATGGTGTATTTGTAAACTCACTTAATAATTTAATTTTATATAATCTTTTTAATAATTTCTAGACATAAGTCAAGTTTTAACTGAGTCAACTGGAGTCAACATTATTTCCAAACACTACTTTGGACAAAATGTAAGTACCAAAAACTAAATAACCCTTGTTCATAAAACAAGGATTTCCTTTTTGGGCTCGGGTCCGTAAATGCTAAACCGACCAAAACTGAATGCCTGATTGTCCGAATCAGCAGTGCTTCATCTCTCCATGCTCACGAGATGACACTCTATCTTACTGTCAGGGTCCTTACATGGGCATTTGCTCGTACATGACACCATTGGAGCAAATCGAGGATTTTGAAAATACCTTTGTACGACTGAGTTCAGCTACTTGTCTCGTCAACTAGAAAATCACCATCTAATGCTTACCGTGAACATGACTGTCCCTCACTAAGCAGGGGACTTAATGTTGATGCTGGATCTTCGACAAAGGTCAAAATCATAAAATCATGATACTACATGTTTCTGACCCGGCTTCAGGAATGCATGTGACGATTCATATTTTACGATCCGTGAACCGTTTCACGAGCTCTGATCGAGTTCCTCTCAGAGCCATGATGAATATGTTTCTCGAAAGGCCTCCCACTAGCTGAGCGTTCGATGCTATGCATTTCATCATGCCCTCTATGTAGAATAACATGATTGGGCGGTCCTTGACCGGTTGTCAGCCGACACAAATATAAATTACACTTTCTTACTACTCAAAATATATAATGAAGCAAGGGCAAGAAAGGATCGTTCCCACAGAGAGGTCTTGGTTGTCAATATGTTTCGGTATCTTATAAGTAACACGGGATTTTCTGATTTTTTATAAACGAAAATAAAATAAAAGCAAACAATAAAAAGTAAACACGCAAATCAAGGATGAGAAAGTATTGGTCATGGATTTCGTCTTCAATCACAAACATGTTTCCACACAATAACTAGAATTGATATTTTAATCTCAACTTTTATCAAAGGCCCTAGAATACCTTGATCGCAAGAATATCCCGCTAATCTCCTCTTGTCATCAACAAACACATTAAAAGATGCGAATATGAATTCTATCTAAAAGAACAACCTAACGTGTAAAAGCACTAATCAAGTTTAATTCCCTAGATGCATTAGGTTCTATGAAATCAGGCCAATCAAAGCAATCGAACGTGTAAAAGCACTAATCCGATTTAACAAAGGTTATGGTTCACATATGATCATAAGAATATATCACTACAAACTATAATCATAATTATGCTACTTCAAATCAGGAATTATCACTTTTGCGTATAATAACCCTAATCTAGCAAAAGACATGCATGTGAGTTCTACCAATTTGCAACTTGACAAAACAAACATTCAATCATATGAGATTATTAATGGTGAATCATAAACGATAATATGAGAGAAAACTAATTTATTGAACAAAAACTCATGTTTGGAAATCCAACTAATCCATAACCAAAAGAAAACTCTAGCTCATATTCATGGAGTTCATAACAAGAAGAAAGAGAAAAGACTTCATGGTTCTAAACCCTAGAAAACAAAGTAGAGGCAAAAAGATATCCCAAATTAGGTAAAAGTCTTCTCTTTTTATATGTTTCTCAATTCCCATAAAGGATACTCCTTCAATATTAGGTCTTCTCAAAACCCATCTCCAAGTGGTCCACCAAGCCTATGTGTGAGAAAAAACCCATGTAAAATTATGTCCAAAATTCGTCGACGGAAAACTGGGATTGTGGCCGGAACTTGGCCGGAAAAGTCGCCGGCAAACATCTCAGGTGACCGGCAAAGTCCGCCCGGTCACCGGTCAACGAGTTGACCCGGCCAGGTCAACTCAGTCAAGTCACTGAGTCAAACCGGGTCAAGCTCAGCCGAGTCAACTCAATTAGGGTCTAGTCAGAATCAGAGTCAGGGTGTTAGTCAGTCACTCAGCTGAATCAGTCTGAGTCACCTTGGCCTAGGCCATTTGTAAAGAATGTATATTCCAGCCATGTTATTTTTGTATGTTGCACCATCTTCTTGCAATATCTTGTCCTGTAACCTTCACAGCTCATGCATTTTCACCCGCACTACAACTGCAACAGCTTCTCAAACATCACAGGCCAGCTTCAATTCCATTGTAGCTACCACTTTATTTTCATGCTGTACACAATCACTCCCAGTAGCAGCACCAATCCCTGTAACTTCACAGCCACTGCCACCATTACCTCATTGAGAAAAGTACTCATCTACCAGCAGAAGAACAATCCCATCCCATCCAACGTCGTTCTCATTTCAGCTACTTCGCAATCCTCCATGGCCAAATTCAAACCATTTTCTTCTTCCCTGCTCAATTTGGTTCCTAGCATTCATCTAGCAATTCATTCACTATATCAGCACAACTTCAGATGTCGCTACTACCTCCTTGCTTTGCCAACTGCAGCACAATATACACATTCCATACAACCCATTTAATTCACTGCAACATAACCAGCTGATGCTCCCCTGCTCGCAAACGCAGTCCATACAATACCATCTCCTAAATCGGCGAGTTAACACAAACCTCTCGGGCATTCTACTCATCGCGGCTTGACTTCTTGACTCTCACCATGTGACCTTGCACAGCTGCAACTTTCACCAGAACAGCATTACCATCTCGCACTCGCAGCTGCATCTCAGGCCTTTCCAATTTTTATTGCTTCGCCAGTAGTTGCCAAACCCTGTGATACAACTGCAGCATGCCTGCAAAACCAACTCAGCATCAGCAGCACAGAGCTCAAAACTTCCCTTTGCAGTTCTTAACCTGCAGTCTCATTGGCAGCCATATTTGTTGCTCAACACCACCACCAGTATCTGCTCCGTAGCCATCATTTCCAGCTCCAATATTCTCCAGTCCCAGCACCAGAGTCGATCCCTGCATCTCAGCTCAATATCAAACCTTCTTGTTCTTGTTCTCAACTGATGCCAGAAACTCGACCCATTCCTTTGCAGCACCATTTCAGTGTAAAACTCATTGCTGCATCAGTTGCACACTGCCATCCCTGCCTGCAACACAGCATCCATTCCATGACTCAAACTCGACCATCTGCAGCTTCATTCATAATCTATCTCACTTCAGTCCAAGCTCCCTGCAACATTCTTCCATCTCAGCGGCACAGCTCCATCCACTTGCGACTGCAAATCTCAACTTCTACCACCACCTATTCCATCACAGCCTTGAAGCTCAAACCCATTTCAGTTCTTCTCCTAGCCACCGAGTACCAGCACTTCACTTGCAAACCTAATCACCCGCATATGAATTTAGCTCATTACATAGTCAAGCTCTAATGTCAGTCAGCATCCATCAATTCATGTCTGCAACCTCTCCTTGTTTTTCTCCAGTCACTTCCATTGTGACCTTGCCAATGACACTAGCAACATAGCCATCAGCCATCTCAACCATTGCAATAGTAGCTCTGGCTCATACCACCACCAGTTCAGCTCAATCCCATTTCATTGCAGTCGATCCTGCAGCTCAGCCATTGAGCCATGGTTAACAGCTCCACATCGAATCTTCGCAATCACGGCAACAGAACCAACCTCTCTGCCTCAGCTTCTACATCTGCTACTTGACACCATTTCCCTGGCAAGCATTTCAACCACCATTTGCAGAACCATTTTCATTGCCATCTGACTCTCCACCTCACAGGTTCAGTCCCACAGCAATACTTCCATTTTCCTGCTGCAACAGCTGTAACCAATATCAAATCAAGACCTTCTTCAAATCCCAGTCTCACTGTGTTGTTCATCTAAACACTAGCAGCTTGAATTCCTTCTTCCGATCTCGGTTAAACCCATATGTTCTTCTCAATCTCAAATTCAATATCAATTCATCACAACCCCATAAATATCAACATCCACAACTTGTCTGCAATTTGAGACCCTAGTTTCTCTATCATCTCTCTACTTCAAATTCGAGTTCTTGACAGCAAAATCTCAAAACCCTTCTTCTGATTCCCTTGTAAACTCGAACTCTCCTTCAAGAAATGCATCTCCATCCAATTCATCTCACTGTTACCAGACCCAAAATCCTAACTCAAAATTGCAACTATTACTTCTCAGATTCAATCTCGACTAAGAAACAACATCGGTTGTAACCCATCTTTCCTCCTTGTTTGATTTCTGTCTTCAACAACACACAATTACAATCTCCTCTGAAACCCAGATTCGATTTCTGCTTCTTCAAACAGCATCAACAAGACCCAAATGTTCACCATCTTTTCGTCGATTCTCAACTCCGACCACTTAATCCTCCCTGTAACTCAACGACAGTCAACCACCACGAACCCATATCGATCTTGGTTTTCCCGGCTAGAAAAACTCTTGTTAGCAGCGGCATGAGCTGAGATGAAATGGTTAGGTCTTTGACCTTTAGTTTAAGATTATAGAGACAAATGGATTTAGATACCCACTGCGTTAGGATAAGGGATGACCAGTTCAAACATGGCTTGTCGGTTTCAGAAAACCGACAGCCTAATTCTCAGTTCAATTGTCAGTTCTAGGAGACTGACAGCTTAATTTCCGGCGTAACTCCTCTTGTGCAACCTAGCATGCGCCAAATATCGTCTGCGAGTTGACCTTTTTGCCTTTTTCGCTCCAAATGGCTAATTTCTCCTTCTTTTGCTCCCAAATGACTCCATTGCACCTAATACACTCAAAATCAATTATAAGAGATGCAATTCACAAGAATAATAGCAAAGAAAGCATAAATACTAGATATTAAATTAGGTGTTTTAGACACCTATCAGATTCCCCCACACTTAGACTTTGCTAGTCCTCGAGCAAATCAAACAAAACAATTCTAAAACATACATACAACTCCGTGTCGTCGAGGCTACGGTCACTTTTAGCATAAATAACAAGCCTTTAAACCACTAGGTGTCCCTAGTGGACGAGTTATAGTCTCGTGAGGGTTTACTAGAGATATACCCACAAAACCTATATTTCCAACTTACTAGTTCTCCGTAATGATAGCATCCAATGCGCTAAGAAGACATAGAGATTCTGCACACTAGTCATAAGAAGTTAGACACATAAATGAACACAATCTCATTCTTAAAAGTTGAGAGAGAAATAACCATCCCTTCTCGAAAGAAATTCGGGTTCAGAGTGATCAAAAGTCTCGACTCTGCCTCACAAGAAAGGGTTTTATGAATTTGCTCTCAATAATAAACAGCTTTTTATGGGTCACACATGTGTCCAGGTTGGAATGAAGAGAGAATCCTGCGACACGTTGAATGGTAGGAAGGCAAAACCCTCCGAATTGTTTTTAAAAGCCCACATCTTTTATTCATTTTTGAAAACCCATTTTTCTGACGATCTCTTCGAAAGGAAATCAACCATTTAACGAAGGTGGGAATATGCTTACTCACCTCGTTATCCGTTCGGCGTGCAGCTAGCACCACTCTCACAGCATCCATAGAAACGTCTTCGGTCTTCAATCGGTGTCTTCATCTTCGTCTTCGGTCTTCAACTCTTGATGATAACTCTTGAACTTCGTAAAATCTTGACAATATGATTCTTTCCTCTAATTTCTTGTTGCTTGAAACTTCATTATAGATATTCCTTCTTCCCTTGGCTTTATTGGAAGAATACAAAACTAAAAACGAACTATACAAACCCAAAAATTCAATTTTTTTTTTCTTCTTCTTTTTTTTTTTCTAATTTTCGTTTTTTTTTTTAATTTTTTTTTTTTAATTTTTTTTTTTTTAGACAAGAGAAAGTAAAATACAAATAATAAAAAAAATAAGTACAAAGGCCATGGTGTAAGTACTTTACCGCTCGATTCTTCACAACTTATATGTCTTGATATCATAAACTTCTCGAACTCTCATCCTTGATAATTTTCACTCTTGTACAATAGTCTTCAACTTATAAAAATTCTGCTCCTTATCTTGTTGCTTTACTTGAATCTGAAATCTGCTCATTCGTGCATCGCAGATTTGCTTGTAAACCTTGAACGTCTTCAACTTTCCTTCAAATTTGTGATGCTCCTCTTGTTGATGATGATGGTGTTTCTATGGACCTGTTGGTGTAGAGAGAGATAAAGTGGATGGTGCTAACTGCGAACAAGATTACAAGTGGTATGTAAGTTAGCAATTCGATGTCACCATCATGATTGATAAAAATAGCACTCAAGAGATCAAAATAGTGCTTCTATTAGTGGGAGGTTGGGCAGCTCACCATTCTGCCCGGAATTTACGTACGGTGGTGACACACACTCTAAAAGCACAATTTAGACAGGTACAAAGAATTGAAGGTCGGTGCCTCACATTATGTAACATGGGTAGTCTCCACTATAGGGGACCACTACTCTAATACCGAATTCAGTCTGCACCTTATTTGCCACTGGCATGGTTAAATCCAACTTTAACTCTGATACAAGTAAGAAACCCGATCATGTTCTCTGTCATCTCTAAGTTCAGTCACTCTTATGAGATTCTCGATGTAATCTTAGCGACATGTATACTATGTGACTCTAAACTAACCACAAGTTGGAGTTTTTATTCACTAATTTACACAAAAGTTGAAAAATTTGAAAAATTTACAACGCAAATGTTTAACCGCTCCCCCACACTTAAACTTTACATTGTCCTCAATGTAAATTGACTCGTCCAAAGAAAGTCAAGGTGGGAAATCATATAATAATTTGCGACAAGAAAGCATAAAAAAAACAAGAAAAGAAAAATTAAAAGATAAGAGATACAAAACCTATGGGTTGCCTCCCATGCAGCGCTTGGTTTAAAGTCGTCATCCCGACTATATCCTTGCAAGATTCATTCCCCATATACTAACAATCGGAAAAGTTGGGGATCCTTCCATAGAACCTGTTTTGGAAACACTAGCTTCACAAAAATATTAGTAATATAAAACAGAAATGAAGCTATTAACCGATAAAAGTTTCCCCCACACTTATTCTTGTCCACACTTGGAAGTGTATAAAGAATATAGAAGTCTGGGACTACCACGGTTTCTTGTTCCATAACCTGCATAGTATGAGAATCAAGTATCTCTAATGGCGGAAAACGAGAAATAAAGTCATTCAACAATACTCTCGAAGCACATACATTCAAACCAATAAGAGGTAAAGGAGAAGAAATAATAGGCAACGGGTTAGACAAACCTTGCACAATCTCTTTTATCACGGAATCCTCTTCATCCTTGAAAAACTCAAGTGAATAATTCACCTCATGTATATCATGGTCCTCTATCAAACCTTGCAACCATTCTTCGTCCGTTTCTGCCTTAACTAAAGTATCGACATAAACATCATCATTATAATCATTTGCAAGCTCAATTGGGTCTTCCACAATATTGGTCATATCGGTTTCATTCTGAACACACTCCTTTCATTAGACTCACACCTTGTTGCAAGGAAGTTTGGTAACACACTAGTTTCATCATACTCATATACCTTTTGAATAGGTGTTTGATCATTATAAAGATTAAGAGTGGAGTCAACTACACTAATGTCATCAAATATTTCCAAAGGTTGGTACTTTTCAACACAATCATCTTCGTCTTCATTTTCAGACTCACCATAATAAGAATCGTCGTCGGTTTCCCAACCCTTATCACGACGTCGTTTAAGTTCCATATGAATGGTCCTACTAATTTCATCGACAAGCTCATCCGAGGCTCCATCATCTTCCAACTTGTATAATTTATGCGCAAGTTTCTTGACGTTCATACGCTTACCACCATTGACTACAATATGTTCTCTTTCCCATGACTCTTCCCTTTGAATGGGTGAATGATCATAACTACGATATGGAGTCGGGTAAGAAGAAATATTCCAAAAATTGGTTTGTGCGACGTTCTCTCTATCACGGTCAAGTTGGTCTAGCCTTTGTTGCATGTCTTTTAATCCATTCAAAATCTGCATACAACTCGAATAAAGCCAATTAGAAGTAGAATTATCCCACCTAGGTGCTTGACTTACATACCCACTACAAGGTTGTTGTTGGTATGTATGAAAATCACCATAAGATTCTCTAGGATATGCACCATAGCCAATAAATTGGTTTTGATTGCATCCCATAGATGGTGGGTAATTTTCATAGTGTTGAGGAGGTTGAAAATCATATCCATTGCTCCAATATGCTCCGTCCATAGTAAGTACCTGAAACAAGAGTTCTCAAAACTATGTCAAAACCAGAAAATAAGAAAAACTAAAAAAATAAAACTAAAAACAAAAATAAGAAACCAAAAACAAGTGACAACCGCTGCCTCGCCAAAATTTGACCGGTTGTCAGCCGACACAAATATAAATTACACTTTCTTACAACTCAAAATATATAATGAAGCAAGGGCAAGAAAGGATCGTTTCCACAGAGAGGTCTTGGTTGTCAATATGTTTCGGTATCTTATAAGTAACACGGGATTTTCTGATTTTTTATAAACGAAAATAAAATAAAAGCAAACAATAAAAAGTAAACACGCAAATCAAGGATGAGAAAGTATTGGTCATGGATTTCGTCTTCAATCACAAACATGTTTTCACACAATAACTAGAATTGATATTTTAATATCAACTTTTATCAAAGGCCCTAGAATACCTTGATCGCAAGTATATCCCGCAAATCCCCTCATGTCATCAACAAACACATTAAAAGATGCGAATATGAATTCTATCTAAAGGAACAACCTAACGTGTAAAAGCACTAATCAAGTTTAATTCCCTAGATGCATTAAGTTCTATGAAATCAGGCCAATCAAAGCAATCGAATGTGTAAAAGCACTAATCCGATTTAACAAAGGTTATGGTTCACATATGATTATATGAATATATCACTACAAACTATAATCATAATTATGCTACTTCAAATCAGGAATTATCACTTTTGCGTATAATAACCCTAATCTAGCAAAAGACATGCATGTGAGTTCTACCAATTTGCAACTTGACAAAACAAACATTCAATCATATGAGATTATTAATGGTGAATCATAAACGATAATATGAGAGAAAACTAATTTATTGAACAAAAACTCATGTTTGGAAATCCAACTAATCCATAACCAAAAGAAAACTCTAGCTCATATTCATGGAGTTCATAACAAGAAGAAAGAGAAAAGACTTCATGGTTCTAAACCCTAGAAAACAAAGTAGAGGCAAAAAGATAGATAAAAGATATCCTAAATTAGGTAAAAGTCTTCTCTTTTTATATGTTTCTCAATTCCAATAAAGGATACTCCTTCCAATATTAGGTCTTCTCAAAACCGATCTCCAAGTGGTCCACCAAGCCTATGTGTGAGAAAAAACCCATGTAAAATTATGTCCAAAATTCGTCGACGGAAAACTGGGATTGTGGCCGGAACTTGGCCGGAAAAGTCGTCGGCAAACATCTAAGGTGACCGGCAAAGTCCGCCCGGTCACCGGTCAACGAGTTGACCCGGCCAGGTCAACTCAGTCAAGTCACTGAGTCAAACCGGGTCAAGCTCAGCCGAGTCAACTCAATTAGGGTCTAGTCAGAATCGAGTCAGGGTGTTAGTCAGTCACTCAGCTGAATCAGTCTGAGTCACCTTGGCCTAGGCCATTTGCAAAGAATGTATATTCCAGCCATGTTGGCCCTGTATGTTGCACCATCTTCTTGCAATATCTTGTCCTGTAACCTTCACAGCTCATGCATTTTCACCCGCACTACAACTGCAACAGCTTCTCAAACATCACAGGCCAGCTTCAATTCCATTGTAGCTACCACTTTATTTTCATGCTGTACACAATCACTCCCAGTAGCAGCACCAATCCCTGTAACTTCACAGCCACTGCCACCATTACCTCATTGAGAAAAGTACTCATCTACCAGCAGAAGAACAATCCCATCCCATCCAACGTCGTTCTCATTTCAGCTACTTCGCAATCCTCCATGGCCAAATTCAAACCATTTTCTTCTTCCCTGCTCAATTTGGTTCCTAGCATTCATCTAGCAATTCATTCACTATATCAGCACAACTTCAGATGTCGCTACTACCTCCTTGCTTTGCCAACTGCAGCACAATATACACATTCCATACAACCCATTTAATTCACTGCAACATAACCAGATGATGCTCCCCGCCGCAAACGCAATCCCACACTACCATCTCCTAAATCGGCGGTTAACACAAACCTCTCGGGCATTCTACTCATCGCGGCTTGACTTCTTGGCTCTCTCACCAGTAATGTGACCTTGCTGTTTGCTACTTTCACCAGAACAGCATTACCAGCTCGCACTCGCAGCTGCATCTCAGGACTTTCCAATTTTTATTGCTTCGCCAGTAGTTGCCAAACCCTGTGATACAACTGCAGCATGCCTGTAAAACCAACTCAGCATCAGCGGCACAGAGCTCAAAACTTCCCTTTGCAGTTCTTAACCTGCAGTCTCATTGGCAGCCATATCTGTTGCTCAACACCACCACCAGTATCTGCTCCGTATCCATCATTTCCAGCTCCAATATTCTCCAGTCCCAGCACCAGAGTCGATCCCTGCATCTCAGCTCAATATCAAACCTTCTTGTTCTTGTTCTCAACTGATGCCAGAAACTCGACCCATTCCTTTGCAAACACCATTTGGTGTAAAACTCATTCTTTGCATCAGTTGCACACTGCCATCCCTTCCTGCAACACAGCATCCATTCCATGACTCAAACTCGACCATCTTCAGCTTCATTCATCATCTATCTCACTTCAGTCCAAGCTCCCTGCAACATTCTTCCATCTCAGCGGCACAACTCCATCCACTTGCGACTGCAAATCTCAACTTCCACCACCACCTATTCCATCACAGCCTTGAATCTCAAACCCATTTCAGTTCTTCTCCTAGCCACCGAGTACCAGCACTTCACTTGCAAACCTAATCACCCGCATCTGAATTTAGCTCATTACATAGTCAAGCTCTAATGTCAGTCAGCATCCATCAATTCTGTCGCAACCTCTCCTTGTTTTTCTCCGGTCACTTCCATTGTGACCTTGCCAATGACACTAGCAACTTGCCATCAGCCATCTCAACCATTGCAATAGTAGCTCTGGCTCATACCACCACCAGTTCAGCTCAATCCCATTTCATTGCGGTCGATCCTGCAGCTCGGCCATTGAGCCATGGTTAACAGCTCCACGTCGAATCTTCGCAATCACGGCAATGAGAACCAACCTCTCCGCCTCGGCCTTATACATCTGCTACTTGACACCATTTCCCTGGCAAGCATTTCAACCACCATTTGCAGAACCATTTTCATTGCCATCTGACTCTCCACCTCACAGCTTCAGTCCCACAGCAATACTTCCATTTTCCTGCTGCAACAGCTGTAACCAATATCAAATCAAGACCTTCTTCAAATCCCAGTCTCACTGTGTTGTTCATCTAAACACTAGCAGCTTGAATTCCTTCTTCCGATCTCGGTTAAACCTATATGTTCTTCTCAATCTCAAATTCAATATCAATTCATCACAACCCCGTAAATATCAACATCCACAACTTGTCTGCAATTTGAGACCCTAGTTTCTCTATCATCTCTCTACTTCAAATTCGAGTTCTTGACAGCAAAATCTCAAAACCCTTCTTCTGATTCCCTTGTAAACTCGAACTCTCCTTCAAGAAATGCATCTCCATCCAATTCATCTCACTGTTACCAGACCCAAAATCCTAACTCAAAATTGCAACTATTACTTCTCAGATTCAATCTCGACTAAGAAACAGCATCGGTTGTAACCCATCTTTCCTCCTTGTTTGATTTGTCTTCAATAAAGACACAATTACAATCTCTCTCGAAACCCATATTCGATTTCTGCTTCTTCAAACAACATCAACAAGACCCAAATCTTCACCATCTTTTCGTCGATTCTCAACTCCGACCACTTAATCCTCCCTGTAACTCAACGGCAGTCAACCACCACGAACCCATATCGATCTTGGTTTTCCCGCCTAGAAAAACTCTTGTTTAGCGGCATGAGTGAGATGAAATGGTTAGGTCTTTGACCTTTATTTTAAGATTATAGAGACAAATGGATTTAGATACCTTTGCGTTAGGATAAGGGATGACCAGTTCAAACATGGCTTGTCGGTTTGAAAACCGATGACCTAATTCTCGATTCAATTGTCGGTTCTAGGAGACGACGACTTAATTTCCGGCGTAACTCCTCTTGTGCAACCTAGCATGCGCCAAATATCGTCTGCGAGTTGACCTTTTTGCCTTTTTCGCTCCAAATGGCTAATTTCTCATTCTTTTGCTCCCAAATGACTCCATTGCACCTAATACACTCAAAATCAATTATAAGAGATGCAATTCACAAGAATAATAGCAAAGAAAGCATAAATACTAGATATTAAATTAGGTGTTTTAGACACCTATCAGTCCTCCTACATAATTGTTTGTTGAGAGGGCTTAACGCCTTCAGGACGTCGGCGATACTCGTTGTTCCCTGACTACATAGAGAGACCCCCCTCTACATAGGAGAACCATTGGGCGGTCCTCCTACATAATTATTTGTTTAGAGGGCTTAACGCCTTCAGGACGTCGGCGACACTCGATGTTCCCTGACTATGTAGAGAGACTGTGTATAGATTCAGGCGACTCTCCTACATAATTGTTTGTTGAGGGCGCTAAACGCCATCAGGACGTTAACAACGCTGCACGTTGTTCCTTGACTATGCACCTTTCAGAACGAGTATGATGCTTCAACTATCTCATATCTCGATTCTACAATAGATTAATTCCACCGTGACATTCGCCACTGAATTCCTAGAAAATAATCTATTATATCTCATTACTCCGTTCCCTGAATTCCCCGGTTGAATTCATGGACTAGTAATAAATAACCATTTTATCTCACTACTCCGTTCTTTGAATTCCCGACTAAAATTCATGGATTGGTAATGAATAATCAATTAATTTTATTACTCTGTTTCATGAATCATTCTCCGCTGAATTTCATGAATTAGTAATAATTACTAAACAATCGGGCATCTGGACTATCACCGAGTAAGCCCCAATAAAATGGTGCAAGTGTACTCAACAATGATGCACGAACAAGCACCCGAATGCACGAACGAGCATTCGAAAATGTGGACAAACGAGGAATCCTACACAAAATAGGAGAGGGAAAATAATAAAAAAGAAAAAGAAAAGAGGTGCCTAGGGACCGGGCCCACCGGCCGGCCGGTCATGACGCCGTGGCCGTTCCCCCACGCCTCTTCCTTTATTTTTTCTTATTTTATTTATTTTAATGAACTCATGAAAACTCCTTCATTCAAGCAACTTTCCTTGTTTGAGCAAAACTCACGGTTACTTCCATATTTTCACGGTTTCATGAAAAATAATAAAAATAGGGAAAGGTGTTGCGGGACCGGCTACCTATCCGGCCGACCATGCCCTAGCCGTGGTCGGTCCCACACCTTGCAATACCTTGTTTTCATAATAATTATTTCCCTCATCTCATGAAACTCCTCCGTTTGAGCAAAAATCATGGTTTCTTCATATTTTCTCAAATATTTCTCAAACCACGAAAAGCCAAAAAGTCAAATGGTCACATGACCGACCAGGTTACTCACGCCAAATAATAAAATATTATTATTTTAATATTCTCCAAATTTTGATCAAACGAGCAAAGGTCTACTTGCTCATTTGAGCAAAATCATGAATTCAGTCAAAGATCAAACTCTTCTGAAAATCCGAGATATTGCTCAAACGCACACTAAAAAATACCAAAACTCTCAGGACTGAGAAACGGACATTATGGTGACACGGGCATGCTTCCTTAACCGACCAAGGCCAGCCCTAAGGCTTGCAAGGAGCCGGTCCCACACATTTTCATGATTTTGACCTAATTTGCTCAATTGCTCATATTGGGTCCAAACTCTTTCCAACCAATTTGGAATTTGCTCAATTGACCGTCAGCTGGTCCCACACCATTAAGGGCCGCTCCTATGCTCCTTTGGCCGGTCCCTCACTTCTCCATAATTAGGTTTTATCACCTAACACTTACACGAGCATTATTTTAATAAATGATCAACACCAGCATTTGATCATTCTTTCACCAACCGGTCAACCAAGGATCCTGGTGCACGCTCACTCGAGCACTTGGACACCACATGGTCGTCCATCATCCCATGTGGTCGGTACCTCCCTGACTCATGACCTATTTTCAGCAATTCATCAATTGACGAGCACTTGATCAAAAATTAGGGTTTCGAACTAACGCTCCACAAATCATCATTCCGAGCAAGTTCAAACACTAATAAATTTATGTTGATCCAACAATCAACATCTGGATTAATTATATAATATTTGGTAGTCTACCAATATTTTAATTAATATTTTATTGGGTCACGTCACTAATAAATAATTCGTCGAATTGAGCAATACTTGCTCAGTTGCTCGAATATTGATCCAACTATCAATATTCAGTAATTTATCGATATTCAGTAATTCGTCGAATTGAGCAATACTTGCTCAGTTGCTCGAATATTGATCCAACTATCAATATTGAGTAATTCGTCGAATTGAGCAATACTTGCTCAGTTGCTCGAATATTGATCCAACTATCAATATTCAGTAATTCATCGAATCGATGCTCGGTTGCTCGAATTTACAATATTTTCTCAGACGAGCAATATATAAGAACTGTACGTCTAACATGTTCAATCCATGAATCATTGAGCATTCGTCACTTATGCTCGATTCAACAAAACTTAGACTCACTGTCTAATAAGTCAACGACTGACTAATCAAATACACGCCTGCTTTACAGACTCCACGTTTGTGAGACATCAATCACGTCACATGGGGGATATCAGTTAGGGTTTTGGTCTGGTTGCCTACAGCACGTGTGTTTATCCACGATGAGAAACATGAGTAAGTCGTGCAAGCGATTGAGGGAGTTAGCAAAGTAGTGGGTGGACGATTAACCAAGTCTCCGCACGACATGGAACTGATTTCACCACGATCTCCCACTTTCCCACTCTTTCACTAAAGAAACCGTCACACTTACTGGGATCAAGGTGTTTATTATTCTGACAATATAAATAAGTTCTGAATTGATGACTGAGATATGAACAATCGTCTACACACATGTTCTCTCGATCAAACTTATTTACACATACTTGCAGAAACCTTCAACACATCCACAATCCTTGATCATCATTGATCCCACAATTCTCAGCTTCCCTCCTACAAATCAACCCATATCCCTCTTTGTGACCGAATTGACTCTGGAACGACCATTGACTTGGTTTAGGTCGGAGTCCTACAGATTGATCTCTCGAACTCAAAGCACTCCCGTGCAGTGCATCTGTGTGAGGTTAAGCAGTTTGCTCGGTTGAGGAGTCTCGCTCGAACCGTCATCTCTTCACTTCCCTAAAAAACCAGCAAATCGTTTTTCCCCATCTACAGAAAGATACGTTAGGAATGAAACAGTTCAAGTCAAAATATTACTAACCTCAAGAGGAAGGATGATGTCGTCGTTGTAGCTCTTTACTTCTTCACATTCTTCAAGTCTTCGAGTAATACTTGTATGTCTCATATCCTAATAACCTTCTAGCTAACCTATACGAAGTTGACTCTAGTAAATAATCAAGCGACTCTTTAAATGAGTTTTGGTTCACTAAAATATGACAACCAAACTTGACATACCAATGATTGGTGGGTTCAACCGAGCCATGCTCTAACAGATACTTAGGGGCACATTTTCCGTGAAGAAAGAATTGTCTAAAACATCACCCATACACGTAGAAGTATGCCTCAAAATGGTTGTCCGTGCAGTTTTAAGAAAACGACTAGTTTATGCACTCACTTGACCGGCATGCAGTACAGAGCAAAAGGCAGTAACATATGAAATTGCTCCAATAAGAAAATCAGCAGAATATAAGAAAATAAATACTATTGTCAAAAGTTGAGGAACGGAACTGCGTACTAACCTGTCTCTTCTTAGTTGGAATGGTTGTGTTTCTGTTGATCAACCTAGTAAAGATTCCACCAAGAGTTTCAATACCAAGAGATAGGGGAGAGACATCCAACAATAGAAGTTCATTTACTTGGACTCTTGCCAAAGATCTCAGACACTGCTTCTTGCACTTTAGGAACTCTTGTCATTCCTCTGATAAGAAGAACCCCATCGATGTCTTTCACTGACATGCCAACATCCTTCAAACAGCTCTTGCATGGGTTCTTAGTTCTTTCAATCAAATGATTCACTCGAGCTTTGATCTAGTCATGGTGATGTTCAAGTGCTTAGCTACTGAAGCATCAGTTGTGATGAAAGGCAACTTGATCTCAGTTTGGGATGACAGTTCAATCTTAGCATTCTCAGCTACCTCTCTAAGCCTTTTAAGAGCCAATATATCCTTTGATAAATCAATTGACTCAGTTCTCTTGAATTCACTGACCAAATACTCCAACAAGGTGTTGTCAAAATCCTCTCCACCCAAGAATGTATCACCATTGGTATCTTTTACATGTGTAACAAGAACAAATCCAGTTAGTTAACAATACGCTAAGAAAAATAAGCATAAGCACATAGCAGAAACATTCATATGTTTACCTCAAAAATACCGTTGGAAATCTCAAGGATAGAAACATCGAAGGTTCCACCACCAAGATCAAAAACTGCTATGAGTCCCTCATTATTGTTCAGCCCATAAGAAAGAGCTGCTGCAGTTGGCTCATTGATGATTCTCAGGACATATAAACCAGCAATTCGCACAGGATACCCGGTAATTTTCTTGATTTTGAATTTCGGGAAGGGGTTAATAGTGTAAAACCCCGTAAAAAAAAATTAATATGATTTCCATGCCTAAAAAATTGCGGGGTTTTACACTATTAACCCCTTAAAAAGAATTTCGTCCCGAAATTCAAAACCAAGAAAAATATCGGGTGTTACACTATCGACACCTTAAAAAAGAATTTCGTCCCGAAATTCAAAGCCAAAAAGGCTTATTTTATTTTATTTTCAAAATTTAGCTTGTTAAATATTTTAGGTTAAAAACCACAGATGCAAGCAATTTTTTTTTATACTTTAATACTTTATTATGTATTTTTTTTCCCAATCCCAAAATAAGCGGATGTAAAATAAAACCGGAACTATGCTGAATCAAGATAAAACCGATATGAAAACACAACGATTAAAAGTCGAAAATAATTATGATTATTTAAAATAAAATCATTGTACATTTTTTGTTCTTGTAAAACAAATTTTCGAAAACTGGTAAGTCCATATGCACAGTCCAAGTAAATCGAAACCGTGCACTGATACCAACTATGACAGCCCGGATTTTCGCATCTCCAGTGGACACGGATTCGACCTTGTGGGTCGGGTCCGATCCAGCTAGCAATTCCAAATTTCCGGACCGCCACTCGTGTAGAACCAAATTTTTTATTCCAAAAGATTTTGGAGACACCCTTGTTAAGATAGGCATCAGCGGTCTCCTTCATCTTAGTAAGTACAAAAACACCAATTTGACTGGGAGAGTACGTCTTGCCACCAGCCTCAACACACGCATCACCATTTGGAGCCTTAACAATCTTGTATGGCACCATTTTCATCTCTTTCTATGTCTAGGGGTCATCATAAAGTCTACCAATCAAACGCTTTGTACCAAAGACGGTATTGGTTTGGTTGGTCACTGCCTAACGCTTGGCTGGAACCCCCACAAGCAATTCTCCCTAATCCAATACACCCCTGTTAATAACAATAAGTTCTGGAGCTACAAGGATTCCTCGTGGGTATTTGCGGACGGGTCTGAGTCGTCTGATAAGACAATCCACAAAATTGAAAACATGTTTCTCCCCGTCAAATATCCAGAAAACGTCGTCGCTTTCCGAGGCCTCGTAGACAAACTTTACTGCAAGAGACTCACAGATGATGGCAAGACGGACTTCCTTGGCAGATTCAACAAATATATTGACGAGTATTCTCTCATGATAATTGAGGATCCTGTTTTGTCAGGAAAAATCGAGAACGTCGTTTTCCGCCTCCCGGATGCAAAGATGTCTAAAGGAAAACTCGTTGTGCTTGTCAACAGAGAGGTCACTAATAACACCTCAACGGCCATGACAGTGGCAATGGATTTCAGGTTTTCAGATACTCATAGTAGTACTTGGAATGCGAGCCAATCGATGAAGATAGGTGTTGCAACAACCATAACATCCGGTGTGCCGGAGGTGGTGGAAGGGTCGATTGAGATTTCAGTAAAGTTTAGCAGTTCATACGAATGGGGACAAACGGTGGAAAGGGAAGTACAGATGGGGTCTGTTTATACAGTTGAAGTGTCATCTAAGAGTATTTTGAAGGCAAGTATGATTACGATGCGGGGTACGACTGACATTACTTTTTCTTACACTCAGACTGATAATCTGGCATTCCTTTTTCTTACACTCGGCTGGTATGTTAGTGCCAACTCCTTCAATGAAAGCTTCCATATTGAGCGATCTGCAATTCCATCATCTAAACTTTAGTACATCGTCTTTGTTTATCTGTTGGATTTAAAACGTCTTTGTTTTGTTTTCAAGTTGCGAAAAATTTGCGATGTTGAATGATAATCCCACCTGTTGTGTTTTTATTTTCAAGTTGCCCATCAACTAGCAGTTCCAAGACTATATCAGACAGCCGCAACATGGTGCTGTAATTGCATTTGACACCCTGCAACTTTAGAGAGCTACTTGCCGGGATTTCTCTACACGCTGTACCCAAATGGCTACAATTACCGGACAATAAGTTTTGCCAGGATTCCTTCTGTCAGTTTAAAATATTTCAAGAGTAACACAAGAGCAATTTTGGTCAGAAAGGCTTGGCCAAAATAAACTATTTAACATTCATTCCCTTTTAAGTTACCAATTTAAACATATTTACGCCCTTTGGCAGTTTTAATAGCATCCGCAACATCAAAAGTAAGAAGAAGAAAGACCTAAAACCTCTATGTGCAGTGTTTAAATGGAACCTAACCTAACATAGTAGAGAGCTTGAATAAAAAACAAGGCCAAAAATTTTAAGTAGTATCCAAGAAACTCAGAATTATTATGATTCACCCACTCTTGAAAACGTAAGTATCACATCACATACCAACTTCCCAATCTCGTCCAGCAGTCGAGCACAACATTGCAGCTCTATTTCTTCACCTCTTCGTATTCAGCTTCTGGATGTTGCTCACCACCTTTGGCACCACCGTCTGATGAAGAAGAAGAGTCACCGCCCGAACCGCCAGCCATGTTTTGACCAATCTTAGAGATCGCCTTGTTTGCAATATCAAGCTTGGATCGGGTGATGAGAGAGTTGACTTAGTTTTAAAATCACTTTTGAAAATTCAAATCTCTTTTCCCTCTTCTAATTGATTATTCTATGTTATTAATTTTAATTAATTTTCATATATTTGATCATCTCTTCCTTATGTTTGAACCAGTTAGATTATTCTCTTAGTTTGATTTCTTGTATTGTAGCTAATATATGTTCTTATTTTGTGCTTTTCTTTAACTTATGTGTTTTTGTTTTACATCTTATTTGTTTTGCTTTGAGGATGCTTTGGCTATTTGTTTTTGGATTTGATCTCTCATGGAAAACTAATCTCCCTTTTCGTTTTTCCAGCTTTTCCTTTGATATCCAGTCGACCAGTTGTGGTCTTTCATATGCAGTGTGTATCCATTTTCTGACGCAGTTGTGCATATCGAGCAGTTTTGCTTTATCATTTTAAGTTTGATTTGTGAATAACAGAGGTTGCTTTTGCCGTGAGAAGACTTACTCTTCTTCTTATCTCATTGAAATCTTTTTTCTTCTATGACTCAATTTGATTCATCCATGGTACGATTCACATCTTCCTTCCGCTACCATTTCCAATAATCGAACATGTTGTTTACGTAATTTCTGATGCTCTTCAAGTCAATATTCTTTTGATTTTGATTGTAAAATTATAACCATAATTCTTACAGTGTCCAAAATACTTTGTCGAAATCCATGAAGTATCCAAAATAGTACCATATTCTTAGGAGGAAAAAATCTTCGCAACGTCTAAGTTTGGTGACTTTTTCCTTCATGATTATGATATAAATCTAGACCTAATTCATACCACTCTTAGATAAAAAGACCTCTCAATACTCAAAAATCCAAGAAAACTTCAGACTTGACATGGCTACCGGCTCCAACGATATATTTGCTAATATCGTATCCAGAACGAGATCTGTTAGTATCTTCAATAATGCTCAAGGTTCTATAACAAGAGCAGTTACTTCATCTCAAGCTGTTGATTCCATTATTGAAGATCGGACAACGAGTTTTCTAACTCATAACTACAGCAGATATCGATTCAAAGATATCAAATGAGAGGTGAACCAGATATGGAAGAAATCAAAACTTATCCATATTAATACAATGTGAACTAATATGTTTGTGTTCAAACTTAACTTTGATGAAAATTGTGAAGCAATCATCTGCAAAAGTCTGTGGACTGTGAAAGGCTACTTTCTATCTCTACAGAAATACGATAACAAGATTGAACTTCATGATCATAAGTTTTCCTCTCAGATTCAACGTGTTCAGCTGCGCCACCCGCTTATTGAAAATTTGAATGTCCAAGTGATAGACGATATATGCAAGGATATAGCAAAACTGAAAGTTGAACCTAAAAACTGTCATCCAAGTGGCACTAAACTGTTCAAAATTTGGGTTGAAGTTGATTTGAAAAATCCATTAAAAAGAGGGGCTAACTCTACACGGATAAATCTAACAAGATATATTGGGCTAGGTATAATGCTTTGTTGTGGAACATCATGCTGCTTCTTGTGCTAGCATCGCTCAGAACCTTAAGGAGATGGATTACAATCCTGAAGACTTTTAGAAATGGTGCAAAAATCACCCGTATGGGAAGGCTCTTACGGCTACCATTGAGGAATAAGAAAGGTGCATTAATAAAGACTACAAAGCCCTAACCTACATAACAGATGGTTCTTCTTCATATCTAGAAGACAACAACAACAAAAACCAAATGAGAGAACCGACTTCTTCTTCTACTCATACCAATCCAATCTCTCAAGCAACTATTTCTACTTCCCCTAATCTATCTGTGTTGAGTGAGATTAATCATGGCGGTTCTCTCAATTAACCGTTGAGGGTGATACAAAGATGAATGAAAGAACATTGGATACACATGCAAATCGAAATCTTGACAAAGGATTTAAAGGAATTGCTGTAAATACATTATTTTTTGCTTAATTTTTTTGTTCTTGTGAGTTTTGTGGGAAAAATTCAAGGAATTGCTGTAAATACATTATTATTATTTTATTTTATTTTGTAAGTTTTGTGGGAAAAAAAAAAAGAAACAAAAAAAGTGATAGCATCTCTTTGGGAAACCGAGGTCGTAAGAAAAAGGTTGCGGTGAGCGTGAATCGAACATGTGAGGAAACAAAGGTAGTAAAAAGAAGATGCGGAGGTAGTAAAAAGAAGAAGGTTTTGCAGTGAGCGTGGATCGAACACGCGACCTTCAGATCTTCAGTCTGACGCTCTCCCAACTGAGCTATCCCCGCTTGATGTTTATATACACCAGCAAAACCTAGATACTCAAAAGTAAAGGTTATCGGGCCATTCTTAGATGAAATTAACCGACGACGAAATTATATGGATCGATGATTAATTGATGATGAGAAGAGATAGGAAGAGGAGTTTTTTATTTTTTTATTATTTTAATGAACCTTGCTAGTCTAAGAGAGGGTTTTTTATTTCAGTTTTGTTAGGTTTGAATATAAAGGTAGATTAGGTTTACATCAGGGGTAACTTGGTCATTTACTAGGAGTAGGACACCCCTTATAACGAAAGGATCTATCATTTAAGAGTCCCATCAAAAGTGGGCAGGTCCCTGAAAAATCGTTTACTGCTAAACTATAGGCCTACGTTTTCACTTGATATATTTTGGGTCTACTGTGTGAACATCACCTTCTTAGATATTGAAAACGTGGGGGTACCGAAATACACCACCAATTTTTTCTTAGGCAACCTGTATGGACTAAACTCAAATACAATATTAATTCCGAGAGTTACAACTTAACAAATCTCAATCAGGAATAACATGAAGAGCTTATATCTCTTTCTCTCACAATCAGAATGTAAACATAATAAGTCAGTAAACCTGATTATTCCGTGAGAGTACTTGGACGATTCCAAATATGAATCAAGTCGTATTCAACAATTTTGATGGACTTATCTACTTGAATTGATTATACGTACAACCTGTGATATTTCAATTATAAAGATAAACAATATAATAGGGAAAAGAAATGATGTTTGTTAAAGGGAGAGCAAAAATGGATTCGAGGAAAGCGAAAACCGTATTTGACTCACTAACTAGACTGATTCCTATGATGAGTTTTAGCCCGGACAACTTTACCCTTCACACGCTCCCCTCACATGCTTGCGGACCTAACCAACCAGCTCCCACCAGTCAAACTGCTTCGTTCTTCTTACTTTTTCAGTGGAAATCTATGTTATGTAGTGATCAGTGAAAACCAACATCCAATAGGCGACGAATTATGTATTTCAGGGAGTTGAAAGCAAACATCCATAGCCAGTTATGCAGGGAAATGTACATAATCCGTCAAAAAGTTGGAAATATCATAATTTTGACTTCAAAAATAAAAAATAAATAAAAAAACTCGTAATTGCTTCAAATTGAAGGGGTCACATTGCCGTTACAAAAGAACTGGCATCACAGGCCTACACCAATAGACACGCACCACTCTTGTAATTCTTCTTTAGTACCAAATCCCTAAAAAATTCTGTAAAATCAGGTTGTTCTGATGGTACCAAAAGTTTAGGCATAGGATTAGGTTCTTCATTGCAAGAGAAAGCTGTGGTTGAAAAAATCTGAACATGAAACGAAATTGTGTAAGTAAATGAAACCAAACAAAACAAGAAACCAAACCATGTATATTTGAACTGTACGTAAACGACGAGCGAATAAAAAAGTTAGTTCACAAACGCATGTGAAAACAAACAGTTCATGGTGATGGCGCGAGTCCTCAAGCATTCACCTGTAGTTAGGTAACAATGGAGACATATATCTTCAGGTTCAATGCATTACAAAACCAGGCTTTTATTTTTCCTTTCAAAAAGAGATATGTTTGATGTTAAAATGTTCTACATGCCTGGGATTCTTTGTTCCTTGAAAGATCAGGTGTGTTTGAGGCACTTGATTCCTGGGTCCCTATCAAATCACCAAATTAAGTCGTCATGATTTGGGGTTTGGGGTTTACGGTATTTTGGTTGTTGGTGACGATGAAGATTCTGATTTTAATCCCTTGAATTTCCGTTCCAAAAATTATACCTAAGGATAACTTACATATATTAGGTTAATAATCACGGTTACGGTAAATGGCATTTTCGGGAAAAATATAGAAAAAACTAACTCAGTTGATAGGTGTGATAAACACTTACATTTATATATATTGTTTATGCTTCTTTGCGAGTTTTCATGTAAATTATGTATCTTATGTGTGTTTTTGAGTATTTAGGTACTTTGGAGTCATTTGGAACAAAAGAAGAAGAAACGACGCAAAAGTCTCATCTCACGTGCACTGCTATTGAGAGCCGAGCCTTGCCATCAATAGGAGACGACCACCGCAGCTTAGTCTAGAAAAGCATGGAGCAAAGAACTTTGGTGGCCCTTAATTAATGAGTGGGTGCTTATTGTCACTTTGGGTACCCTTTATCCACTTAATATGGGTGGTTGTATCCATTTTATTCCTACACAAGCCCTGGAATTCAGAGAAAATGAATTCTCAACCATTACCATTTTCCAACTCGAGAGAAACAGGGGCGGCTGAATTTCGAGAGTAGCTCAGTGAAAATGGAGAGGAAGAGAGTATTAGAGATTGAGAGAAGAAATTGATGATGAAGATAAACGGGAAATAAGAGAGACATAGATGCTTTCGATCTATAAACTAGGGTTTGTGGTTGTTCTCAATTACTGGTGTTGTAAATCGAAGATTGAGGTGATTCAGGAATTAAAGATGAGATTTGAGTTCAGTAATGCGGATAGGATAAAATGGGTTTGATTATTCTGGTGGTTTGTATGTCTGAGATGCTGCTGTTGGATGAATCTGTGAAGCGGAAATTGCAGGCTGGTAAGAGAAGGTGCTGCCATTGTTACAGGATGCAGAAAGAGGTTTCAAGGGTTTGAATCTGTTTAGGGGAGATCGAGAAGAAGTTGTTACCGCTGAGAGAATCAAATCGAAGGAGCAGAGTAGGTTTTGTCCATGAAGATCATTCGAGATGAATAATCAGACAAAGGTGGTCTATGAGTTGAGTTTATGCCATCTGAAACTTGTTTAGATTCTGAGAAGAGCAAGGAAGAAATTGATGAGGGTTTGAGATTGAAACTGCAGGATTGCTGCTGGTGCCATTGATTGCAGTTGAACATTTGACTGAACTTCAGGTGGAATTGAAGCGGCTATGAGGATACGGGTGATGAACTTGAATTGTAGGTTGAGTTTTATGTGTTGCTATAGACATATTGTGTTGTGCTATGAAGTTGAAAGTCAGGTGTTGCGATGACGGAAAATCTACAGAGAGTGCAAGGATCCCAATGTGTTAACAGGGCTAAGAGATGGAGAAGGTGCAGACTGAGAAACTGGTTGATTGCAGTTGCAGGTTTTGAGCTGGAGTGTTATAGTATTGCAGTGAATGGCTTGAGCTGTGGGATTGAGTTCGAGTGGTTGCAATTGGTGGTAAAGCTGTAGCTGGTGCCGGCGAGGGATGATGAGCTTAATGGGTTTTGATGGCTGCAACAGCAGTGGTGGAGATGCAAATAATGAATGTTGAGCTGCAATGAACTAGCTGGTGATGTGCAGTTCTGGTAGAGTTATTGAGCAACAGGGAAGAATTGGAGTTGGTAGTTGCGGCTGCTCTTTGGTGTTGAAGGATTGTGGCGATCTTAATGGATATTGCGAAAGCTTGATATTCTTTGTTGCGGTTGTTGAGAGTTGATGCTTGTGCAATGCAGGAAATGGTGAAAATGTTGATAACTGGTGATGATTTGGTCAAGTGTAATGAGCTAAGCAGGTTATGGAGCTGGAATTGATGGTGCTGCGACTGAGAGCGTGAGGTTGAATTGATATATCTTAATGCCAGGAACTGGTGGTGTATGAAGTACAGTTGCAGGTTGGAGTTGGGACTGTGTTGCAGAATGGGAGTGTTGGTGATTAAAGCCGCACAATGTCTGCAAAGAATGAGACTGGTGATGCTGTGAGACTGAATTGGCAGTGAAGGTGTATGTAGATGAATGTGTAGGTTAGTAAAAGTGCAGGATGAACATCCGTCATGGCTGAATGGGCACTGGTGATATGCAAAGGGTGTGCAACACAGGACAGGGGTATGCAAGATAGCTTGGCTAATGTGACTCAGACCTGATTCGTCTGACTAGCCAGCTGACTCACATCTGAGTCATGATCTGACCTGGGTTGAGTCATTTACCTCGGTGCTTGACCCGGTTTGACTCAGTGACTTTGACCGAGTTGACTCAGTTGACCGGTGACCGGGTGGACTTTGCCGGTCACCTGAGATACTTTCCGGTCTGGGATTAAGCTAATTTAAAGCCATAATACCAGACTTTCCCAAGCAACAGTTTTGGGCAGAGTTTTTACATGGGTATTCCTCACACATGGGCTTGGTGGACTTCTATCTATTGGACCCTTGGGGCTTGACCTAATTTTGGAAAGATGAAAAGCTATAAAAGGGAAAGTTTTCTACAACTTTGGGATACGTTTTATTCTTGGAATTTTGGAGAGCCGCTTTTGTTTACGCTTCTAGGGTTTGCTTTTGTTCATCTTCTTCTTTTCAATTAATATTTTTATGATGAACTCCATAACTATGAGTAGCTAAAAACATATTATTGGTTATGGGATAAAGTTGATTTCTCAATATGTTATATGATTCAATGAATTAGTTTTGTCTCAGTAATTTATTGTTTGTGATTCACAATTAATAGTGTTATATGATTTGAATACTTGTTAGGTTGAGTCCCGAATCAATCCGATTTGCTTTCAACTCTAAAGCTATATTAGATTTTCAATACGAAAAAGTTATTTATCCCTGATTCTAAGTAGCATAATTGTGGGTAGTGCTTGTAGTGATATATCCTACTAGTCACAAGTGAATCATAACTTTTGTTAAAACGGATTAGTGCTTTTACACGTTCGTTTGCATTGATTAGTATTATTCCATAGAACTTATTGCTTTGAGGGAGTTAAACTTAATTGTGCTTTTACACTTTAGGTTGCTTTCTAGGAAGAATTCACATATGCATCTTTTAATGTGGTTGTGATGAAATCAGGGAATTAGCGGGATATTCTTGCGATCAAGGTATCCTAGGACTTTTAGTAAATGAGAGATTAAAATACCAATTCTAATCATTGATGAAAATACATGTTTGTGAATGATACTATCCCTTGACCAATATCTTCTCTCTATTGATTATTCCAATTATTTGTTTTGCTTTATTTTATTTTTACTTTAGTATTTCGCTAAAACAACAAACATCCCCCCTTGGTTACCTTAGAAACTGAAAATCGCATAACAACAATTGCCTCTCTGTGGAAACGAACTCTTCCTTACCTTGTACTTCATTTAAATTTAGTGAGTAAGAAAGTGAAATTATTTTTGACGCTTACGACAACGATCAAATTTTGGCGCCGCTGCCGGGGAGGCATACGGCTTGTTATTAAGTTTCTAGTTTCTTTTTATAATTTCTGCTTTTATCTTTGCTTTTTGTTTCTTGTCTTGTTTCTCACTTGTTTGCGAGAATTGTTTTCAGGTACCTAATCCCTGGCTTCTAAAGATTGGAATTATCCAAGGTGCGGGATACCTACTCGAAGAAGCACAATACTCCAACCAAGTCAAGACACAACAGAAAATCAAGAGTTAGAAGAAGAAAAAGAGTTACAAATAGAAGGAGAACAAGAGGTTCCATTCGTAGACGAACCACAAGTTGAAGAAGAAGAAGCAATGGGTGATGCAAATCGTTCACTCAAGGACTTGGCTTCTCATAGGCTTGATACACAACAGGGGTGTATTCAAACAAACTCTACTTTTGAGATCAAGCCGGGGTTGCTTAGAGAATTACAAAAGTTCCATGGCATGGTGAATGAAGACCCAAACAAGCATCTTATGGACTTCCACACCATTGTCACGGCCATGCTTCCAGCGGATGTTGAGGCGGATGGTGCAATGTTAAAAGTTTTTCGTTTCTCTTTGAAGGATAGTGCTAAGGATTGGTTGTACTATTTACCTCCTGGAAGTGTCACGACATGGAATGGGTTGAAGAAACTCTTTTTAGAGAGATATTTTCCTGCATCAAAGGCTACTCAAATTCGAAAGGAGATTTGTGGGATGAAGCAAAATGTGGGAGAATCTTTATATGAATGTTGGGAACAATACAAGAGATTGGTGGCAAGATGCCCTCACCACCAATTCAGTAACGCTATGATCATCCAATACTTCTATGAAGGACTCCAATCAAGTGATAGGAATCTTATTGACGCTGCGGGTGGTGGTGCATTAGTGAGCAAGACGGTGGCACAAGCTAGAGAGTTGATTGAAAACATGGCAGCAAACTCCCAACAATTCTTGAGTCGTGGTTCGGATGTGCTTCTAAGAAGAGTGAACGAAGTGAGCGAGGTTGAGGAACTTCGTCAACAAATGGGTAACATGTTAGCAATGATGCAACAAGTTGCAGCCGCGGTTATACCAAGTTCCTCTCAAACTTATGAGTACGAGCAAGCTAATGCGGTCTTTCCAAATCAACAAAGACGGTATGATCCCTACTCTAACACTTACAATCCGGGATGGAGAGATCACCCCAATTTTAGCTATGCCAACAAACAAGGAGCGGTTCAACAACCTACCTTCAACTCTCCAAGTGGATTTCAACCTCAACAACAACAATTCCAGCCGAAACAACAATTTCAGCAACCACAAGCACAACAATCAATGCAAAATCAAGGTTCCGATATTGATTCAAAGCTTCAATCAATGATGCAAGGCATTTCCACCATGTTTAAAGAAAGTCAGCAAGAAACTAAGAGTGCTATCAAGGAGTTGCAAACACAAATGGGCTCCATGGCTATTGATTTGAACCAATTGAAGGCACAAAATAGTGGGAAACTCCCTTCTCAACCTATTAACCCAAAAGAGGGTGTCAATGCTATTACGTTGAGAAGTGGTACACAACTTGTGCAACCCGAAGTTACTGATTCGGGCAAGGTGGAAACACCAAAGGAACCTGTTTTGGAGGAGAAGAATGAGGATTCTCCCCAAACTTCTGAGGTACCTATTCCTAACTCTATAACTCCGATTTCTACTTATGTTCCTCCTTTACTTTTTCCTCGCAGATTTGCAAGTTCTAAGAAGGCGGAACTAGAAAAGGAGATTTTAGACGTTCTAAAGAAGATCCATGTGAACATACCACTCATTGATGCTATTAAGCAAGTTCCAAAGTATGCAAATGTGTTGAAGGACTTGTGTACCAACAAACAAAGGCTCAAAGGTAATGAAGTGCTTAGTGTGGGGGAGAATGCTTCGGCAATCTTACAACACAAACTCCCACTTAAGTGCAAGGATCCCGGTAGTTTTGACATTCCCGTCACAATTGGTAACACAACATTTAACAAAGCTATGTTGGATTTAGGTGCATCCGTTAATGTTATGCCTGCATCAATGTATAATTCACTTGATCTTTGTCCTCTTAAAAAGGCTGAAATTGTATTGCAATTAGCCGATCGCTCTAATGTCTACCCAATGGGTATTGTTGAGGATGTTCTTGTGCAGGTTAATCAACTTGTATTTCCAGCTGACTTTTGTGTGTTAGAGATGAACGAAGGTTCACCGGACTCGTCTCTTCCATTGCTACTTGGGCGTCCCTTCATGAAAACGACGAAAACCATAATTGATGTGGACAAGGGAACGTTGACCATGGAGTTTTATGGAGAAACAATACGTTTCAACATTTTCGAGACGATGAGATATCCTAGTGATGTCCACTCTTGTTTCTCCATTGATGTTATGGATACATTGGCACAACAAATGTTTGAATTAAATGGTGATGATGCTTTGGAAACCGTGATAACTATATCCATGGATAATGGTGTAGAGTGTGGTAATGAAGTCAAGGAAGCCCTTGGTGATCATAATTCACTACAAGGATGCCCGGAAACTCATAATATATCTTTTATTTCTTTACCATGCAGTGATGAAAAGCTTGTACCTTCAATTGTTAAATCTCCAAAGTTATATTTGAAACCTCTTCCCGATCACCTAAAGTACTTGTACTTGGGTGATAATGAAGAGTTACCTGTGATTGTTTCTAATGAGCTTAGTGATTTACAGGAGCAAAAACTTCTAAGGGTGCTAAGGAAGTACAAGACGGCCATAGGATGGACAATTGCCGATATCAAGGGTATAAGCCCTGCCGTTTGTATGCACAAAATTCGTTTGGAGGACGATGCAAAGCCTACAAGGGAAGCACAACGTCGTTTGAATCCTCCCATGATGGAAGTTGTGAAAAAGGAGATACTCAAGCTTTTGGAAGTGGGTGTTATTTACCCCATATCCGATAGCAAGTGGGTGAGCCCGGTACAAGTAGTACCAAAGAAATCAGGTGTGACAGTGGTGGAGAATGATAAGAACGAACTTGTCCCAACTCGTGTGCAAACCGGTTGGAGGGTTTGTATTGATTACAGGAAATTGAATGCCACTACTAGAAAAGATCACTTTCCATTACCTTTTATTGATCAAATGCTTGAACGTTTAGCTGGACACTCTTACTATTGCTTCCTTGATGGCTATTTAGGTTATAATCAGATTGTGATAGCGCCGGAGGACCAAGAGAAAACTACTTTCACTTGTCCTTTCGGTACTTTTGCTTATAGAAGGATGCCTTTTGGCTTATGCAATGCTCCAGCTACCTTTCAAAGGTGTATGGTAAGTATCTTTTCGGAATATGTTGAAAACATAATCGAAGTGTTCATGGATGACTTTAGTGTCTTTGGTGATTCATTTGACCTTTGCTTGAACAATTTGTCTCTAATCCTTGAACGATGTGTTGAAACAAATCTTGTTTTGAATTGGGAGAAGTGCCATTTCATGGTAACTCATGGCATAGTTTTAGGCCATATTATATCTTCTAAAGGCTTGGAAGTCGATAAATCTAAGATAGACCTTATTCGTGCTCTAACCCCTCCCACTACGGTGAGGGAGATACGCTCTTTTCTTGGTCATGCAGGTTTCTATCGTAGATTCATCAAGGACTTTTCCAAGATAGCATCACCACTTTGTAATTTATTGCAAAAAGATGTGGTTTTTAACTTTGATGAAAAATGTATGGTGGCATTCAATCGTTTGAAAGAACTTTTGATTTTAGCCCCTATCATTAAACCACCGGATTGGAGCAAGCCTTTTGAGCTCATGTGTGATGCAAGTGACTATGCGGTTGGTGCGGTGCTTGGGCAACGTGTGGGGAAGATTCCTCATGCTATTTATTATGCTTCTAGAACGTTAAATGAGGCCCAACAAAACTACACAACCACTGAAAAAGAGTTATTAGCCATTGTTTTTGCTTTAGAAAAGTTTCGCTCTTATCTAATTGGTACAAAAGTTGTTGTCTTTTCTGATCATGCAGCGCTTAAGTACTTGCTTACAAAGAAAGAGGCGAAACCGAGGCTAATACGGTGGATTTTACTCTTGCAAGAGTTTGATATTGGAATCAAAGACAAGAAAGGGATTGAGAACACCGTTGCGGATCATTTGAGCCGTCTTGCTGTGGACAAGGAAGCTATCCCATTGCGTGAAAGTTTCCCGGATGAGCAACTCTTCTCAATTGCCTTTGGAGAACCATGGTATGCCGATATTGTCAATTACTTAGTTTCTAAACAAATCCCAAAGAACTTGTCTCGTGCTGAGAGGGACAAACTTAAGAAGTTAGGGAACCAATACATATGGGATGATCCATACTTATGGAAACATGGTAGTGACCAAGTAATACGAAGGTGTGTTCCCGAATCTGAATTTAATTCTATCTTGTCTTTTTGTCACTCCTATGCTTGCGGAGGACATTTTGGGAGTAATAGAACCGCTCACAAGGTACTTGAAAGTGGTTTCTATTGGCCAACTTTGTTTAAGGATGCACATATATTTTGTACAACTTGTGATAGGTGCCAAAGAACTGGCAATCTAGGTGCCCAAAATCAAATGCCACAAACTTTTATTCAATTTATAGATAGAAGTTTTTGATGTATGGGGTATTGATTTTATGGGTCCTTTTGTCAACTCCCATGGGAATTTTTATATCTTAATTGCGGTTGATTATGTCTCGAAATGGGTGGAAGCTAAGGCCACCCCAACTAATGATTCTAAAGTGGTTTCAGATTTTGTGCAAGCTAATATTTTTGCAAGGTTTGGAATTCCAAGAGCCATAATTAGCGATGGGGGTTCTCACTTCAAAAACAGGATTTTACAAAGCTTGTTGACGAAGTACAATATGTCGCACAAGATTGCAACACCTTATCATCCCCAAACAAATGGACAAGCCGAGGTTTCCAACCGGGAGGTGAAATCCATTCTAGAAAAGACGGTGAACCCAACAAGGAAGGATTGGAGCATGCGACTTAATGATGCTTTGTGGGCGTATAGAACTGCATACAAGACACCTATCGGGATGTCTCCCTTTAGGCTTGTGTATGGTAAACCTTGTCATTTACCCGTTGAAATTGAGCATAAGGCGTTTTGGGCTATTAAACAATGCAACATGGAGATGGATGGGGCTGGAAAGCAAAGGAAGTTACAACTCCAAGAGCTAGAGGAGCTTCACAATGATGCATTTGAAAGCTCACACATTTATAAGGAAAAGACGAAGGCATTTCATGATAACATGATTTCTAGAAAACAATTTTTCATTGGGCAGAAAGTGCTTTTGTTTAATTCTCGCTTGCATTTATTTCCGGGTAAACTAAGGTCACGATGGATCGGACCTTTTATTGTTACTAATGTGTTTTCTCATGGTGCAGTGGAAATTGTAGCATAGCTATTGGGGAAAGAACTTAAAGTTAATGGGCACCGGTTGAAACCATATTATGAGAATTTCACTTCCGAAGTGGTGGAAGGAGTTAACTTTGTGGATGTACTCCCTCTGGATGAGTCATAGAAAGCAAGGAGATAGTCGGGCTGACGACTTTAAACCAAGCGCTAAATGGGAGGCAACCCATCGGATGAGTATTTCTTATCTTGTATTTATTTCTTGTCTTGTTTTTAGTTTTTCTTGTCTTGTTTTTATTTTTTTTGATTTCTTGTTAGAATTTCCCACCTTGACTTACTTTGGACGATTCAATTTACATTGAGGACAATGTAAAGTTTAAGTGTGGGGGAGTGGCTAAGCATTTGCGTTGTAAATTTTTGAAAGTTTTCAACTTTTGTGTAAACTAGTGAATAAGAAAACTCCAACTTGTGGTTAGTTTAGAGTCACATAGTATACATGTCGCTAAGATTACATCGAGATTCTCATAAGAGTGACTGAACTTAGAGATGACAGAGAACATGATCGGGTTTCTTACTTGTATGAGAGTTAAAGTTGGATTTAACCATGCCAGTGGCAAATAAGGTGCAGACTGAATTCGGTATTAGAGTAGTGATCCCCTATAGTGGAGACTACCCATGTTACATAATGTGAGGCACCAACCTTCAATTCTTTGTACCTGTCTAAATTTGTGCTTTTAGAGTGTGTGTCACCGTACGTAAATTCCGGGTAGAATGGTGAGCTACCCAACCTCCCACCATAGAATCACTATTTTGATCTCTTGAGTGCTATTTTTATCAACCATGATGGTGACATCGAATTGCTAACTTACATACCACTTGTAATCTTGTTCGCAGTTAGCACCATCCACCTTATCTCTTCTACACCAACAAGTCCATATAAACACCATCATCATCAACAAGAGGATCATCACAAATTTGAAGGAAAGTTAAACACGTTCAAGGTTTACAAGCAACGTATGCAATTGAGCAGATTTTGATTCAAGTATAGCAACAAAACAAGGAGCAGAATTTTTACAAGTTGAAGACTATTGTACAAGAGCGAAAATTATCAAAGATGAGAGTTCGAGAAGTTTATGATATCAAGACATATAAGTTGTGAAGAATCAAGCGGTAAAGTACTTACACCATGGCCTTTGTACTTACATTTTTATTTTATTTGTATTTTACTTTCTCTTGTCTCAAAAAAAAAAAAAAAAAAAAAAGACAAGAGAAAATTTCTTTAGGTTCATTACTAGTTTTATTGTTTAATTTCGTTTTTATTTTGTATTTGTTATTTTTCTTATATTAAAAAAAAAGAGAAGAAAAACAAAAAAAAAATTATATTTTGGGTTTGTATAGTTCGTTTTTAGTTTTGTATTCTTTCAATAAAGCCAATGGAAGAAGGAATATCTACAAAGAAGTTTCAAGCAATAAGGAATTAGAGGAAAAAATTACATTGTCAAGATTCTACGAAGTTCAAGAGTTATCATCAAGAGTTGAAGACCGAAGACGAAGATGAAGACACCGATTGAAGACCGAAAACGTTTCTATGGATGCTGTGAGAGTGGTGCTAGCTGCACGTCGAACGGATAACGAGGTAAGTAAGCATATTCCCACCTTCGTTAAGTGGTTGATTTTCTTTCTTAGAGATCGTCAGAAAAATGGGTTTTCAAAAAAATGATAAAAGATGTGGGTTTTTAAAATACTTCGGAGGGTTTTGGCCTTCCTACCATTCAACGTGTCGTAGGATTTTCTCTTCATTCCTACCTGGACACATGTGTGACCCATAAAAAGCTATTTATTATTGAGAGCAATATCATAAAACCCTTTCTAGTGAGGCAGAGTCGAGACTTTCGATCACTCCGAACCCGAATTTCTTTCGATAAGGGATGGTTATTTCTCTCTCAACTTTTAAGGATGAGATTGTGTTCATTTATGTGTCTAACTTCTTATGACTAGTGTGCAGAATCTCTATGTCTTCTTAGCGCGTTGGATACTATCATTTCGGAGAACTAGTAAGTTGGAAATATAGGTTTTGTGGGTATATCTCTAGTAAACCCTCACGAGACTATAACTCGTCCACTAGGGACACCTAGGGGTTTAAAGGCTTGTTATACGTGCTAAGTGTAACCGTAGCCTCGACGAGACGGAGTTGTATGTATGTTTTATACTCCCTCCGTTACTTTTTAATAGGCTGGTTTGGTTTTTTGAGAAAATTAAGGAAATTTTGAAAACTAATCATTGAAAGTGGTCCTCATGACACTTGTCAATAAAAGAAGTGAATTGAAATGGTCCCCATGACACTTGTCAACAAAAGAAGTAAAGTGAAATGGTCCCCATGACACTTGTCATCAAAAGAAGTTAAGACAAAAGTGGTCCCTAAAAACTAAAGTAACATTTGACTTTCCCAATTAGGAAACCAGCCTATTTTTTTGTAACATTTATTTATAGAAACCAGCCTATTAAAAAGTAACGGAGGGAGTAATTGTTTTGTTTGATTTTGTCGAGGACTAGCAAAGTCTAAGTGTGGGGAAATTTGATAGGTGTGATAAACACTTACATTTATATATATTGTTTATGCTTTCTTTGCGAGTTTTCATGTAAATTATGTATCTTATGTGTGTTTTTGAGTATTTAGGTACTTTGGAGTCATTTGGAACAAAAGAAGAAGAAACGACGCAAAAGTATCATCTCACGTGCACTGCTATTGAGAGCCGAGCCTCACTCGGACCAATATATACAATAGGAGACGACCACTCATAACAAAAGGTTCAATTTATTTATTCTCAACAATTAAAGCTCAATTAGTCTAGACTCTCAAAAGCATGGAGCAAAGAACTTTGGTGGCCCTTAATTAATGAGTGGGTGCTTATTGTCACTTTGGGTACCCTTTATCCACTTAATATGGGTGGTTGTATCCATTTTATTCCTACACAAGCCCGTATTACGGAATTCGTGTAGAAGAAGAAAAATAATTCTCAACCATTACCATTTTCCAACTCGAGAGAAACAAGGGCGGGAATATTTTCTGAATTTCGAGAGTAGCTCGAGTGAAAATGGAGAGGAAGAGAGTATCGCTGTTATGCTCAAACAAGTCCATACAATAAGAGATTGAGAGAAGAAATTGATGATGAAGATAAACGGGAAATAAGAGAGACATAGATGCTTTCGATCTATAAACTAGGGTTTGTGGTTGTTCTCTTAATTAATGAGTGGGTGCTTATTGTCACTTTGGGTACCCTTTATCCACTTAATATGGGTGGTTGTATCCAGTGTTGTAAATCGAAGATTGAGGTGATTCAGAATAAACGGAAATAAAAGATGAGATTTGAGTTCGTCTTTGTAAAAGAATGGATAGGATAAAATGTGTTTTATTATTCGGTGGTTTGTATGTCCGAGATGTCTTTGTTGGATGAATCTGTGAAGCGGAAATTGCAGGCTGGTAAGAAGGTGCTGCCATTGTTACAGGATGCAGAAAGAGGTTTCAAGGGTTTGAATCTGTTTATGGGAGATCGAGAAGAAGCTGTTGCCGCTGAGAGAATCAAATCGAAGGAGCAGAGTGGGTTTTATCCATGAAGATCATTCGAGATGAATAATCAGACAAAGGTGGTCTATGAGTTGAGTTTATGCCATCTGAAACTTGTTTAGATTCTGAGAAGAGCAAGGAAGAAATTGATGAGGGTTTGAGATTGAAACTGCAGGATTGCTGCTGGTGCCATAGATTGCAGTTGAACATTTGACTGAACTTCAGGTGGAATTGAAGCGGCTATGAGGATATGGGTGATGAACTTGAATTGCAGGTTGAGTTTTATGTGTTGCTATAGACAGATTGTATTGTGCTATGAAGTTGAAAGTCAGGTGTTGCGATGACGGAAAAGCTACAGAGAGTGCAAGGATCCCAGTGTGTCAACAGGGCTAAGAGATGGAGAAGGTGCAGATCGAGAAATCGGTTGATTGCGGTTGCGGTGTTTTGAGCTGGAGTGTTATAGTATTGCGGTGAATGGCTTGAGTGTGGGATTGAGTTCGAGTGGTTGCAATTGGTGGTAAAGTCAGAATGGTGCGGCGAGGGATGATGAGCTTAATGGGTTTTGATGGCTGCAACAGCAGTGGTGGAGATGCAAATAATGAATGTTGAGCTGCAATGAACTAGCTGGTGATGTGCAGTTCAGGTAGAGTTATTGAGCAACAGGGAAGAATTGGAGTTGGTAGTTGCGGCTGCTCTTTGGTGTTGAAGGATTGTGGCGATCTTACTGGATATTGCAGAGCAGTATTGCTGTTGCAGTTTGTTGAGAGTTGATGCTTGTGCAATGCAGGAAATGGTGAAAATGTTGATAACTGGTGATGATTTGGTCAAGTGTAATGAGCTAAGCAGGTTATGGAGCTGGAATTGATGGTGCTACGACTGATAGCGTGAGGTTGAATTGATATAGCTTAATGCCAGGAACTGGTGTTGTATGAAGTACAGTTGCAGGTTGGAGTTGGGACTGTGTTGCAGAATGGGAGTGTTGGTGATTAAAGCCGCACAATGTCTGCAAAGAATGAGACTGGTGATGCTGTGAGACTGAATTGGTAGTGGAGGTGTATGTAGATGAATGTGTAGGTTAGTAAAAATGCAGGATGAACAGCCGTCATGGCTGAATGGGCACTGGTGATATGCAAAGGGTGTGCAACACAGGACAGGGGTATGCAAGATAGCTTGGCTAATGTGACTCAGACCTGATTCGTCTGACTAGCCAGCTGACTCACATCTGAGTCATGATCTGACCTGGGTTGAGTCATTTACCTCGGTGCTTGACCCGGTTTGACTCAGTGACTTTGACCGAGTTGACTCAGTTGACCGGTGACCGGGTGGACTTTGCCGGTCACCTGAGATACTTTCCGGTGCCGGATTCCGGTCAATTTCTGGCCATTATACCAGCTTTCCGGCGACAGTTTTTGGACAGAGTTTTTACATGGGTATTCCTCACACATGGGCTTGGTGGACTTCTATCTATTGGACCCTTGGAGCTTGACCTAATTTTGGAAAGATTGAAAGCTATAAAAGGCAAAGTTTTCTACAACTTTGGGATACGTTTTATTCTTGGAATTTTGGAGAGCCGCTTTTGTTTACGCTTTTGCACGAAATATAATTTGGTTGTTTGGTTATAGTAATGTCTTTAATATCCAAAATCTTTATTTAAAGAAAAAAAACTTTATTAACCTCTAGTAATGGATTTTTTATCCATCTGTTTGACATACATAAACACCATTAGGCCTCGGGACACATGTGCAGAGCATAATCCAGTTTGACATACATAAACACCATTAGGCCTCGGAACACATGTGCAGAGCATAATCCAACAACAGTATTATAGAATATCGTGCATATGCAATCTCATAGATCTTTGGGGATCGTAAAATAAACTTATTTAAGTCCAAAATAAGACAATTTACCTAGATTTTTATCAAAAACTACTATTTTAATCAGTTGAAAGTGTAATAAAATTTATAATTATTTGGATGAAAAATATCTAAGATATTCATAGCTACAAAATCTCATGAGCCGCAAATTAAGTCTTAGGACAATGTGTTGTAATGATCAAAAATTATCCTGTTTCATGTCGTGCCGTTACGGCACGGGTTATTTCTAGTAATTGTAGGAAAAGAGTTCGAGAAATTCAATCCTTTTTCCTTGAATGCATATGTTTGGAATCGATTTGCATAACACCTTTTTCCATTTTACATGAACTAATGGAGTTCATCCCATTTACCACCATTATTTACTGCTGATAAGAGAAGCGGCGGCCGTGGTGATTAATTTTATTTTTGTTTTTTTGAAGCAAGGTGGTGATTAATAGTTGTGATCTTATGCGGTTTTCTAGTCTATGAACGAAGAAGACAACTAGGTTAGGTTATAGTTAGCCGGACTAAATTTGGTTTATGTTTGAAAGGAAATTTGTAGTGTGGGTGGTATTTAGGAAAAGCATAGATGGCAAATAGGTAAAACCTTCCCAAAAGAGTAAATGAAAAAGTCTACAAATAAGAAAAGACAGTGTAGAGTCAAAGAAAACCAAAAAAGCCTCCACTTGTTTTTGGTTCCTTCAGTTGAATCCCATGATTAATTCTGCTCTTTCGATTCTTCAACCTCCCAAAATTATCAAAAATTGTCGGTACCAATCATTGATTTTCAGAACTGTTCCTATCTCCCTTCTTCCATCAATCTCAACCTGCCCTTGTTCTAATCAAAACCCTTCTAAAACCCTTGAGGAAGTTCAAGAAGATGCTCAAGAAATCTTCTGAAGATGGCCATCAGGTTTTTGTTGCAAACTCTCTATTGATCAACAACAATGCCCCTCAGGTTTTTAATAAGGAAAAGCCAAAGGTGGAAACTAATTACAAACCCATGTAGGTTTTCGCCTTCCTTTTCACTTCACAATGTTTCTGTGAACAAAACTAATAATCGGGAAACTGGGAATTTTAATGAAGAGAATAAAAATGGACCTCCTCCTCCTCCTCTTGCTGAAGAAATCTTTAAGTCGGGTTCTTACAGACAAGGTGATTCTACTTTTTATTCTCTCTTAATGGGTTATGCTGATTCTAAGGATTTTGTGAATTTGGAAATTATTTTGGATAGAGTGAAGAGAGAAAGAAGAGTAATTACAGAGAAAGTTTTCATATATATATTTAAAGCCTGTAGAAATGCTCATTTTCCTGATAAAGCTGTTTACTTGTTTGATAGAATGGCAGAGTTTCAATGTAGACAAAGTGTTCGATCATTTAACTCGGTTCTTAACGTTCTTATTCAGGAAGGTCGTTTTGATCAAGCTTTATCTTTCTACTCTTATGTTGTTGGAAAGGGTATATCACCAAATGGTTTAACTTTTAATTTAATTATCAAAACAATGTGTAGAATGGGTTTGATAGATAGAGCAATCCAGACTTTCAGAGATATGTCATGTCCCCCTGATTTATACACTTACTCTACTTTAATAGATGGTTTGTGTAAAGAGAATAGAATTGAGGAGGCTATTATTTTGTTGGATGAGATGCAGAGTGAAGGGTGTTTTCCGAATGAGGTAACATACAATGCATTGATCAATGGGTTATGCAAGAAAGGAGACATCACTCGTGCTTCAAAGCTTGTGGAGAATATGTTCCTCAAAGGGTGTATTCCCAATGAAGTGACATATAACACACTCATTCATGGTTTGTGTCTTAAGGGAAAATTAGAGAAAGCTGTTTGTCTTTTGGATAGAATGGTATCAGATAAATGTGTACCGAATCATGTAACTTATGGAACAATTGTAAATGGGCTCGTTGAGCAAGGTAAGGTCGCTGATGCTGTTCTTTTGCTGGATTCTATGGAAGACAGAGGGCATCGTCCAAATGAGTACATCTATTCATCCGTTGTGAGTGGATTGTTCAAGGAGGGAAATTCAGAAGGCGCTGTAAGATTGTGGCAGAAAATGATAGAGAAAGGTTTCAAACCTAATACCGTCCTCTATAGTGTTCTCATAGATGGTTTATGCCGACAAGGAAAACCAGATGAAGCCGAAAACGTATTATCAGAGATGGCAAACCATGGTTGCATAGCCAATGCTTTCACCTATAGCTCCTTGATGAGAGGTTTTTTTGAAGCAGGAAATTGCGGAAAGGCACTACAAATATGGAAACAGATGGAACACAATGGATGTAGTCTTAACGAAGTGTGCTTTAGTGTACTAATTCATGGACTTTGCAAGGATGGAAAGTTAAAGGAAGGGTTGATGGTATGGAGGCACATGCTGGGTCGAGGATGTAAACCCGATGTAGTGGCTTATAGTTTGATTATTCATGGCCTGTGTGAAGCTGGATTTGTTGATGGGGGCCTAAGGCTTCTCAACGAGATGCTTTGCCTGGATTCAAAATCTCAACCTGATATAATAACATACAACATCCTCTTTCATGGTTTATGCAAGCAAAATAAGATCTCTCGAGCTGTTGATCTTTTAAATAGTATGCTGACTCAAGGCTGTGATCCTGATTTAGTTACCTGTAACATTTTCCTAAAGAGTTTGGCAGAGAAGTTAAATCCCCCTCAAGATGGGAGAGAGTTTCTTGACGAGCTTGTGGTTCGGCTATCTAAACGACGAAGAGTTTTAGGTGCTGCAAAAATTGTGGAAATAATGCTGCAAAAATTTCTTCCTCCAAAGGCTTCAACTTGGGAAAGGATTGTTGAAGACCTTTGCAAGCATAAGAAGGATCAAGCAGCCATTGACAGGTGCTGGCATGAACTATTTGGTTAATTTCTAGGTAACACATTCATTGTTGTACAGTTCTTTCAAGTTTTTTAATGAAGAAGAATGAAACAAACTTTCAGACATCTCCTACTGTGAGAAAAAGTTAAATAGAAACAAGCTTTCAGATATCTCCTACTGCGAAAATCTTGTCTAAAGAATTAGCTTTAGTATCGCTCCCTGTTTTGTTAACTCCATGTTATCTCAACATTTAATGCTAATCAGAAATTTAGAATAATATGTTGCCGGGACTCCACCTATACTTTGATAAACTTAACTGGACCTGATTAATAATCTGAAGTAGCTCTAGTCTTGGGGTTTCCCTGATAATAAAAAAAAAAATGCCTTTGTTTTAACATAAACTTGCATTTTCCATGCTTAAACCAGAAAGTACATTGTTTGCTTGTTGTCCCTTTGTTTTTCTTTTAGATCATTCCAAAGAACATTTATCAAATTCATTCAGTCACTGAAGATCAATTTGGTAGTTTGCTAAACAGATTTCTAAATTCGATTAAAGGGTATACTGTTTACCGGGTAGCAAACATCTGTCTGAATGTTGGTTATCTAGCCCACTGTTTCATTACTTCAACCTACAAAACCATCGGCTGAATGTCTAAATGTCTAAAAACGTCAGTTGCATGAAAATGGTAAACTAGAAATCAGTTGTGCGGGAAGCTGTATACCATACTTAAACTAAGGATCAATTAACTAAACTGTGCCGTCAGGCACAGGTAGGTTATTCCTAGTTGTACTATTCCATGTACCCGAAGCAATAAAGACCGCTTCTAGTAACAAAAAAACAAAAACAAAAAAGATGACATGTCGTTAATTGCAGACTTGACCGGGTAGTTTACTCAAGAATCAAGATTTCCACATCACAAGGTGGTGCAGTCCTTGTTTTTATTTTGCAGACTTGACCCCAAGGTGGTGCAGTCGCTGTAACACTTGTAACATGAAATATATCCGTGCCACTATGGGTATAGGTACAACGAATCGTTCACTTGAATTGCATGTAGGTGGTTACCAGAAGTGTTTCCTTTCCTTCAATTGTACATGGACATTTGACCTAGTTAGGCACAAAATTAGTGTTGGCAGAGTGAAGCAATATCAGTTGTAGAAAGCACTTAAAAAGCCCACAATACAAGAAAACAGATAACACGATACTGGAGAAGAGAGAATAAACAAGAAGGTCTTCTTATTTTGGATAATATTTAATAAGACTTTGGAGCATCCCATTCTCCCACATTACACAAGCAACAGAAACTTCAAAAAATAAAAACAGAAAGAACCACACGACCACTAGTTTATATGTGATCTATCCTTAATAGTAAGCAACAACAGAAGCAGCAAATGAGCAGAGTTTTGAAGTGTCGGTTTGGATCTGCAGCACTGTACTATATAACCCAAACTGCCAAGAGCTGACCAAATTGTGGCAGCTCAGAAACCATGAATTTTGATGCTTTCTTTTTTCACAATCCCAGCCTGTACAAAATTGCCAAAATTAGTTTTAAAGAAACGTAAGATAAAAAATGTGACATGAAGCAGGGAGCAGATATTACCGTCACTAGGAAGGTTGATACATTCTTGCGTTGATCACCTTGGAGTTGAATGACTTGGCCTAACTCTGGGTCTTGGACAACAGTCCCATTGCAGCAGAATTCCTTCTTGAGGTCTTTGAGAATCTTGTTGTAGCTAAATTCCTTTTTCAAGCCTTGCACAGTTGTCAAGCTCTTTCTACCATTCCTCTGCTGAATCCGCACGTGAACGTACTCTTTTGTCCCAGCACTTGAATCCTCAGCATTTGCATCAGCGAATGGATCGAAGGCAGAAGGAATTTGGGTGTCGAGTTCAGACATGAACCTTGGTTGTTGTATAGTAACGCAAACGGTAGCTTCTCTTTGCTTTGGCTGCAGATCTAATAACATAAATCAGGGAACAATTGATCAGTTTCTCACTTCAGAAAACTATTTAAAATTCATAGGCCTATTTAACAAATTCTGATCTCCAGGGATTATATGCCACCACAATAGCAGATGCTCACAAACAAATCATACCAGAAACAAATACAATTTATACTCCATCAAAAAACTAAATGAAAAATGCAAGTTGAACGGATAAACGCGCAACTGAATGATCAAGTTAACAGATTTGTGGTATCAACTGACAACTCTGAGTAACAGCCCATGGTGGGTGGGATATATTTTCGCTGCAACATATCAGTAAGTGGATAGAACATCTTGGTTGAAAATAGACAAGGGATCTCCACTGTAGGGAAACCTAGTATCATTTCCAAAGAAATACAAAAGAACTCACGTAGACATAATCAAACCACGTATGATTACCAACCAACAAAAACGATGAACACATCACACCCTGGAATTTATCAACAATGATCAATCTTATTTCCAATTAGAACAGAGAGAACAGATATGTCAGATATAAGACAGAACAGATGTGTACAAAATATATAATCCTATATGTTAGGAGTTATGTTATCTAAAGAATGTTACCCAGGCAATTTGAACAGAGATACATAATTTATAGCAAGTGGCAGGTATATGGGTAGACAATATACCACAAAACATAATCTTCCACGATAACTGAATCAAATTGAAGCTCAAAAACAAATCATACTACAGAACCATGTTACATGGTAAATAAACAAAACATCCGATGGAATCAAATCCATATGGAGAAACCCTAGATCTGAGAATCATCAATAAAAGATCAGGCATCGTCTCAATCAAGAATATGCAGTTAAACCATCACTCTCGAGTAAAGATCGTAATATAAATCACGAAGATAAAAAAAAAAACACATCATATAATCCATACCAGTTCTCGAAAAACAAGATTCATCTCCCAGATCAATAAAAAAAGAAAAATATCAACAAATCTCAATCACAGATCAAATCAATACTCAATCATACAAAAACAATCGAAAAAACAGTGGATCAACTTAAACATAACTATCGATTCCATCTAAGATCGCAATCAAGAACAAGATCGTAACAATAGAGAAGGAAGAAAATATACCTGATCCGAAACAAGGGTTCCAAGAAGTTCGATGAAGAAACCCTAAATCGGAGAAATCTAGGACCGGAGCAAAGGAAAAACTAGACCAGAGAGAAACGAGACGAGAGAGAAGAAATTTTTTAATAAGAGATAAGATTTCGGGGCGGTGGTAGAGACTTTGCAAAGTGTTTGCCGACTTATTATATTTTTAAATGGTCCCTCGATATACATTCACCTAACCCACTTCGTGTGATTCATTAAATCAACGGTTTTCTTGTGTTTATTGTCAATTCCGTGTAATCTTTAGATGCTGTCCGTAGATGCCCTGCGTAGCATTGACGCTGGACTTTTTCTTATACGTCAGCAAGTGTCACAGGTTCGCACTTCCCAAATGCAACACCAACTTGACAATGGCAATTATGCTCCACAGCACAATCTCAGCCAACTCGCACTTAGCAATTACTTCAACTTCTTGACTAATTCTCTATTCAGCCCATACTAAACAGAGGTTCTGCTCACAAATCTTCCAAGCCTTCCATCAGATGCACACACTCCGCTTGATGCATAAACAATTAAGCCAAACCAAAGGGAAATATGCACCAACAGAACTTTTCTTTAACTCAGGCCTTAGCCTTTTTATTTATTGCACACTTAGGGTTACACACTCTTCTTGTTCCGGATTACCCAATCCCTTCACAAGATCAAAGCTTATATAGCCTTACAAAAAGCTATGTACAACTAATCGCAAGCGATTAGATTTCACTTTACATGTGGCGGTTAGCTAACTAAGCTAACCTTTGCCAAACCGTTCGCTCACCCAAACAGTCCTTCCCATCGGTTAGAAAGCATAAAGTAAACTCACTCGTGTAACCAACTCTAAACCGTCAAGGCCATGCGCCCCGCACATGTCATCTTGCCTTGTTGCTCGATCACGCATTTGCCACAACCAAATATTGCGCCATCACTGTGCATCATTCTCGCCAATGATGCAAGTGTGCTAATGCAAGTCTTGCTTGCATGCCTGCATGCCTCGTGCATACAGATAACATGCCAAACTCTTTTGGCATCTCGTGATGTTAATCTCGCATCCTTGGCCATGTCCAAACCCAGGTTTGGCACATGCCATCCTCTTTGCCGCAACTCGGATGTGCACTTGCACTTGAATACCGCTATTATGGCCTCGTTGCGCCATTATGGCCTCGTTGCGCCATTATGGCCTCGTTGCACCATTATGGCCTCGTACTTGCACCTCGACACTTTGGCCACCCACCGGTAATGCGCCACGCTTGCGCATCATCACTTGGCCACTTGACAAAGACTTGTTATAGACCTCCCCCACCAGCCTGAACTCGACGCCCTCGTCGATTCTTTTGCCGTAGGTAAGCCCGAATTTGTTCTTCAAATTGCCACAATGTAGTATCCTTCTCCCAAGAAGCTCTTGAGTCCGGCAACCCTTGCCACTTAATTAGAAAATAAGTTCTCCTATTCTTCTTGCTTTGCCCCATAACTCGATCATCAAGTATTGCCTCAACTTGCTTATCGAATTGTGATCCGACATCGGTGGTGCACGCTTCGCCTGTTGTCTCGAAGTGTCCAGCAAATCGGGATGGTATTTCTTCAAAAGCCGACATGAAAAGTGGGATGCACTTTCAACCTGTCCGCAACTCAAGTCCGTAAGCTACCTTACCAACTCTTTTAATCACTTTGAAGGGACCATCATATCTTGGAATTAGGCCTCTATGCCTTTGTCGTCTTGCTAGAAATCTTCTTCCAAATGGGGGCGTTAGCTTTAGCAACACCATGTCTTCCACCTCAAACTCTACATCTCTGCGATGCAAGTCAAGATACTTCTTCATTCGTCTTTGCGCCTTTGATAAACTATCACGCGCTTGCTCATCATCTCTCGTTTTTGACCTTGCATAACGATAAGCCGCCAGGCGGGAACCTTGCTTCTTAGCCTTTGGCACCTCATGAGGGGTTAATGGCTGCTGGCCCGTAGCTAACTCAAAAGGACTCACTCCGTAGCTGAACTCTTGTGCAAATTGTAACAAAATTGGGCCGTATCCATCAACGCCACCCAATTTCCACGTTTGCGATCACATATAGTGACGCAAATACTCTTTCTAGCAATGCGTTTATCCGCTCCGTCTCGACCATCGGTTTGGGGGTGATTGCTAGTAGAAAACTTTAGTTCGGAACCAAGCATTCCAAACAAGGCGGTCAAAATCGCTCGTAAACCGTGAGTCCCTATCACTCACAATATCTCGAGGAATTCCCCAATACTTCGCTACATTCTTGAAGAAACCTCTCGCCGCAACGTCGCATTGCAAGAATGGGGGCAGGGAATGAATGTAGCATACTTCGAAAAGCGATCAACGACGACCATTATCGAGCTAAAGCCTTGCACCTTTGGCAACCCGTTAATGAAGTCCATCGACAAGCACTGCCACGGCTTGTCTGGAATCGGTAAAGGTTGTAGCAATCCTGCTACGTTTCTCCTTTCCGTCTTATCCAGTTGACACACCAAGCATGTCTTCACATACAACTCAACATCTTCTTCCATCTTAGGCCAGTAATAGGAACGAGCTATCAAAGCATGCGTTCGTTCCATGCCTGGATGACCAGCCTAAACGGAATCATGCGTCTCTCGCAAGAGTTCCCTTCTCAAGCCACCTGAATTAGGTACATAAATTTTTCCTCCCTTGGCATAAATGACTCCATCATCTAGCCAAAATCGACGAACGATCCCATCACAGATCTGTTTAGTCAGGCGCACACATGCCTGATCATTCTTCGTCTCTTCTTTGATTCGAGGCAACAACTCGCCTCAATCGTGGTCGATCTTGCAACATATTCTCGCCACCAACTTTCTGCTTAACGCATCTGGCACAGAATTAAGCCTTCCTGGCTTATGCTCGAACTTGTATTCGAACTCGCTCAAAAAGTCAAGCCACCTCGCTTGTTTTGGCGAAAGTTTCTTCTGGCTGTTAAAGAACGTAATGGCCACATTATCCGTCCTTATGATGAAATAAGTTCCCAACAAATAATGGCGCCACGTTCTTAGGCAATGTATCACCGCCAACATCTCTTTCTCATGCACAAGTGTATCTCCCTTCAAAGATCACTAAGCTTACGACTCTCGTAAGCCACTGGATGGCCATCTTGCACCAAGACTCCCCCTAGAGCCCTGTCTGAAGCATCAGTGTGCACTTCAAATGGTACATCGAAGCTAGGCAAGCGAAGAACTGGTTCTGTCGAGACCGCTTCCTTCAATGCATCGAATGACCGGCGACACTCGTCGATCCATGCCCAAGATTTGTCCTTCCTCAACAAATCTGTCAATGGGGCCACTTTCTTTGAATAGCCAACTATGAATCGCCGGTAATAGTTAGCTAAACCCAAGAAAGAACGAAGCTCTCCAAGCTTCTTAGGTTCTGGCCAATCCAAAATGGCCTCTACCTTTTTCTGGTCCATATGCACGCACCCTTGCGATATCACATGGCCAAGGAAAGTAATTGTGGTCTTGGCAAACTCACACTTTTCCTTCTTCACATACAAACTTGCTTCTCTAAGCTTTGCAAACACTTTGCGAAGATGCATCGCATGCTCTTCCAAAGTCTCACTGTATATGACTATGTCATCCAAGTATACTACCACAAAACGATCAATGTACTCGGCAAACACATCATTCATCAAAGTTGCAAAATGTTGCCGAGCATTCGTCAAGCCGAATGGCATAACACGGTATTCAAAAGAGCCATACCTTATTACCATTGCAGTCTTTGGTTCATCGCTTTGCTATGCGCACTTGGTAATAACCTGAGCGCAAATCCAATTTGGTGAAGAATTTAGCTTTGGCCAACCGATCAAACAAGTCTGCCACTAGCGGAATTGGGTACTTGTTCTTCACAGTTAGTTTGTTCAAAGCCCTATAATCAACACACATACGAAGCGAGCCATCTTGCTTCTTTTGGAACAAAACCGGAGCACCAAATGGAGCTTTAGACGGTTGTATGTAGCCTGCCTCCAGCAATTCAGAAATCTGCTTGCGCATCTCCTCAAGTTCTAATGGTGACATACGATATGGCGCTTGTGCAGGCGGCCTCGCCCCTGGCACCAACTCTATCATATGATCGATCCTACGCCGCGGTGGTAGCGTCTTAGGCAGTTCTGCAGGCATTGTGTCTGCAAACTCTTCTAAGACCTCAGCTATTCCATCCTCTACTTCCACTACCTTTCCTGGTTTGATCTCAACAAACACGCATAGGAAAGTAGCCAAGCCTGGCGTATACCATCGTTCACCCGAACCGCGAGACAAACATGGCTTAAGTGTCTTGTCCGGTTCACTTTGCCTCACCATAGAGACAAAACATGGGTATTGAGGGTCTTTGTATCAATATCCCATTTCTATGAGGTAATGGCGACGCCTTCGCCGCGCAAAAGAAATCCATGCCCAAAATCGGTCAAAATCATCCATGACCATAACTAGCAAATCTAGTTTTCCTTTCCATTCTCCAACTTGCACATCCGCATTGCGAACTTTCCCTCGATCGGCTTGTGGTTCTCTGCGTTACAGTTTTGATGGTGCTAGTCGCGCTAGTAATCATTAAGTTCAATGCCATGGCAACGTTTGGATGAATGAAAGACTTCGTAGCACCAAGATCGCCATCGCTAATACCCATTCTCCATTGATCTTCACATCAATGTACATCGATCGAGAAGACATCTTCTTTCTCGTGTGTGCTTTGCTCCCTAGCAAATGATCGATGTTGCGATGTTGGTCACTACCAACATCATCTTGAGCCTTCCCAAAGATCGTGTTGTTTCTCATCAACACTTGCAGCGTCTCCGGTACCCTTGGTGCGAGTTCGATATGTAGAACAACTCGTTTCACCCTCATCAAGTTGTTCGAGGACATCCTTCGTGCATGATTATCGCTTGTAGACTCTTGAATTAACGACTCGCATACCTTTAATGCAACTCTTTGGTCCGATCTTCGCCCCATCCTTTTGCATGCCTTGTACTTTCGTGTGGATCCTTCACTTCAAATACAATTCACATGACCAAACATAGAACAACAAAGAACTTCAATCAGCCTTATGATTCAAACGTGAACAGAGAGAGACCCTTAACTGTGGCTCGATACCCGAATTGTCACAGTTCGCACTTCCCAAATGCAACACCAACTTGACAATGGCAATTATGCTCCACAAAGACAATCTCAGCCAACTCGCACTTAGCCAATACTTCAACTTCTTGACTAATTCTCTATTCAAGCCCATACTAAACAGAGGTCTCCGCTCACAAATCTTCCAAGCCTTCCATCGATGCACACACTCCGCTTGATGCATAAACAATTAAGCCAAACCAAAGGGAAATATGCACCAACGAACTTTTCTTTAACTCGAGGCCTTAGCCTTTTTATTTATTGCACACTTAGGGTTACACACTCTTCTTGTTAGGATTACCCAATCCCTTCACAAGATCGGCTTATATAGCCTTACAAAAGCTATGTACAACTAATCGCAAGCGATTATAGTTTTCACTTTACATGTGGCAGTTAGCTAACTAAGCTAACCTTTGCCAAACCGTTCGCTCACCAAAAAGGTCCTTCCCATCGGTTAGAAAGCATAAAGTAAACCCACTCTCGTGTAACCAACTCTAAACCGTCAAGGCCATGCGCCCGCACATGTCATCTTGCCTTGTTGCACGATCACGCATTTGCCGGCCAAATATTGCGCCATCACGGGTACGTGCATCATTCTCGCCAATGATGCAAGTGTGCTAATGCAAGTCTTGCTTGCATGCCTCGCATGCCTCGTGCATACTGAGATAACATGCCAAACTCTTTTGGCATCTCGTGATGCTAATCTCGCATCCTTGGCCATGTCCAAACCAGGTTTGGCACATGCCATCCTCTTCCGCAACTCAGATGTGCACTTGTACTGAATACCGCTATTATGGCCTCGTTGCGCCATTATGGCCTCGTTGCACCATTATGGCCTCGTTGCACCATTATGGCTTCGTACTTGCACCTCTGACACTTTGGCCAGTCCACTGGTAATGCGCCACAGTTGCGCATCATCACTTGGCCACTTGACAGCACTGTTATAGCAAGGGACCACGTGAGTATATTTTGGATAAATTCACTTACAACAGGCGATGGCAACTCTAGAGTCTAGACTGTAAATTAGTGGTTGGTTCCTTCACACACCTTATATGTGGGTGAAAGACTTCATGTAAGTTTTTTTTTTTTTTTGAAGGGGTACAGACAAAAAAGAAGAAAAAAACAACAAACTTACATAGTAGAAGAATACTCACTCTCAAGGAGTTGAGCAATACAAGAAGGAGGGGTAGCAATCCACTCATTTGAGGAGTGGTTGTCAACTGCTAAAGCTGCAACATTATGTGCCACTTTATTGGCATTTTTCTTGATGTACCTATATTCAACTGACCTGAAATTCTTGAGCTCATCCCTGATTCTGGTGATCATATTTTGTATTCTCCAATTGGGCTTGTAGTGAGTATATCTGGGAGCATTTATAACTATCAAGGAGTCCCCTTCCAAAATGATATCTCTGAACCCTTTCCTTCTGGCCAATTCCGCAGTTGTCAGAGCCCTATGCCCCTCAGCTTCCACTTCCTTGTAATGAGTTAGGCTCTTATTTTTACAGCCCTGGAATTTCGCTTCAGAGTCTCTTGCCACAGCTCCACAAGCAAAACCCCTAGGACCAGCAACACCATCAAAATTGATCTTGATCTTTAGACTATCTGGTGGCATCCAAGTATCAGTTTGGGTTTCCAACATGTCACTCTCATCAGGTGTTGATTCCATTTCACCAACTGTCATCTCCATATTATACCAGTACATGGCTTCGACGTTATATTCAGCTTCTCTTTGTTGAAGATTACATCATTCCTAGCTTTCCAAATGGCCCACCACAGACATGCTCCCATCTTCATTCTAGCATAATCACCTCTATCTGCAAGCCATTGCATCACATAATCTTGTATAGACTTATCAGGTTGTTCACCAGTTCTTAGGCTAAGGGGAGAAGCAAATAGAATAGCTTGGGTTGCTTGACAGTATAGGAACAGGTGCTCATTTGTTTCAGCATGCATGTCACATAATCTACAGTCATCATTAATTCCATTTATGTGTCACTTGATATTCTTGGATACTGGCAGTTCCTTTTTTAGTATCTCCACATAAAAATCTGGATTTTTGGAGGTATATGCTTTATGCTCCAGAATTTCTTCCAAGGGAACTCATAGATTTCTGAAGTAGAATGTCTAATATCATTCATAGTCTTGAGAAAAGATTTAGATGAGAAATCACCTTTAGGATGAGGAGTCCAAATCAGTTTGTCTGTGCAGTTTTCCACAGTTACTTCAGGTAGATGAATCTCCATTATCTTCGCCACTTTAGATGGATTGAACAGCTGCTGCAGCTTGAATTCATCCCACATGTGCTCTTCTTGGATAATAAGTTCCTCCACTATAGTATTGATGTATTCTTCATCTGTTCTTCTCTCAGGTTTCATTTGTGGTAGTCCTGGTATCCATGGGTCCGACCAAACATTGATTTTCTCACCAGTCACCACTGACCAGCAGCATCTGTCTCTCGTGTCTTCTATTACAATCAGCATGGCAGTCCATGTAGCTGAGAAGCTGGTTGGCTTTTTTGCCTCCCAAAAGTTACCATTTTTCACATACTTTGCCTTCATGATCTTTTTCCACAGACAGTCTTCATCCTACAGAAATTTCCACACCAGTTTAGCAATCATGGCCTTGTTCACTTGATGTAGAGGTCTTATTCCCAACCCTTCTCCTTTTCAAGTTCAAAATGGTCCCAGTTTATGATATGCATTTTCCTGACCTCCTTGTCATGTCCTCACCAGAAATTCCTCGTGATCTTGGTTAATTTATTTAGGGTTTTCTTTGGTAGTAGAGAGGTGGCCATATAGGTTGGTGGTATCAGTCCTAACTCTGTCTGGATTAGCATTGTTTTTCCTGTATGAGTTAGAAATATGTGCTTCCATCCTGCAGTTTTTGAGTTGAACTTTTCTTCAAGGAAATCATGAGAGGTTGTAAGATGCGCTGATTTTAGAAGTTGATGTCCCAAATATTTATCAGTATTGTTCATCTGCTTCACTCCTAGTATTCCAGCAACTTCCAGCTTTCTTCAATTTTCTACGCCTTTGCTGAAGTAGACTGCTGACTTCTGCATATTTGCATTTTGACCCGACCATGCAACATATATAAACAAAATTTGAAGCATGGTCTGTATTGTTCTATTATCCAGAGTACCAAATAGCAGCAAATCGTCAACAAACATAAGATGAGACACCACATGAGCACTTCTGTTTACACGATATACCAATTGTACAAAGTATTGACCTCCATCTTTCTCATCAACCATGACTGGCCTTGGGAGCAGAGAATGAACAAATAAGGCGATAAAGGGCAGCCTTGCCGGAGACCCCTTTCACTAACAAAAAAAGTCTTCTGCTTGGCCATTTACTACAATAGAGAAACTAGCAGTACCAACACAATACATTATCATATCATGGGTGTGCCCTACAATACCAAAAATTCTAAGACGGTGACTTAGAAATCTCCAGCTAATCCTATCGTAAGCCTTACTAATATCAATTTTCAATGCAAAGGCTCTTAAAATCGATTTTGAGTTGGACAAGGAATAGAAGATTTCCTTGGCTGTCACTAAGTTATCAATAATTTGCCTGCCTGGTATGAATGCATATTGTGCTTTATCAACTAGTGTGTCTAGATGCCCTCTAAGTCTCTGAGCCAAATTTTTTGTAATGACCTTATACATGATGTTTGTCAGAGCAAGAGGTCTAAACTCAGAGGGAAGAGTTGGATGTTTTACCTTTGGGACCAGCACAATGTTAGTGTGATTTATACCCTGTGGAAGAGTAGGCCTTACAAATTCCATCTCCATCATCATCCTCTTAAAATCGATTTTTGCAACACCAGTTGGACGATGATGCAAAGCAGTTTTGAATGGTCTTTGTAACCTCATCTCCAATAGTCTCCCAGAAGCTTTTGTAGAATAGAGTTGGCATACCATCTGCTCCTGGCACTTTTAGGCTTTTCATTCTCCTCAGCGTATTCCACACCTCCTCCTAAGGTACCATTGAGATATTGTTGTTGCACCTGCTATCAATTTGAGCTTCATCTTGGAGTTGGATTTGGTATCTATCTTCCTCAGGGTCCTTCTTGAATAGACATGTAAAATGATTGACCAAATAGTAGATGATATCATTTGCTTCAGTTACCCAAGTACTATTAGGCAATTTTAGAGCATCAATCTGGTTCTTCTTCTTCCTCTGCATCACAGACATGTGAAATGCTCTAGTATTTTTATCCACATTTGGGATCCATTTAACTTTGCTCCTTTCTTCATAGTACCTTTGTTGCATGATATTAAGGTTCTCAATCTCCTCACAAAGCTTCTTATCCTCCATTCTGGTGTCTCTTAAGTGAGCCTCATGTTGCACCTTTAGAAGCTTTTCTTTACATTCTTCAGCAGCTCTGAATATGTTTCCAAAAGATTTTCTGCTTCACTCATTCAACCTCTTCCTAATATCCATAATTTTCCTGACAGTATCATGCTGGCTTCCAACCCATGAGTTGTGAACAACATCTTTAAACCCAGGGTGCTCAATCCAGAAGTATTCAAACTTATTTGTGTGTTTTCTCTTCCGCTTGTTTATTCTATGAGTATTCACCAATATGGGTGCATGGTTACTACTAATTCTTGGTAGATGCAGAACCCCATTATCTGGGAACATGAAAAACCAATCTGCAGTGCACACTGCTCTATCTAACCTCTCAAATATAGGTTGATTCACTACAGCTCCATTAGACCATGTAAAAGCAGGGCCAGTGTATCCCAGATCAATTAACCCTCTATCTTGAATAAAATTTCTAAATTCATTGTTTGCATTACTCAATTTCTGACTTCCTCCATGCTTTTCATTTGTTGATTGTATGGCATTGAGATCACCAACCAAACACCAAGGATTTACCAGTTATGCAGCATACTGAGATAATCCCTTCCAGAAATTGTTTCTCAGGTGGTTCTGGGGTGGACCATAAACACATAGTAGCTCCCAATCACTTCCAATCAATGTATGTATCCGGCAATGAATTACATTTTTTTCAGCACTAATTACTTCTAAATCAACATTATTTTTCCATAACACCACAATACCTCCGCTTCTTCCAATCGCAGGGATATCTCTATAGTTATCAAAATCAAGAGAATTGAATAGATTACCAGCATTGAACTCACCAATCATAGTTTCCGTTAAGAAAACAATTTAAGGGTTGCAAGCCCTGAGAAACGCCTTCAGATTGCGGACTGTCGAGATGTTTCTCAATCCTCGAAAGTTCCAGGAGAAAATCAGCATTTTCCTTGTGGCTGATTTAGGGCAGCCACCACACCCATTTGAGCAGTAGATGTAGATGTAATCCTCTTCGTTGGTAAATCAATATCCATAGGACTAGCCAATCTTTTCGACCCACTCGAGCAACTTTCATATTGTCTTCAACTTGTTGATTTCTTGAGACTTTCGATGCTCTCTTCCACCCAGATTTCGTCTTTCTCGATTTGTTTTCCACTGTAGTTGTTGAAGAAGATGAACCATTATCTTCAGGGTGATGTATAAGGCTGTTAGGGTTTGGTTGTAATGGTTCCACATTTGGGTGTGTTACTGAATTCCTCAGTTGGTTGGGTAAAACCATCGGGTCATTTTCGGGCTTTCCTGTCTTGGACCCGGCTGGTGTATCCATATCATAATTAACCTTGGTGTATTGTATATCCACCTGCTGTGAGTGTGTACATAACCCCCCACCCATCACATTATGAATGTCATACTTATCTTTATTAGTTGTCCCACTCGACAACTTATGCTCCACCTTCTGTTTCTCTGCCATAATCCGGTTATTAAAACCATGTAGTTTTCTTAGATCCGCTGTCGTTTTGTTGCCAGCGCTTTTACTTGTTCCCACCTCACCCAATTTGACAGTGTCATACTTTGTTTTGTTCCCTTCCATTGACTTTTCCGTTATTTTTGTCTTACTATTGTGTGCGATCACCACCTCAGTTCTGCCAGTGCTTTCTCTTCCATTGCCATCTGATCCATCCATCCTCGGAGCTTTCAAGTCTATATGTAGATGTCGCGTGTCATCCATCCCATCGTCCCTTCTATCTCCCTTCATCAACGGCCCTTGAGTCTTTACATTCAACCTCCTGACTACATCTATGCACTGATTGATGTTGATAATCCTAGGTTCATTTGACTTGTAATACGCTTGAATCTCTTCATTGTACCTTGCTAACAATCGGTCATTCATTTTTGCTGCTGTGTCTTCCGCACTGACTGTTAAATCTTCCTCTATTTTCTTTGACAGACTTGGACATTGTTTCATTTGATGTCCAAAATAACCACAGTAAAAGCACAATCTGGGAAGTTTTTCATACCTGAATGTAATATTGATATTATTCTTTGATCTGAGAGTAATCTCCATGTCTTTTGGTAGGGTCCTAGTTATGTTCAGCTTAACTCTGATCTTTACAAATCTCCCCCATTTCTTTGCCAGTTGTTGATCAATTGGTTCTGGGTCTCCAATAGTCTTTGCAATATCAAAAACTTTACTGGCTTTCATCATGTGAAACGGTAGACCATATATGTGAATTCCAAACACAACGTGTTTGAAATCATATTCTTCTAACAGGTACCCTTCAACTCCCTTCTTCATGAACATCAAATCTTCCTTCACAGACCATGAAGTTCCCTGCATCACTGCAACTACATCACATAGAAGTGCAAATCTTGCGTTGTAATGACCACGGCCTAGATCTGTAATAGTTATAGTTCCTGATGGTTTCCAGGCCTTGGAGAGAACTTCACTGAGTATGTTTATGTTATATTCCCTGCCTGAGATGAACTTGAAAACGATATCTTTACTGTGTTCTAAGCAAGCTTTACTCACCTCCTCAGTTTCTTCATATACATAAGTTTGTGGTTTCTTCTATACTCCTCTTCCTTCATTATTAACTTCGTCCTCTGCACCAATACTTCCTGAATCTGCATCCATCTTCAAAGCAACCAAAGCACAGAACAACAACAACTTCCAAACCCTAGTTTGAGAAAACCCAACCCACTGAAAGATTTTGAGAAAACAAAACGAGATAAAACAACACTTCAGAAGAATTAAATAAACTCACAAATATGTGATAGAAAACTAATCACCTAAACATGAGAGAAAAAATCATCAAAATGATGAAGAAAATCACACTTTGACTAAGTCATACTAGCGACGGCCAATATTGACCGTTTTCAATTACTTAACAAAATTATCATGACTTCATGTAAGTCGTTTGATATCTTATATTGCAAAATTTGCAATGACTTTAGATTAGTTTAACAAGTAATGGGCACTACTTCAAAATTTCATATAAGAGCAAGTCTTACGATGCTATTCAAGTTATCCTAAACTTAGGAAAAAAAGAATGCCAAGTATAATGACTTCTAAGTTGGGTTTTCAATATGGGTCGGGATCCTGTAACAAACGCGTTTGACAAAAAAAATTGACAAATTTTTTTGACCATTAGATGAGAATAATCTAGTGACTCATAATAATGTTGATGTGTCGAGTAACTACATTTTTTTTTCCTATTCGGCTTCGTTTTAGCTGAGCCAAAAACTAAGCCTTAATAAATCGAAAATGATTTATGGCGCCCAGAAATCTGCACCCAATGCACCCGGTATGAGCTGGCACAACAGAAGTAAGAAAACTCTAAACAATACGTCACCTGACAAGCAGTTAAGAGTAAAAATCCTTTTTGACTTTCACTGTGTATTCTCAGCCGTACATCTGAATCGACGACATATATTTGATATACGAAATTTCTCAAATACAGTGAATATACCGCCCAAATCTCAAAATCTAGTAAATATACCGCATAAACACGGAGACCTATAGGTCGCTCCATTTCCCATCTTCTTTCTCAAGGAAAACGATCAGTTTTACAAGATTCGTGAGGTTAACCACTCGATTTGGATCAGTACATAGAGGTAAGAATTTTGATCATATATATTTACGTCTTTGAGTTTTTACTTTTTATCATCTTGGATACCGATTTTGTTGTCAATAATATTTATATGATCTAGGGTTGAGTTGTTGAGAGATCCATGTGATTATCCATACAAATGGGATGCTCCAATGATACATTGACTGTATTATAAATCTGTTAGCTAGAGTACATGCATACTCATGTATATTGAAAATTGATTAGAGTAGTTGAAAAAAATAATGATTACCATGCTTTATGTATATCTTATTTAGTATGATGTGCTCTTACCATGGATGTTTTCTGGTTTATTTGTTGTAGATGGTAGTGGGAAGTGAACAGTTTGAATTGTGTCACATTACAGATGATGATGAGAATGATAAGGTCGATGACGATGTGGATTTCAAATTAAGTGAAGATGAGGATGAAGATTGAAGAGGGTGATGAATTTGATGGGACTGATAAGGTCGATGACGATGTGGATTTCAAATTAAGCGACACTGAGGACAACGAGGGTGATGAAAATTATGGGAATGATGAAGATTGTGGATATGGAGACAATGACATCTATGCAGGTAGAATTTTCGATTCCATATCTGAGATAGAATTAGCTTATAAAATATACGGAAAGGAGACGGGATTTGCAGTCAGGAAAAGAACCCAGCGCAAGAATCCATCGGGCATCGTTAGAAGTGTTTCTTACTGTTATAATAAGCATGGAAAACCTAGTGTAAATAGAAACCCACCTAAACAAAACAAGACTAACAGGTGTGAGTGCAAAGCTGGATTAACTGCACGTTTAACCCCAGATAACAAATGGGAGATTTCGACATTCCAAGCTGCGCACAATCACTTTGTTAGTTCTGAAATGTCTCGAATGATGCCTTGTTACCGGGAAATCCCTCCAGATGTTAGACATCGCCTTGATGCTAATGACCAGTCGGGAATCAAGATGCACAAAAGTTACATTTCAGTGGTAAACGACCATGGAGGGTATCATAATATGACATGTACAGAAAAAAATTGTAGAAATATTACAAAAGAGTTGAGGGCGTTAAGACTTGGAAAGGGAGATGCAGAAGCTATAATGAGATATTTTATGAACAAGGTTAGCCACAAATCAAATGAACATGAAGACTTTTATTACGCTATCGATGTAGATGAAGAAAAACATTTGAGGAATGTATTCTGGGAAGATGGTTGGTGTAGAGAAGCTTATAAAGAATTGGGAGAGGTTGTTACTTTTGATACTACTTACTTGACTAATTAATATCACATGCCATTTGCTCCTTTTGTAGGGGTAAACCATCACGGAAAATCTATATTGCTTGGTTGTGGGTTGCTCTCACATGCCATTTGCTCCTTTTGATACTACTTACTTGACTAATCAGTATCACATATATAAGAAATGTCCAAGACGTCCTAGATCTACTAGAATATATCAAAGCCAAGAGGAGCAGGAAGAAACGTACAAAAAAAACTAAACAGCTGTCCTGAGAAGACCAGGTAAATTATCTTTCTATTAAATTGATTTTGTTATAAAAACTCTCGAAATAATACCATACCATGTAACCAACACCTATGTTATTGTCATATATTAGTGTTATCGTCATGTATTTAGTTTTATCATAACATTGCAGGAAACTATAAGCTTGGAAGAAATTATCCAAGAGAATATTACAGCAGTCCAAGCACCACAAGAAATGCAAAACCAACAACTAATGTTCACGGGAGTCCAACGAGGGAGAGGTGTGAGGGGCGGAAGGGGATCAAGAGTAGGAAGTGGCTCAAGAGGAAGAAGAGGCACACATGAAACACTTTTAAGCACCCCTCATGAACATCATATGACCCCGTTTCATGTACCACATGTGGGGGAGGAGTATGTATCCCATGTAGGTGGAGCATACATGAGTTATCCCCATGGGAATTATATGACCTTTCCTCATCTGCAACATATGAAATAATAATTCCACTGGAAGACCTTGGGATCCTTATGTTGCACCTATTGTAAGTAGTTTAATCAGTAGTTTCTTTTATGTTTTGTAAGTTAAGTTCTTATTTTGACTATAAACATATTATCGTGGTTCTTAAAAAGGCTAATACAGTCACGCCGAGGGAGTTTGGTAATGCAAAACCTTTTTCTTATATGGAACTGCTGGTAAAGTGCCACTTTGTTTGTAACTTAAGTCTTCTCCTGTTATTCAATCTTTCAATATGAGAAAAGGCATTACTCACCAAGTTTTATTTTTTACTATGAATGGATTACAACCTAAACCATGGGATCTACAGTAGTACAAGACCAAAATAGATGGTGCAAGATAACTTGTTGAAATTACTACAAGTTATTCACAAACAGAGAAGAGTTTCAATAACTCGGTCAAGGGAATTTTGTTTTTTTTAATGCTTTAGTTGTTTGTTTTTTTATAAAGTCAAGCTCCTCCAAGTTATGGAACAAGAACAAAATAAATCAGACATGATGATATCTTAGATTGTTTTCTATTTGAACTCTTTATTATATTTATCTCTATTTTGTTCCAACTCTTAGTCTCATTCATTTGTTCCTGTATTATCATGAAATTTTCTGAATAAGTAGATCATTGTGGACTAATTATAATCAAATCTTAACCTTCATTCAATACCTTGGGCATTACATCTTAAGATTCCTATTGAACAGAAGTAAGATCTCAAAAGTAACCGGTTCAAAAACACATCGCAGAGCCTTTATAAACAGTCTATAAAGCCAGGTTCATTTGAACAGCAAAACTACTAACATTTAATAATTGCGCGTACTACATTTTATAATATACTTGAGTTCTGACGTAAAAGCATGGTTATGGTTCTGAATGACATTATATTTGCAATGATTCCAATTAAGCATGGTTATGAGTTTTTTTACTTATGTTTATGCAATGATATTTTCTCCATAAAAATAAGAAAATAAAATTAAACACGATCAGTTAAGAGATATTTTCTTCAGCTACGTCATCTTTCACCTTCTCCTTCATTTCTCTTAAACAATATCAATGCAGAAAAGTAAAATTATGAAATGAATTTGATCCACGGTAGATATCCATGAGATAATTAAGCTTAATCAACAGAGAAATAAAGGAGTTGCACTCACATTACAAGAATGATGCACCTGGTCTCGATGTATGTATAGTGTTAATAACAAGAAATTTTTTTATGTTGGTTGTAACCGTCTATTTATATTGATATCTTTATTGTGTGAATCTAAATGTTACCAGAAATGTAACCTCTCTCTTCTTCTCTTGAACAGAAATTTAAGGCTCTGGCTTATAGAACTGCAATGACGGGTGCTTCTATCAAATTCCTTGGACGGATTTAATCTTCTGAGTCTCGGCGGTCTACATTCTTACATAAGTCACATCAGGATGCGCCTCTTTATTACACTTCCTATAATCCGTAGTGGACGAGTTCTCATTATTTGATTAGTGTTCTTATTCACATGATTGATTTCAGTAATTTTATTCTGTTATTACAGTCCCTGCTAAATCCACTGAGCTGTACCTGGATCTCAGAAAGAACATGTCCGGGTGTGTATTATATTGTATATTTTCTGTTTTTTTTCCTCATCTACGAGTAATCTCTTATCCCTTTCTACTTGTGAAGGGTTTTACAGAACCAACATCCGAAAAGCTTCTCCCAGATATGCCCCACATGTTTTTAATCTTGTACTTGATCTGAACGAGACATTGGTACACTCTGATTGGAAGGTAAGCTTCTGCTCTTTGGTGAAGTTGTCACCTTCATCTTTGTGCTGCAGCCTTTCACAATTATTACATCATAGTTTAGTCCGTATGGCTTGTGAGTTACTTGTTGGAACTATGGATTTGTATGAAGAGCTTTTGTTGTTTGGGCTTGCACTTCCTCAATTTTAACTGTTAATGGAAAGTTTTTCTTGCCGTTTTAAGCGTGAAGAGGATGGAGAACCTTCAAAAGACCAGGAGTTGAAGCCTTTTTGGAACAGCTTGCCCATATGAAATTGTTGTTTATTTTGATTAGCTGCAGATGGTAAGTTGATTTACTGGTTCCACCGGACGATTTGTTATTTGCCCCTGTTATTGATAATTCTCTAATTCTTTTGTTTGTGGATGCACTCTAGTATGTCGATCCGATAATTGAAAGGCTTGATGCAAAGGGATGTATATGATTTAGGCTATCACCAGATATCAGGATGGGAAGCATTATAGGGTAATTGTTGTTCTCTTGCTTTATTATTTTCTACTATTGATTATTTGGTTATCTTTTGTTCTATGCTCATTGTTATTTGCTTGCATGTGTTTAAGTTGATCGCTTGGTTGCCACTCGTAGGATGAGATATTATTCTCACTTTTAGTTTTCAATGCTGATTGGCAAGCTTACCTAGCATTTGATCTCCCAGACCCTAGTTTAGGAAGAGTCTCTCTGTAATAGCTCTGGTCACTAAAGCAAAATGTGCACATTGTATGTAATGCTTTTGATAGTCTGCGATTTTGGTGTACATGTTGATAACTCATGTTTGCTAGTAACTCGAACTTAACACCATAAAGTTTGCAAAACTTGCTATTGTATCAACATAAGAGTGTAAACTTCATATCAAAACTAACTTAAGCGAATCCATTACTGGAAAAATAAGAAACTGGAACATAAAGCTTACAGTCATAGGTAGTACTTTACAATCTCCGGCAATATTTCCGTTACCTCAAAAACCGGATTATTTTTGGAATTCAATCATTTCGTGTTGGATAATGACGATTCAAGGTAATTATGTCATTATTCACATTTAATTTTGATAAGAATTAATAAAATATCTGAATATCTACTATAAAATTTAGAAAATGTATTATTTAAGATACTTTACCCACAATATAGGTTAACCACGTAAATTTAGTTGTGTTCCTACCTATTATAAAGACTCAGAAAATTTTAAGTAAGTTCCCCTAATTTGTTTGGAAATATTCAGGTAAACTAAACTTCGGCTGAAAAAGTACAAGATTGTGGGTGAAATTTCGTATTGGTCACACTAGAAACTGATTTATTTGGGCCAAAGATAACGAAATGTTGTACCTTTAAAAGGTTTTAGACACATATTGTTCATAGGCTATGTTAAGTTTGTATCAATGTTTAGAGAACAGCCATTATAACGTCTCGGGGATCCATTACCCTTTTAACCATAAATCAGTTTTGGCTGAACACTAATTAAAAGTTGATTTAAAACGTAAAAAAGAACATCCATTGTAACTTGGAAAATGGTACTAATGAAAATCATGATTATTATTCTGTAGCATTTCTAAGGTCTGATCTTGTCTCTGGTTCAGTCGCCACTCCTTTATATTGTCATCAAATCTATTTGAGTTCCCATTATTTTTTATGTTATTTACGTGCACCATGGCATGACCTTGAAAAACAACAAGAAACGAAAAAGCCAAAAAGGTAACTTCAAACATATTTGACCCTCCATTTTACAGTTATATTGGGGGATGATTAACTTGCTCAGAATTGGATCATTTAGCATTTCATCTACAAGTAATCCCTATTAGTTTCAATGATGCTCTATAAAAATGAACTTGCATTTTCAGGGGATGAACACAAGGGTTTTGGAAGACTTTGTAAATTTAAGTGGCTGCAAACGGTAGAATTTTTGTTGGACTAAGATAAATCTGTCTATGGCTCTAAAAATGTACATTCGTTCAAATGTGTTTCCCTTCAGAAAGAAAATCTTTTAACTATTCGTCATTCATAATGTAGAAGCCGTCCCAAAGAAGATACTCAATCTGATGAAATATGGAGAGAATAATAAGGCTTGACATTCAAATTTTCAAGAATGCAGTGAAAGAATCAAACTCTGGGGAGGTACACAAAGTGGATAAACTATGATGTCTTATAATTCAATGGTACTTCTCAGAATGTTGTAATCTATAGTCAACCACATAATATTGAATGATATACCTCCACAACCAATTGTTTTAGTCCTTTACCTTCTTGATCCTCATGGTCACCTATGTTCAAGAAGAAGAAAAAAATGAAAATTTGAATGCTTTACCTCCACAAAACAACCAATTGTTTTAATCATTTACCTGCTTAATCTCATGGTCTCCTATGTTCAAGAAGAAAAACAAATACTAAAAGATAGTTTTTTCCCTTTATCACTGTTTTGGAGTAAGTCTCAGTTACAACTATAACAATATCTAACCCAACATCTTAATTAAGATTTACTTCTTTGCCAAACTTAGAGGAAGAACAAAAAAATGATTGTATTTTTTGAGTCCTATTGAAATAACCATTAACACAATAACACCCCGTCTCAAAAATGATCAATGCCATATTTCGAGTCCCAGTCAAATAAGTCAACTCCATAAAAATTAAGTAGTTCATATTGATCGGTCAATGAGAGTTGATCTAATACATTAATCCTACACTCTAAATTATTGTTTAATATTCAATGGATAGCATTAAATCTAGCTATTCAAACCATATCATGTATGTTAGTCGATTGAGAAGTCACTTATCATGTTGTTTTATCCTATCTTTATTTTTTGCTTTCTTATTTAATTGTCTAATTTGATTCCCTGGAGGCCCCACTCAATTTTGCCTATTAAGAGACTCTAGAGGTCCCTTTCAATTATCGTTCTGTTTGATTTGGTTTCAGTTTCTAATCTATCACCAAAACAAAACGATATGGTTGTTACCTACAGTTTCATCTTTATAGCTGTTGATACATGAAAAATAATGCCCTTCAGCGGGCCTGGAATGCCCCCAAAAGGGGAGGTAAGCCTAATATGAGATACGGGGACTTGGGGACTAAACCCAAGCCCAACGAGGAAATACCCATGAGATAAAAAGGACAAGGAAGGAACTAATAAATAAGGGGAAGGTTATATTAGGGAATGACATTGGAAGTAATTAAGGAGGTTTAGGACATGTGTCATGATGGCATAAAATGAGGGACTTCGGGAAAGTCTATATAAGGAAGGACAATGTACAATGGAAAGGCAGCTCTCTCTCTTACTATTCTTGGTATGATGAGGTCATTTGGTGTAGCCAGGACGGGTAGAACCTAAATTCGAATTCACCCCTCAACAGTAACAGATGTCCAGTGCTTTCAAAGTTCCAATTCTTAATTAAAATCATTCAAATTTATTTTGATTAATTTGAATTAAGATTTATTTGATGTGAACAATATAACTTAATTGATACGATAGGATTTAGTAGATGACCATAATGGATTTATGTGGAAGAAGCTAAAGGGAGACAATGTAGATTAGAGAGCCGCATTTTCCTCCATTACCACGCTACACCTCGCATAATCTCATTGTAGTTTCTTCGTTTGCATTATATTGCCATCTATTTTACTGTCTGGACATCTAATTTCATGTGGCTTTGAGATGGTAATTTTTCATAAGTATGGACCTCAGATTCTAAAATATTGTCAAATTGGTTATCATTTGATAATATTATCAAACTGATGGCAATATCAATTTGATATTGCCAAATCAGTTTTTCGTAAGTATGGACTGTTGGAATTTCAGCTTCTTAATCATCATTCATTAGACTTTAAAATGATCATATAATTACCCTTATGCTGAGAACATTCTTAACCCTAGTATTAGCATGCTCAACAAGCTAGAAATCACCTTTATGCAGAGCTATTAGCACATAGTATACTGGAATGGATCACCATGATAGTTCTGACTTAGCTACAACATACATATGGTTGTATCAATAAGAACAATCAATACATGGTTGCTTCTGAATTGATTGACATCAGTCAGGACAACAAAAAACATGATACAAATACCATAAAGTTCAGTAGAAGGAAATAAAAGCTTTACAGAATTAGAATAGGTCAAGACTTAGCTTCTACTTCTATTTCTTCTTGCTTGATTAATGGCTAATCACAAAATTCTGGATATATATGAAAGAGGCTAGAAGAGGGCTTAGTCATTACTTAAATAGCTATGTGTCATCCAACATGTCCATCATTAGTTGGATGACACCTCACTAGGTGAGTCATGCTTAGTCAACATGACACCTCATCTCACATTAAGATAATCTAATTCCTATATTTAACTCTAATTTTTCCTTAATCTGGTATATACTAATCCAGTTTAGATTAGAACTAATTATAGATTATGTAGTTGCAGGAAATCCTACACTACACCCCTCACTAGAATATACACAATTAAGTCATTTTAAGATGAATGATCATGATTCCTATTGATTGAATACTTGAATCTTTACAATATGAAATAGAAATAAGTTATAGAATTACAATCACTCTAAAACTTTCTCTCTCCTAATGACTTGCTTAACAATTCAAAAAGAACTCTCCCCTCAACAGATTTACTCAACCCTTTATATAGGGTAGTATACAGTGGATGACAGCTAAGCTGTCCTTTATTTTCGGGAATGACTTGCGAAACATCGCAAGCGTACAAGTATACAATCTCGCGACACTCTTAAACTTCGCCATATTTTCATATCTTCCTCGTGTTCATTTTGTCGTCATTCATTGCGTCATTTATTTTACTTCCCTGCGACTCCCTCGCAATGTCATCATTTATTAATCTCGCGAAGTATTGCAGTTGCGATATTCTGATCCTACATCTTGCCTCTTCTCACATCTTCTATGCGAAGGAGAGAATGTCATGAGAACCAATATTTTGAGATGCCGCAATCGTTGATTTTCCATCAATTTTCTGCCGACAAGATTCCGTGAATTTAGGAATGACTGTTTACACGTATCTAAAATTTCCCTTTTTACTAGGCACATTTAATGTTATCCTTTACTCTTTTCTCGTCTATTTAAAGGAGGATTCCTTGTGAAAGCATTTCTTTTCTTTTACTTCGTCTTCTTCATAAATCTGCAACTTTTTTCGTGCTTTTCTTCATCGTCTTCTTCATCGTTTTCTGCTACTATTCTTACGCTCCTGTTTCTATGGCATCAAGGTTTGTTAATTTTGCTGAATTGGATCATTTTGTGATTGATCTCTCTTATTGAAGTTGTTTTATTCTGATACTGTTCTTCTTATAACGACTCATCTGCCATTTTTGTTTTAGCAAGAACAAATCTAACACCAAGTTCACCATTGTGAACCCTAATATCTCCATGGGCACGCAATCAAAATCCACTACTTCTAAAAGAAAGCCAGCGAGTAACAAGGTATTTAAGAAACATTTATTTTTTTTAATAACAATATTGTTGCCTCTGTTTCTTATTTAGCTTGTAATTCGCAGGATGACAAAAATGCTGATAAGTCCCCCAAGAAGTCTCGCCATTCTAAACCCGTTGCGCCTTTTGTCACTTTTCCTACATTCAAACTTACAACTCCTACTGCGACATCTTCGCAAGAGATCCCTACTATTTCTTCCAAAGATAACATTTCTATGCCTGAATTTCTCATAGATCAACTCCCTCATAACAGTCCCATTGCGAATGAGCCTATTTCTTCTTCCATTGTTAATGCCTCTACCATTAACCTTCGCGAGATTTCTTCTTCTCATGATATTCCTTTAATGAAAGATGATTCATCTCTTCCTTCTTCTATCACCGTTACTTCCTTTTGAAAGGATCCCTCTTACTAAAGAAAATTTAGAAGGAATAGATGTGGCCTTCAAAGTCCTATCAGATATTGTGAACGATACTAAGAAGACTTCTGTCGACCCTATCAAGTCTGACATTTGCGAGATTTTGAGCGAACACCTTGGCCCTGATAGAGTTTCGCAAACATCCTTGGAACAAGAAATTAACACTTTGAAGAATGATCTCCAAGCTATGATTTGCAAAATGTAATACTCTCTATCTTGAGAATCAAAAACTTCAAAATATTTATTTGGATCGTGATAATCTTCGCAAGAAGAATGAAGAATTAAAAGGTATACTCTTGCCTCTGTATTTTTTTCTTAAGACTCAAGTCCTTGTTCGCCCTTCAAGCTTTAAACCAGAAACGAAAAATGGAGATATATCGGTTGGAATCTCTGTGAAGAAGTTCGAGTTGATAGAGATGCTTGGATGGAGCAATATAACCAATTAGATAATCTTCATACATATTCTGTTGATCAAATAGATAATCTTTCTAAAGAAAATGCCGATTTAGCTCAGAAACAAGACTCATTAAGTAATGACTTATCTCGCCTCTCTTATTCTTTGACTAAAGCTAATTTGGAGTTGGAAACTTTATCAGATGAGAATGGAACTCTTTCTCAAGAGAAGCGAACTCTGTTAAACAAGGTGGCGATTTACTCGCAACAAAATGATATTTGTCAAAAATTATGTAAAAAGCAAGAACAATCTCTTTGTTATTTGAGAAGTCAACTGGAAGAAGTTTCTGCGAGAAGGATAAACTGATTCAGGGTAGAATAAACTTAAGTGTAAAAGTAAACCAATTCAAGGATCAATGTTCCGAACTAGAAAAGTCCAATTCTTCCCTTACAAAAGAAAATGCCTTACTTGTTTCCAACGAAAAAAGTTGGCGATCACGTCTGAAAGGTTTAATTGGAGATAATTTTGACAATGCCATGGATCATTTGGAGAATAGTTGTTCGGCTCTAATCCAACATCTTACCTCGCGAAGGAAGGTAGTCATAGAACTTGACTTGCCTCATCTATTCTTTCTTCATCAAGCCTTCATATTTTTTGTTTGTATAATTCCTTTTTTATTTTTTGTTTTGCATAGTCCGAGAAAAACTTCACTCCTCCATTACCGCTTTGAAATCGACTACTCAAAAATTCGCAAGGAGAATGGAATACTCATCGCTTCTCTTGCGCGTTCTCGCGACAGGCGCGAAAGAAAATTCGACTATATGCGTGATTTGTAAAGATATAGAGAGTAAAAATCAGTGAAAGCACTCCTTCGTCAATTTCATCTTAGAGCCGAATTTCTTGTGAATAATGTTTTACTATCTAAATCTCTTGATCCTCCGTGTCTACATTGAACCTACGGAAGTAAGTGATAATGAAGTTCCTAATCCTCCTGATAGCGATTATGATTATAATAGTGGCGAAGAACTCGAAAATGAAGAAACCATCTCTCCTAATAAAACTGTCAATGATGATGTCGCGAATGAAGATGTAGGTGAAGAAGGATCTGTGGAAATATATTAGCTAGCGAAAATATAGATAAAGTCGCTGAAGAAAACCCAACATCTCCTTCTAGTGAAAAAGCTACTATTTGAGAAATGATTTTCTCTTGTAATCTTTCTTCTCGTACTGTTGCTCCTTTATGTACTTCAATCATCTTTTTTGATGTATGTACTCGTTTGCGTTACTCTTCTTTCTTTCAACAAGTATAATTTTTGGTATTTAATAATTGCTATTCCATTGTCTTCATTTATGTTGAAATTTACTGTTGCGACAAAATCGCAGGACGTCTTTACATTTTCATGTATTGACCCATTGATCTTGCCTTATCATTGTTTTTGTGTGGTCTTATTTTGCCTTCCTAGTTAAAGGTCTTATTTTGCCACCCCTCATTTTGCATCAATATGACAGGTCTAAACATTCTTGCGAACATAAAATCCCGTGACATTGATGTCTTGCGACAAGATCGCAGGACGTCCTTACACTTTCATGTAATGACCCATTGATCTTGTCTTATCGTTTCTTTAGTATTTTTGCCTCTGTAGGATATTTTGTTTGCGACAATATGACAGGCCTAAGTGCTCTTGCGAACGTAAAGCCCCATGACATTGCCGTCTTTTGACACTTATCAGCTCCCTAATGGAGGGTGCCGCCCTTATCATCTCCCTGGTTGCCCCTTCAAGGAGGCGTATATCGGCCATACAAGACTATCTCCTCCCATCCGGTCTTAACAACAACCAGTTGTTTTCGCAGCCTCTTATCCCTTATACCTATAGGGTTTATGGTTACGAGACTTCACCCTAAGTGGAGTTTTCTTCAGGCCGAGTGCAGCATGTGCCAAGACTTGCCAAGAATGGCCGAGACACTTCAAATGTCCCAGGCACTCTTGGCTCAACCGTGTACCTCGGCGCCTTGAGCATACACTGACTCCTTGGAAGAGACCCTCGGGCGTCCAACCAGGGTATAACCTTATATATATATATAGTTGTAAATCCAAGGTATCTCTCCCGGATAGGCTTTGATGGGCCCCAAATCTCCATGACTCAGGTTCCAGGAACGGTGTAACCTTTTCCCTGAGCCATGTCAAGAGATGCCCCCTTATATGACGTACTTTAGGTCTTACATTTGCCTCTTACGAAATATCATTCGCGAACTAGGGTGTACGCCATAAAGGTTCGTCCCATTCACTCACTCATTCATTTCTGTCAATTCGTTCAATCATTCATTTTTGGTTAATATTTGTCAATTCATTTGCGAGATTTTCGCACATTCTTTCTTAATTTCGCAATATCTCTGTCGCAGGAACATTTCATATCATTTCATTCATTTAACGTTTCAGAATTTATTCTTTCCTTTCCATCTTCTATGGGTAATATTTCTTGAGATATAATCTATTCCATGGTCTACCCAATCTCTGGCCCACATCTTTGCCTTCTGGATCCATTAATCTATATGCCCCTGTTCCAACTATCTCCTTAATGATATAAGGTCCATCCCACTTTTTCGCCAACTTGCCACCACTTTCTCGATGATATATTGGTGTTTCTCGCAACACCATATCACCTGGTTGAAACTCGCGTGTTTTGACACGTTTGTTATATTCTCTAGCTAATCTTCGCTGATAATTCTCCATATCTTTGTAGTGCTCTTTCTCTTTTTCTTCTAACTCATCTAATTTAACTAAAATGTTACCCGCACTAAGATTTTTCTCCCAAGCTTCTCTCTTTGTTGTTGGAATAATAACTTCTGTTGGAAGTACAACTTCAACACCATAGGTTAGACAAAACGGTGACATCCCCGTAGCTTCTCGCCTTGTTGTATTATAAGCCCATACTGCATTATGCACTTGCTCACACCATGCCTTATTATGCCCTTCTAGTTATTTCTTCAATATATCAGCAATTGTTTTATTTGTTGCTTCTGCCTGTCCGTTGGCCTGCGGGTATAAAGGAGTTGATTTCCCACATTTTATTTGAAATGCATTAAGCAGTAATTCTATATTTTGTCCCTCAAATTGTTTCCCATTGTCGAGATACCAAGCTTGTCTTTGGAATTCCAAATCTGCATATTATGTTTTCGAATATGAAAGTTGGTAGGCCTGAAAGAGTGTTTATATTTATGACCTACATGTTATAATCCGCAAGTGCACGGCGTCTAAAGTAGAACTGGGCACGTACGGGTCGATCCCACAGAGACGAGGGTGTGCTTATGTGATCTATGGCTTTCTTAACTGAATTCTAAATGATTGTAACACAATATTGAGGTTGTCGATGCACCGAGATGAGAGTGTGACACTAAACTAAGGCGGTGAAGTAAGATGTAACAAATTGGAGGCATCGGGGTGATGAATCCATCCCCGATCTCATGCCCGAGACTATATATTTTGAGCTATGTTCTTGTGCCTTCTTATGAAGGTCTACATTGGATGTTCACTAACCGATTTTAGCTAATTATCCCCTAGTATGAACTATCTTCTTACGGTATAGCTCATCACAAGGCTAACAAGTTTCATTGACTAACTAGTAATCCTAATCATCTTATACTCGGCAAAAACACAACCGAAAATAGACATGCTTGACAAAAAAACAGGGGTTTCATCAAACACCCCGATTAACTAAATTAGAACATTGAAATAACAATTACACTACAAATTAACCCTAAATGAAGCAATTGGCTAGCCCGTGCATGCTTTCTATCAACTCCATTCACTGCTATTTATACATGCAATTGAAAATAAACCCTAACCTAATTTCTTCAAAATCGAAATCAAAATTAAAATAAAGCGCAACCACTCTCACCCATACTCTCTCTCGATCGGCTCTGCAACTCCATGTTCCCTATGCCAATTTGATGTCGCAAGTCATGCATCGATTTGTGGAGAAACCCTAGTTTTTCTATCTCCAACTGAGCTTCTAGGGAAGAGAGGCCGAGAGAGAGAGAGACCGAACTAGGGTGGTGCTGAGAAGTTAGGGTGATTGTGGCAGGAGATGGTGGAGGTGATGGCTCTTCCATTTTCGGTCGGGGAAGAAGAGGGTGATGGTGTGATGGTTTTCTCTGTCGGGGGAGGAGAAGAAAGAGAAATGGAATGGGGAAATGGATCTGGTCGACTGAGGCGTAGTGGTATGGGTAGTTCGATGCTGAGCGAGTGCAGCGAAGTTTGATGGGAACGGTGCGGCGGCGTCGGATGGAGCTAAGGGAAATCTGAACGGCTGAGGGGGAGTTGGGCTCTTTTGGTGTTGAGCGAGTGCATCGAGGGTTGATGAAGAGGTTGTAGCGACCGTAGGATGTGGTTGAGAGAGATCTCAACGGCTTGGAGTGGACGGGCTCGGATCCGGGTCGCGGGTTAGGTCTAGCTCAAGTCCGTGTCTTGTAGATGAGTTGCTACTTGTTGGGTTGCAAGCATTGCTTGCGTGGGCTTTGGCTTTGCTGCTCCATAGATGCTCGACTCCAATTTCTTCGCTCTTTGGCTCCTTAGTTTCTCCGAGCTTTATTTATTACCTAAAACACAAAATTAATTAATACAAATATTTATTCTTAAAAACAAGGAAAACACAGAATATGGGATAGTATCTGATTTCTAAGCGCAAAAAGATGAGTAAAATGCCAATAAAGAGGTGTATAAATATGCACTATTTGGCACTCATCAAATACCCCAAACCTGAATTTTACTTGTCCTCAAGTGAAACGAGAAATTAGGAAATCCTAACTATACCCCCCGTCGGAGTCTCTCGAATGCATTTAGCGTATGCACTAAGCCTTTAAACCCCTAGGTGTCCCTAGTGGACGAGTTATAGTCTCGTGAGGGTTTACAAGAGGTGTACCCACAAAACCTTCTCCAACTTGAGTGTAAAAGAGTCTCAAGCCTCCAAGAAGCTATGAGGACATAGAGTTTCGCATGCTAGTAACATGAAGTTAGAACTATCAAAGAACGCATTCTCATCCTTAAGTGATGAGCGAGAAGTAACCATACCATATGAAAGAATTCGGATTCGATTGTGATCATAAGTCTCAACCACGCCTCACCATTAGGGTTTTATGATAATTGCACTCAAAAAGATCGCTTTTAGTCTCTCATGTGTGCGAGGCGGGAATAAAGAGAGAAATCCTGCACACGTTGTAGGTAAGAAGGATAACCTTCCGAAATAAAATACGGAGACTCCACAAAGTGTGGACAAAAAGAATCTTTTTTCGATGATCTCTAAGGAAGGAAATCAACCATTAGCAAAGGGTGGGAGTACTCACTCACTTCTCACCCGATCGGCAATTAATATCACTCTCTCATAAGAAACCATAGAAACGTCTTCAATCTTCGGTCTTCGGTCTTGGTCTTAAACTATTGATGACGAACTTCTAAACTTCACAAAAACTTAATTTTTAACTTTTATACTCAATTTCCTTGTTGTTTTTTTTTTTTTTTTTTTTAACTTTGTGGTATAAAAAATAAAAAATAAACTACAAATATTTTTTTTTTTTTTTTTTTTTTTTTTTTTTTGTTACATTAAAAACACAATAAAATAACGATAAACTCAATTTTTCACAAACTTCATTAATTCTCATCTTATTTTCTTTTCTTTGTTGTACATAAACCTTGGACTATATCAATTTTTCTTCAATAATTCGATGATTGCTCCGGTTCTTGTGATGATGTGTTTCTATGGGTCTTGTTTGATTGAGAGAGAGAGAGATGCTAACTGCAAATCGATATTTAGAAGGAGTTTTCATCTTTAGACGTCACCCTCATGATTGACGGAATTAGCACTCAAGAGATCAAAAGTAGTCTTTGAAAGTGGTGCGAAGTTGGGTAGCTCACCATTCCTACCCGGAATTGACGTACGGTGACACACACTCTAAAAGCTTTTCTAGAAAGTCACAAAGAGTGAAGGTCGGTACCTCGCTTGATGTAAAATGGGTAGTCTCCACTATGGGTGATCACAATTCTACTAGAATATCTAAACAGACACCTAATTCGCCTCCCGGTATGGTTAAATCCAACTTTAACGCTCTAATCAACTAAGAAACCCGATTGTGTTCTCCGGTACTTCCAATTTTGTTATTTGGTCGAAAAAATCTCTATGTAAACATAGCTAAAAGCATGCTAGTGACTCTAAAATCTCTAAAAGTTGGAGGTTTTTACAAAAAGAGTTTTTGAATTTTTTTTTTTTTTTTTTTTTTTTTTTTTTTTTTTAATAAAATATAAAATAAAAGGCTAAAAAAACTCTAAATGCAAATGCACCCCCAAACCTAAATCAAACATTGTCCTCAATGTGTCACAGATAGGAAAAATTTAAACAGTCACGTACCGAGAGAACAATGCTGAAAAGATAAAAAGGGAAGAGATTACCGGATGTCGGCAAGAGCAAGGTTGAGCTTCATTCGTCAAGGCAAAATCCAACATTCTCAGTGGTGATTATATCGGATTAGCATAATATATGTGCAAGAAGACTCAACCGAATCAAGAAAAGAAAAATTTAACACGTCCTCCTGGATTATATACAATGAAAATTCACCATAAACTAACAATCTAAAGAGTTGAGGATCAACCCAATAGAAAATATGTACACACATTAACAGACCTTACACAAATATAATATGAGAGTGCAAGTAAGACTGCAAATGGGAATGAGTTTCCCCCAAACCTAAACTTGTGAACGGGTGTGTTTGTGAGAACAAAATCTTGCAATTTTAAAGGTACATCATGCAAAAGGTCTAACTCAAAATGAGTTTTGCTAATTACAAAGAGACATACATATTCCAACTGTGGCTCCTTAAGAGTGTTATACTTTGATGCAAAATAGTCCAAGAGGACTTGGGAAGCACAAAGTTCTAGGCCTAAGTTAGGCATTTTCGTAAAAGTTGGTTTTGCAATTTTGTGACAAACTACACCTAGGTTGGGTGGAGGAGTATCAATTTGTGACTCGGGAGAGAGGTTAGGTACATCTAAGTTGTTTTCATTTTAAAATCATTTGTACCATCACACACTTTCCCAAAGTCAAAAGAGGGTAAATCATGTTCATTTAGAGCAATTCATCAATCACCAAGTCATAATCATCGAGCAGGCAACATATTGTGATATCGGGGAATGACACAACAAATATCATGATCCAAAAGAACATTAGTGTCACGAGAAGATTCATCTTGTCCTAAGTCACAAACAAGTTGTGAAGCATGCTCACATTCACTGAAGAATTTCACAAAGCCAAGCTCGGAATCCATATCACATATATGAATGTTCAAAAGTGTCATTCATAGGGTTCTCTTCATAACGTCTCGAACTCAAAGATTCTATCATATTATCATCATACACATGCTCTTCTAACATATCATCATCATCATCATAACAAAAATGCATTTCCCTATTAGCATTTCTAGTGTACTCATTTACCTCTAGATTAGGTTCATATTCAAGTGTTATTTGCATGAGTAGGCATAGAAACACTATTTTCAAGATTTATCATTTTTATTAGGGACAACTAGCATCTTATCATGAAATTCCTTCCATTCTTCATTTTACTAGTGGGTATGCATTAGGTTCATTTGAAGAATCATGTTGAGTTGCTCAATGGAAGGAGAGTTTTCACTAGGATGGTGTGCATGCTTCATATGAATGATCATTCCATGGTTGCACATGTGGTTCACTAGAGAAGGGAAATATCGGATATATTGCTATAGGGATGATCATGCATTACATTCAATTCAAGTCTAGCATTTTGCTCCATTATTGATTGCAAGCAAGGAGTTGGGGAGTATAAAATTGTTCATCTCCCCATAGTGCCTAGGGGTGATGATCGCTGATACATGTGGTTATAATGATTAGGGTATGAATATTGAAGGTCGGGGTATGAGAAGGCTCATAATAGTCCCTAAAATCACTGTGGTCGGGGGCCGTGGGGTCCATAATATGAATCACTATGGTATGGGGTTTCGACATGGTCTAGCAGCTCAATTTGGGCTCAAAAGGAGTACTATTGCCTAGCACACATTTAAATGATGTCTCAAAACCAAGGAGGTTAAGCCCAAGTGATGCAAATAGTTTGGTTTATGTTTGGTTTTGTGGGGGTTTTGGTTTTGAATTGGGTTTTGGTTTATTGGGAATTTGGTTTTGATGGGTTTCATTTGGTTTGTTGGGTTTGGTTTGGTTTAGGAATGTTTGGTTTGTGTGGGTTTTTGTTGTTTGAAGCCCAGGGTTTGTGAAAACAAAACAGCCCGAGTTGATTATAAAATACACGGATGCAGAGTGAGCCGGTGGGCTTGGCTTAGCCCGGGTTGGTTGAGTTGGGCTCGGGTTGGGTAAGCTCGGCTCGTGGGTGTGTAGAGTGGGCTTGGTTGTGTGTAGACCCAAATTATGAAAAATGAAAAACGATTCAACTCGGTGAATCGCTGAGTTAGGATTGACTCAGCGATATAGGGAGTCAACTCAACTCGGCCGGTTCAACTCGGTGAACAGTACCGGTTCACTCACTCGGCTCTCCACTCGGACTTTTACTCGGTGAGTTAAAGTTTTCTATTCACCCTCATGATTAGTGCGAGTGTATGTGGAGCCCAGATTAATGGTGCAAGCCCAGATGTATGTGCAAGCCCAGATGTATGTGCAAGCCCAGATTGATGGTCTTTGGGTTCGATTAGTTAGCACGGCTATGTTTATTGGGCTCGGTTGGTATGTGCAAGCCCGAAGTGGGTTTAGCTTACACGGCTCGGGCTTTTGTGATGCCCAGCGGTCGGGTTGAAGGCAAATTGCCGGGCCGGTGGTGAGCAAGTTTGCAGGCCACGGGGTATGTTGGTGCGAGTTGGAAACTCTGTCCTGATCGGGCCGTGTGCACGGCTACGGCAATGCACGAATCACGGCTCAAGCACAAGGTTATGTGCTCGGTCGAGGCCAAGTTGCAACAAAACCCCACGGCTTCAGGGGGTGGGGGGTTGCACGAGTTAATGCTCGGGCTTGGCTCAACGGGGGTCAACATGGTAAGGTTTAACCGCACCGAACAGGGCATACAAGTACGGACTAACAATACGGGTGCACTAGTTCTCACACGTGAATGCTCATAAATTGCGGGGATGGGTTCGTAGAAGCACGGATGCAACGAGGATAGAGCATGCGCAGAATTAACAGAACAAAGCTCATACAAGGCTCGAATCAAGATCAAACATGCATAAGAGTTGAGCATCAATGGCATAGAGCATACCTGGGGTGTTTAGTGGCATACAGGGGACTAACCTCAAGAACCGGGTTTTGCCTCGTCTTTCTCCCTTTTGGCAAGCACGGCTAGCACGGCCAAAGACAGACCAACTCGGCCCGGACTGTTGGCTCAACAAACAATCTTAGTTCCCAAAAAAATGAGCCACAGGATAATAGTGCTAACACAGGGGAAAGACAACAATTGTTATTCTTATTTGGACTGACAGGGAGATGTTGCAGGGCTAGTGAATATTGCAGCTAAGACACAGCTGGATGAAGAATTAAACTAACTAGATGCAAAGTACAATAACTAGCATGCAGCAGAGGATTAACAGTGAAAAGGCACAGCAATGAAGATGCAAGTAAAGGAAAACAACTAAGTTACACTAACAGAGAACTAAATGCAATGTAAGTTATGGATGATGTAAACAAAATTAAATGCAATAACAGATAGAATAGTTAAGTTACACTAACAAAGAACTAAAAATGACAATGCGGTGTGACTATTTACAGGGATGAAATGAAAGCAGAAGAGACAAGCCAACAACCAACAGGGCACGCGCCAAGTCCCCGGCAACGGCGCCAAAAACTTGGTAGGCCTCTAAAGAGTGTTTATATTTATGACCTACATGTTATAATCCGCAAGTGCACGGCGTCTAAAGTAGAACTGGGCACGTACGGGTCGATCCCACAGAGACGAGGGTGTGCTTATGTGATCTATGGCTTTCTTAACTGAATTCTAAATGATTGTAACACAATATTGAGGTTGTCGATGCGGCGAGATGAGAGTGTGACACTAAACTAAGGCGGTGAAGTAAGATGTAACAAATTGGAGGCATCGGGGTGATGAATCCATCCCCGATCTCATGCCCGGACTATATATTTTGAGCTATGTTCTTGTGCCTTCTTATGAAGGTCTACATTGGATGTTCACTAAGCGATTTTAGCTAATTATCCCCTAGTATGAACTATCTTCTTACGAGTATAGCTCATCACAGGGCTAACAAGTTTCATCAAAGAGCTAACTAGTAATCCTAATCATCTTATACTGACAAAAACATAACAAAAATAGACATGCTTGACAAAAGAAACAGGGGTTTCATCAAACACCCGACGATTAACTAAATTAGAACATTGAAATAACAATTACACTACAAATTAACCCTAAATGAAGCCTTTGGCTAGCCAGGCATGCTTTCTATCAACTCCATTCACTGCTATTTATACATGCAATTGAAAATAAACCCCTAACCCTAATTTCTTCAAAATCGAAATCAAAATTAAAATAAACCGCAACCACTCTCACCCATACTCTCTCGATCGGCTCTGCAACTCCATGTTCCCTATGCCAATTTGATGCCGCAAGTCATGCATCGATTGTGGAGAAACCCTAGTTTTTCTATCTCCAAGCGAGCTTCTAGGGAAGAGAAGCTGAGAGAGAGAGAGACCGAACTAGGGTGGTGCTGCGAGAAGTTAGGGTGATTGTGGCGAGGAGATGATGGAGGTGATGGCTCTGCCATTTTCGGTCGGGGAAGAAGAGGGTGATGGTGTGATGGTTTTCTCTGTCGGGGAGGAGAAGAAAGAGAAATGGAATGGGGAAATGGATACGGTCGGCGAGGTGTAGGGGTATGGGTAGTTCGATGCTTTGAGCGGGTGCGCGAAGTTTGATGGGAACGGTGCAGCGGCGTCGGATGGAGCTAAGGGAAATCGAACGGGTGAGGGGAGTTGGGCTCTTTGGTGTTGAGCGAGTGCATCGAGGGTTGATGAAGAGGTTGTAGCGACCAGTAGGAAAAGTAAAAATATCTTTATCGCGAATGTGTTGTACCGCTTTTACTTATGCCCACTTTGTGAAATAATCTGTTGCGACATTCAAATATCTCCTTTGCCCTGTAACTGGTAAAAATGGTCCTACAATGTCTAATCCCCACTTTCCAAAAGGCCATACACTTGTTGAAGAAGTTAACGGTGCACCCGGTGCATGTATTTTCTTTCCGTGCCTTTGACAATCTTCGCAACGTCTTGATATTTGCTTCGCATCTTCATGCATATATGGCCAATAATAGCCTTGCATTTTCGCCTTATGTGCTAAAGATCTTCCGCCACTATGATTGCCGCGCATCCCCACCGTGTAACATTTTTAACACTCGCTTCTCCTTCCTTTCGTGTTAAACACCCGAGCGAGGGTCCATTAAAGGATCTTGATGACAATACCCCGTCTCTTAATTCATAATTTGTTGCACGGCTTTTTAATTTATGCATCTCTAATCTATTTCTTGGTGTTTCTCCTTTCATTAGATAAGCATGAAGTTCTGTCCTCCAATCCTCGCAATGGGATCTTTGTGTTTCATCTTCTATGAGCATTATTTCTACTTCTTCCTCTTCCTCTTTGTTGATTGATGGTGATTGAAGTGTTTGTATTTTTATGCATCTCGCAGCAGATGGATCTGTCATCATACTTGATATAAAAGCAAAAGCATCTGCGAGTCTATTGTCTTTTCTTGATATGTGTCTCCACTTTATTTTTGGTATCTTTCGACAATTCTTCAACAAGCTTTTTGTATTTTTTCAAGGATGCTTCATTTGTAGTATATTCTTCTTTTATCTGGCGAATAGCTAACTGAGAATCACTGGTAATTCTTACATTCTCCAACTTCATTTCTATTGCAAATCGCAAAGCATGTATTATAGCTTCATACTCTGTTTCATTGTTAGTAGATGCAAACTCAATCAAAGAGAAAGCCATTTTATTGCCTTTCGGCGAAATTATAATGATCCCAATTCCGTTACCTTCTCCATTTGATGATCCATCTACTAATATTTCCCATCTATTTGGCTCTGTTAATAAATCCCTTGGATTTCCATGTTCTTCTTCTATATCCATCATTTCTTCCACTGCCTCATCTTCTTCCAATGGAAATTCTGCTAAAAAGTCTGCTACAACTTGAATTTTGGTGAGGATAACACTTCATATTTGAGTTTGCAATGACTTACTTGAGCATTCCATCTTTCAACCCTTCCCGACCTTTTCGAATTTTTCATGACTGACTCAATTGGTACTTTTGTCATTACCTTAACTGTGTGTGCTTCGAAGTAGATGCGAAGTTTAAATGTTGCGTACACTAACGCCAAAATTAATTTTTCAATTTTTGAATAATTTTTTCTGCAGTATTGAATGTTTTTTGATGTAATAGATTGGTTTTTCCACCCCGCGTCCATTCGCAATAATACCGCGCTTAGTGCATGCGAGGTTGTCGCGAGGTAAATTAGTAATTCCTCCTCGTCTTCTGCTTTTTGTAATATTGATATATCCATTAGATGTTCTTTTATTCCTTGCAATGCCTTTTCACACTCATCCGTCCACCTAAATTTTGTTCCCTTTTTAAGTATGTTGAAAAAATGTTTGCACTTATCAGATGATCTCGAGATGAATCTTCCTAGCGAAGCTAATAATCCATTTAACTTTTGCACATCTTTTTTATCATTTGCTTTGGTGTTGGCATGTCTCGAATTTCTTGTACCTTCTCCGGATCAACTTGTATTCCTTCTTTTGACACAATGTATCCTAAAAATTTTCTAGATGCCACTCCAAAAGTACATTTTTCTGGATTTACTTTGATGTTGAAATGTCTCATTTGTTCGAAGATTTCCTTCAAATCTCGCACATGATCTTTTGCTTTTTTGCTTTTTATTAACATGTCATCCACGTATACCTCTAGTGTTTTATGTATCCATTGTTCGAACACTTTCTTTACCATCCTTTGATACGTTGCACCGGCATTTCGCAGACAGAAAGGCATTTTTGTGTAACAGTATAATCCTCTTGGAGCGAAAAAGGAAGTATGTTCTTGGTCTTCTTCGGCGAGAGGGATTTGATTGTATCCCTTATATCCATCAAGGGAGGATATCCTTTCATTTCCTGCTGCTGATTCAACCATCTGCGGAATATCTGGCAAGGGAAAACTATCTTTTGGACAAGCTTTGTTTAAATCGGTGAAATCTATGCAAATTCTTATTCCTTTTTTCTTCTTCGGAACTACGACCATATTCGCTATCCATTCGGGGTATTTTTCTTGCCTAATAATGCTAGCATCAAGCATCTTCTGCAACTCTTCTTCTATTTGGGGATGATATGTTGTTGCGATTTTTCTAATTCTTTGTTTGAATGGTCTGGCATTTTTATCAATCTCTAATTTATGACATGCTACAGATGGATCTATTCCAGGCATCTCATCCATATCCCATGCGAAGATATCTTTATAATCTCGCAACAAATCAACGGTCTTTCTTTCTTCATCTGCCTCCATTTTAGTTCCAATTTTTAACATCTTGGGTTCTTCTTCAGTTCCAATATTCACTTCCTTTGTTGGTTCTGCCGCAATGTAGCTAGCCTTCGGTTCTCCCATGGGCGTTGGTCCTCTTATTTCCTTTGCGAGATCACTCTCTTCACCACATATTCCTTTTCCTTCTTCCGCTCTTATCATGTATGTTCTAAATTCTTCTTCCTTTTTTGCTGCTTTTGCCATCTTCTTGCGATATTTTCGCCTCTTCACCCGTTCTTCATAATGTTTTACTTCGACTTGATGATACATTCTTCCTTTTTCGATATCTCCTTTGATTTCGCCAATTCCACTCGGCATAGGAAATCTGATACATTGATGAAATGTTGATGCTACAGCTTTTATTGCGTGTATCCATGGCCTTCCCAACAACATGTTATATGGTGATTCCATATCTACTACACATAACGTCACATTTGTTTCAATTTCTCCCAACAAAATTCGTATTTTTATTTCCCCTTTAAGTTTTGTTACTGATTTGCCGAAACCATAGACATGACATGTTGCGGAAGTCATTTCTTCATCTTTGTACCCCAATTTTTTATATGCATGATAAAACATTATATTCACTGAACTCCCTGTATCCACTAAAGTTCTACTTATTGCCCATTCTTCCATTGTTTTTGTTAATTTTCCTTCTTCTTTGATGGCACTTATCGTAATCACTAGTGGAGATGTGTGATTTAAATTCTCTCCTAACATCTCCGTTGCTGTGAATATAATTCTCTGTTTTTCCCATTCTTTCAAGGGTAACACCTTCTCTGCTATTATAATTTTCTTTCCTTCAAAATCTCTTTTATGTATTCTTCCTTTGATACTTTCATGAAATTTATTAACCATTGATTTTGAAATCATATTACATTCCAATTCTTCATTACCCTCTCTGTTTCTAATTTTCTTCAATTTATCCATCATACTCTTGATTTTTACCGTTTTAGTGACAATATCCAATCTCTTATCTTCAATCAGTCCCTGTTTCTAGCGCCATTATGTAGTTGCACGAAATCCTACACTACACCCCTCACTAGAATATACACAATTAAGTCATTTTAAGATGAATGATCATGATTCCTATTGATTGAATACTTGAATCTTTACAATATGAAATAGAAAAAAGTTATAGAATTACAATCACTCTAAAACTTTCTCTCTCCTAATGACTTGCTTAACAATTCAAAAAGAACTCTCCCCTCAACAGATTTACTCAACCCTTTATATAGGGTAGTATACAGTGGATGACAGCTAAGTTGTCCTTTATTTTCGGGAATGACTTGCGAAACATCGCAAGCGTACAAGTATACAATCTCGCGACACTCTTAAACTTCACCATATTTTCATATCTTCCTCGTGTTCTGGCTGTCGTCATTCATTGCGTCATTTATTTTACTTCCCTGCGACTCCCTCGCAATGTCATCATTTATTAATCTCGCGAAGTATTGCAGTTGCGATATTCTGATCCTACAGATTAACTTAGCTAAGCCTGATTTGTTGCTAAACCAACATAAAGTCTAACATCTCCCACTTTGGTTAGCGAAAAATTCTCTACTGAAAACTGCAGGCTCAAAATAAAAGCACGTTATCATTCGACTATGAAGACCTACACACCATTTAGAAGATGCATATGCTATTTCCATAATCAGAAAACTAAGACGTACAACAATTCTAAGCTAAACTTTATGCATTCAACTGATCTTTACAACAAAGATTTGTATGCTTCAAAATTGAGTATTCTAGATGATCTATGAAGAGATCGTTCGTCTCGATTAAGGGATGTAGTTGCAGGAAATCCCACATTACACCCCTCACTAGAATTTACTTAACTAATCCATTTGAAGATGAATAACTATAAATTTTATTGATTATTTTCTTGAAATGTTTACAAAGGAAGATAGAACAGAGCTAAAGAAATTACAATCACTCTAGATTTTCTCTCTCCTAATGACTTGCTTAACAATTCAAAAAGAACCCTCTCTACAACAGACTGACTCAACCCTTTATATAGGGTAATATACAGTGGATGACAGCTAAGCTGTCCTTTATTTTCGGGAATAACTTGCGAAGTGTCGCAAGTGTATAAGTGTTTGTCCTCGCGACACTCTTAACCTTCGCCAGATTTTCACATCTTTCTCGTGTTCTGGCTGTCGTCATCCATTGCGTCATTTATTTTACTTCCCCGCGACTCCTTCGTGATGTTGTATTTATTAATCTCGCGAAGTATTGATGTCGCGATATTCTGATCCTACATCTTGCCTCTTCTCATGTCTTTTCTGCGAAGGAGAAAATGTCATGAGAACCAATATTTTAAAATGCCGCAATTGCTCATCTTTATCTCGCGATTGTTCACTTTTATCCGTTTTATTCATGTACGGAATTTATTACAGGTGTTTCTTCTTCCACTCTTTTCTTGACACATCTCTTTCAACCGCTTATTCTTGACCATTCACGTCCCATCTCGCATTAAATGCATTTGTTTTCTCGAGGATTCTCTTCTCTATATATAGTTTTCTTACCCTTCTCTTTTTCTCTTTTATTTTCCCTCTGCAACTTTCCTTCAACTTTCTTCCTCCGCAATTTGCGCTTCTGCTACTGTAATCCTCCCCTTCAATTCTCTCAATCTTCAACTCTCCATTCATTCCCATACTATATTAATGGCTTCACTTGGTCGTACATATAAACCCCTTTTTGAAGAAACTCAAAAGAATTTGCAGGAGAAGGGTTTCACTTTATCAACCATTCCTGATCAAGAATCTTCGTCTATTCTCTCTGCAAAACTGTTTTCTGATCATCAGTGTGATGATCAGAAAATCATAATCTCGCTAGGTCAACTCCTCGCAGGCCTTCCCATTCCTCTATACAATCCCGAGATACCATTATTCTATGAAATTCTTGCTCATGAGAAATTCTCGCGAGCTATTTATCAATTGAGCGGCGACTCGCATCCGTCGATGCTTGAATTTGCCAACCGTGGCGCTGGTAAAGGATCTTTATATTCGATGATGTCAAGGATCCTAGATTCGCAAACTTAGAAATAGTCGCCGAGAAGTATACCGTGGAAAACTTTTTTGAAAATTATAAAGTAATAAATATGAGAAATGATAAATCTCGTTGGGGTGCTCGGTTGAAAAGAAAAGATAATATTCCCGATGACAAGCTACTTATGCGAGATATTGATTGGCACTCGGGCAACAATAATACTCCTCGTCATTCCAAAGATGAGAAATGGTGGGTTGTTCCTTTATTTTTGAATGGACCCTATATCGCAGGTTCACACGTACTCCCTGCGGATCTCGCAGACTATCATCCTTGGGAATTTAAGTGGCCCGAGAAGGCAAAAGAGGTATATTTCCTATTTCAGGTTTTGCTTTTGCGATATTCCGATGACAAGCATTTACCGAATTTGCAAAGTTTACAGGTTGACAAACTGAGGAAGAGTTATGAAAGAAACCCAAAGGCGAGTACCCTGGCGATACTTCGATCGATCACGAATGAAGTAAGAAATATTTTCTTTTGTTATTCTTTAACAATATTGTTGCCTCTGTTTCTTATCTCCATTCGTGTGCGAAGGTTATTGAAGAAACAGACATCCCCGAAGCTGCGAAGGTTAAGGGCAAGAATAAAATCACTCTTCGCAAGGACAAGTCTTCTGCTCCACTTTCTAAAAAACGGAAAACCCATCCCTCTTCTCATTGTAGTTCTCAAACCAGTGAGAGCTCTGATGAGGATGAAAATGAGGTTGGTACTTCCTCCGCAAAAGAGAATCACTCGATTACTTCTGCTATGGCGCAATTGTCTAGTGTTTTCTCCGATTCCATGCAAGGATTGGGAGATGATCATTTATCTGCAACTTGCGAAGCTCTCGCTAAAATTTGCGATGCCCCATTTGTTAGAGGATAATGAATCTTTTCGCGGAGTTTCCCGAACATTGACTTCCAGTCACTTAAATGCTCTCACTGCTTTGGTATGTTCATATTCCTTTGCTTCTCCGTAATTTCGATTATAAGCGTTATCTTAACAATTTCTTTATTTTCCTTTATAGTCTGGGAGAGCTTCCTTTGTTGTTGCCTCAGATCTCGAGAAAAGACGCGACAACCTTGAAAAGAAAAATCTCCAACTCAAAAAGAAGATCCAAGAACTAGAAATCGAAGTTGCGATGTCTCGCAAGAAAGATGAAAGAATTCAACAGGTTGGAAGTTGAGTGCGCTTCTCGTAAGACTAAAATGTCTACTCTTCAAAGTGCAAATCAACAACTTTATGGTATAAAACTTTTACTCTTCAAGTCGTCTTTATTTTATCATCTCGCTTTTCTTTGCCTCGATTTATTATTTTATGAGACATATATAATCTCTCGAAGAAGCCATTCTTCTCCATTCATTTCCCGAGCCTATGGACAATGATGTTCTTCTCACTCATCTCAACGAATATTTAAGCAGTTCGTCAAACAAAATTGATTCCCTTCCGTTAAATGAACTTCAAGCCAAATATCGTCTCTTAGAGATTGAGCATAGATCTAGTTTAGGTTTAGCCAACCGATTTAAACAAATGTATCTTGATTCTCATAAGAAAACCAAAACTTTAAGGAAGAAAATTAGTGGTCTCATAGATGAAAAAGACCGTATTGCTAATAAAGGTGCACATGCATTAGCAAAATTTCAAAAATCTCTTCTCGAAGTACAAATTGAACGAGACGAATCTCTTCGTCAGAATGCCATACTTAATGAGCGAGAATATCAAATTCGTTCGCTTCTTGTTATAAATAATGATGATGAATTCGCTTTGGCTGCGAAGGTTCTAGATAATGCCAGGAATAACTTAGGTGTTGATGTTAGCCTTCATGCCGAGCATACTGCCTTGGTTAAAGACATGATATCTGACAGAGAAGGTTGTTTATTATACTTTACTGCTCCTTATCTCCGTAATATTGTTATTGTGTTGTTAATTCATTGTCATATGTTTTGCAGAATCCGAGAAGAGATTTCAAACAAGGATTGAAGAACTTGAGTCTGAAAAAGGGGAACTCGCAGAAGACCTTTCTCTCCGCAATAACAAGTATTCTAAGTTGAAGAAACAACTGCAAGCTACAATGGCGAATTTCAACAATAATGTTGTTCGTTTTCGCAATCAAACTATTGAAACGGTTTGCAATGATCACCGCATTCCTCTTAGTTCATATCCTTGTCTTCGCGATGATATTCCTGAAGATGTGCCTTTCTCGGATGTCTCTGATAGTGAAGCTAGCGAAGAAGAAGAATCTGGCGAAAAGAATGATGGAATTGAAGAATCTGACCAAGAAGAAGAATCCTCAAAGAAATAACTTCTTTTTCTTCTTTCGTTTCTTGTAATATCTGTATATATACTCTTTTAATCTTCTTGGATTGCTAAATATGAATTCAATCTTTGTTTTCTTTATTTACGCATATTAATCAAGCAATTCTCCTTTATAATTCAACTGACCAACATTATGAATACATAAATCCATCATGTGGAAATGAATAACAAAATTTTATCCTATTCATTCCCATACTTGCCTCTGTTATTCATTTTCAAATGAGAGATTTGATCAATTATCTCTGAGTAATGAAATCTCTGACTTTGGCCTTTATTATTTGTAATTTTATGATGGAATATAATCATTTTCGCAAGCTTATTTGCTTCCTCAATTTTATGTATGTCTATATCTTTAGTTATGTTGAAGTTCATCATTGCGACAAGATCGCAGGATGTCTTCACAAATGAAGAAATCTATTGATCTTGCCTTATCATTCTTGTGTGGTCTTATTTTGCCTTCCTAATTAAAGGTCTTATTTCGCCACCCCTCGTTGCGACAAAATCGCAGGACGTCTTTACATTTTCATGTAATGACCCAATGACCTTGTCTTATCATTTATTAAGTATTTTTGCCTCTGCATGATATTTTATTTGCGACAATATGACAGGCTTAAATACTCTTGCGAATGTAAAATCCCATGACATTGCCGTCTTCGCGACGAAATCGCAGGACGTCTTTGCATTTTCATGCAAAAACCCATTGATCTCGCCTTATCCTTGCGTCAGTATTATTGCCTCTTCAGGATCATCGCACAAATATGACAAGCCTAAATTTCCTTGCGAAAATAAAGCCTCATGACATTTGCGTCTTTTGACACTTATCAGCTCCCTAATGGAGGGTGCCGCCCTTATCTTCTCCCTGGTTGCCCCTTCAAGGAGGCGTACATCGGCCATACAAGAATAGCTCCTCCCATCCGGTCTTAACAACAACCAGTTGTTTTCGCAGCCTCTTATCCCTTATACCTATATGGCTTATGGTTACGAGACTGCACCCTAAGTGGAGTTTTCTTTGGGCCGAGTGCAGCATATACCAAGACTTGCCAAGAATGGCCGAGACACTTCAAATGCCCCAGGCACTCTTGGCTCAACCGTGTACCCCGGCGCCTTGAGCATACATAGCGACTCCTTGGAAGAGACCCTCGGGCGTCCAACCAGGGTATAACCATATATATATAGTTGGAAATCCAAGGTATCTCTCCCGGATAGGCTTTCATGGGCCCCAAATCTCCATGACTCAGGTTCCAGGAGCGGTGTAACCTTTTCACTGAGCCATGTCAAGAGATACCCCCTTATATGACGCACTTTAGGTCTTACATTTGCCTCTTGCGAAATATCATTCGCGAACTAGGGTGTACGCCATAAAGTTTCGTCCCATTCACTCACTCTTTCATTTTTGTTAATTCATTCAATCATTCATTTTGTTTGCGAAGCTATCGCGCAATCTTACATTGTTTAATCATTTTTGTTTTTCAATTCTTCAATCAAATTGTCATACATTCTTGATGGCGAGATCCTCGCATATTTCTTCTTCAATTATTTTTTCTTCCTCTTACCCTTAACAAGCTTTTGTTACTGCCTTTTGATGATTACTCACTTCTTACACTTTTTGCTCCGCTTGCTCTCTCGCTTCTTCACCATTCAAATCTCTTAATGATTCCTTTCCATCATAATTTTCAACTGTTTTCATGCACTGTTTCGCAATGTATCTTCTCCTCTTACATCAATGGCATCCACCATCAATCTTTCTCTTCTTTTTTCATCTTTTGCATGTTGCTTCCAACCCTTTCTTTTCGCAGCTCTCTCTTCGCAACTATCCACGTCGATCTCATAGCATTTTTGTCCTTCCGTCCAATCTCCCTTTATAATTCCAACACCGCTAGGATGAGGAAATTTTATGCATTGATGATAAGTTGACGCTACGCCCAGAATTTCGTGCAACCATGACCTTCCGATCAATGCATTATAAGGGGACTCCACATCAACTACACAGAACAAAATCCCCGTTGATAACCCTTGCAAAGGTATTCTCATATGAACTTTTCCTTTAGGCTTATTCGCTGTTCCATTGAAACCATATATCTTATATGTCGAAGGTATCAATTCTTCATCCTTCCCCCATAGTCTTGTAAGTATGGTAGAAAAGAATATTTCCGAGCTCCCCGTATCAATCAAGATTCTATTGATCGCCCAAACAATTCTCTACTTCGTCGTCTTCGCCATCTACAAGTTTTGGATTAATTTCCAATTTTACAACCAATGGGTTGTCATGCGTCTCTTTGCCTTCAGGAATCTCTTAACGTTGAAAGAAATAATCTGCATTTGCCATTCTTTTAAGCTGCGACGTCTTCGCAATGTTCATCACTTCTTTATTATTAGCATCCCTCGCAAAAACCCTACTGAGAACATTATCATGAAAATTTTCAATTGTTCGGTAAGAGTGTACAATGGAGTTGCAAAACAAATTTTTAGATTTCGATCCAACTTCTATTACGAATGTTTCTTTCCCCTTTGCTAAATTTGTTCTGTGCATTTCTGGTGGTGGTGGTAATGGCTGAATCTTCTCTTCACTTTTTAGAAAATGACTTAGCTTTCCTTGGTCAATCATTCTGAGAATGATTCTTTTTATATTTCTTTAGTCATTTGTTAAGTGTCCATGAAAATGGTGGTAAGAACAGAACTCGTGACTTCTATCACTTGGTGGTGGCTCATTCCCCATGTTCCATGGCGCAGGTATGTTTTCCATCAAGAGTATAGCTTCCCATATTTTTTCAACACTAGCATTTAATCTTTGGCATTTTTATTTCTTCCCATACTACTCTGTGACGTCGCTGCCCTCCATGATAATTCTGCCTTTGACTTCCATAAGTTTCTTGCGGATGATCAAGTCTTTGAATTTTGTTATTGCCACCACGGTTGTAGTAGTTTCTTTCTCTCTCATATTCTTCTTGATCACGGCTTCCCATGGCTACTATCTTTGGCTGTCCATCATCTCGTTATCCTTTCTTGTTGACCTTGCGAAGTACTCGCCACCGTGTTTATCGGTTTGGGTAATAAACTTGCATTCGCGACATTTGAACTTGTATTCGCAATTGGATATGATTCCATCTCATTTTGCCTTTCCTCTAAAGCAATATACTCCTCTTGAAGTTCTCATGACTCCGTCATCGTGATTGTATTCTTGACTCTAAAAATTTGAATATATAGCAAATTAGTTGCGAACATAGCGTTTATAAATGATAAAATGAGATATCTTTCATCCACTCTCCAGCCATCTCGCTACACATCGTCTTCCATCTCACAAGTTAAGTGTCTTAAACTTTCGCCAACTCTTTGTTTCAGTCCAAATACATCTTCAATTCCTGGTCGCGAGGAGTTGTTACTTATTTATGCCCCTAAAAATATAGCTTGTAAATGGTTGAATGACGTGATGGTGTTTCTTGGTAAACCCTCAAACCATTTTAGTGCTTCTCTGTTAAACTTGATGCGAAATATTTGCACAATATAGCGTCATGATTTTCCCTTTGTAACATACATCTTACATACGCTTTGATGTGTTGTATTGCGCAAGTTGTTCCATCAAAAATGCTGGTTAATGCGGGTAAATTGCACTTTGGGGGTATTCCTCATAACTGCACCTCTAGTGTAAAGGGATTTTTCGCAGCTTCTTCGATTGCCTCATCTAATTGTCTTCTTCCTCCTCCTCTTCTATTGTTCAACATTCCTCTCATTTCTGCCAACTCTTTTAAGATTTGTTCATTTACATCAGGATTCGAATTTATTGGTCTTTTTAGCTCTGCCTCTCTCCTTCGCGTTCATGTCTATCTTGATTTTCTTGTTCAAAGCATTTTCTTCTCTCTTGTCTCTGCGACTTTCTCCTCCATCTCGTTCATGGATTCGCACACCATTGTATCTATCATTTTCTCTTCTTGGTTGTCTATCAGTTCTCCTTTGTATTCTTTCATACTCTTCATTGATATTTCCATTGTTGCGATTTTGCTCGCGCCTTCTTTCTCGATTGTCATGATTATTCTGACGAATTGCTTTCTCCAATTCTCGTTCTTCCATTTCTACTCTTAATCTTTCCCTTTCGCAAGCTAGACGCGCTTGTTCAATATAATGCTTTTCGATGTCATCTTCAATCTCCTTTTGTTTCCTCTGTGTTTCTCTCCCATGCAGTATTCTTCTTCCTTCTTCCTGATTTTCTTCATCAATTGGATTATTCTGCTGCATATTTCCTTGATTTCCATTATTTTGGTCATTCTGTAAAATCTCTGGACGTGGAATACACACCACTTCCCTTCTTTCGCAGTATCCTTCATCGAGATTTAGCTCTCTTTCTAAATTTTCTTCATTAACATTTTCTTCAGGTAACATTCTCCTCCTATCATCTCTAACCGATCCTGGTCTTGATCTGGTATTACTTCTCGACCTCCTATTCTGCAACCTCATATTTTCCATTCTTAACTCATGGTTTTGCCTTGTTAAATTTGCGCGTTCTTCCGCTTCTAATCGTCTTTCTTCATGTATTGTTTGTCTCAACGTTTCTAATGCTACGATTTCTTCATTTCTATGAGCTGTTTCTCCCATTTCTTCTCGATTTCTCTCCTCTTGTCCATTATTTATCAATTGTTGCACTTCTTCTCTTTCTTCCACAGAATCCGATCTCCATGTATGCACGCTCACCCTATCATAATCTATTACTCTATTCGGTGTTGGTTGAATTGGTGGTTGAATTTGATCTTCTTCTCTATCTCTTGTGTTTATTCTTGATGGTTCACCTACTTCATTTCTCCTTTCTCCAGCTAATCTCCCGCTTCTCCTCACAATTGTTGGTTGTTCTGTTTCTAGCGCATTTCTCAATTTTAGCCATTTCTCAATTTTAGTAAATTGTTGAAAATTATTCAAAATTTCTTTCTCGTTACTCCTGATTCTTTCAATTCACAAGGTTGATCTTCTACTCAGTCCCTGTTTCTAGCGCATATGTAGTTGCAGGAAATCCCACACTACACCCCTCACTAGAATTTACTTAACTAATCCATTTGAAGATGAATAACTATAAATTTTATTGATTATTTTCTTGAAATGTTTACAAAGGAAGATAGAACAGAGCTAAAGAAATTATAATCACTCTAGATTTTCTCTCTCCTAATGACTTGCTTAACAATTCAAAAAGAACCCTCTCTACAACAGACTGACTCAACCCTTTATATAGGGTAATATACAGTGGATGACAGCTAAGCTGTCCTTTATTTTCGGGAATAACTTGCAAAGTGTCGCAAGTGTATAAGTGTTTGTCCTCGCGACACTCTTAACCTTCGCCAGATTTTCACATCTTTCTCGTGTTCTGGTTGTCGTCATCCATTGCCTCATTTATTTTACTTCCCCGCGACTCCTTCGTGATGTTGTATTTATTAATCTCGCGAAGTATTGATGTCGCGATATTCTGATCCTACAAGGGACTTCTTTACAATCATAACTAAGATCATTATATCTGATGCTAGAGATTTTCCCATGATCTGAAAAGATCTGCCAATGTCTCATTTAAGAGACTTGTTTATCTTTATTATTACAACTGAGATTGTATCTCATTCGAGAGACTTCTTTAGGTCTTATTCAAAAGACTTCTTTAGTCTCGAAATAGTTGTTTATATCTCTGCTATGAGATTTCTTTATAATCTTAACTTAAGATTTACACCAATGTCTCAATTAAGAGACTATACAGTAAAAATAAATTTTTAATAATCTCCGAAGAAATCTACACCAATATCTCAATTAAGAGATTACATTAAATGTCTCAGCCAATGTCTTCGTTTAAAGACTACCGCGAGTTCTTTATGATCTCAACTGAGATCTGCTAATGTCTTCGTTAAAAGACTACAACAAAATTCCTTATGATCTCAATTGAGATCTGCTAATGTCTCATTCAAGAGACTACATCAAAGCTCAAATTCCTTATGAGATGTCCCCGAAGAGACTTTATTTACTCTATATGAGCCGTTTCCGCAAAGACTTTATGTACTCATTATGAGCTATTCGACTTCTTGTACTCACTATGAGCTATGTCGACTTTCTGTACTCAATACGAGACTTCTTTACAATCTCCGAAGAGATTTTATCTACTCAACATGAGCTGTCTCTGAGATACCTTATGTTGTCATTATAACATATACATCTCAGAAAAGACTTTTCTGTGCTCAATGTGAGCTATTTCTCCGAAGAGAGTTTTATGTATTGTTCTCAATAAAATATAAATAGCAAGAACAGACATAAGTGATAATCAAACAAAATTATCATACTCCCATTGTTCTGTGAAATTCTGCCGCTCATCATTCTATGTTCAGATAGTATGAATTGCTTACAACAACAACAACTATCTCCGTTTAGACGATATTAACAATACTAGCATATGAAACTTCATATAACTATAAATCAGAACTAACAATCGTCATTGAAACTTCATGATAATAAAATTCTGATTTCAGACTCAATACACCATGACTTCACCTTTGGGTAAACTTGTGATATACTAAAGTCCTAACCAAAAACAAGACTAATCAGCCTATACATAGTAATCAACGGACCTTTTAAACCTTTGGGTCGAAAAGACCTATCATGTATTATGTATAAATAGATTATCTTGCTCAGTAACAGACGTTACAAGTATGATTAACCTTTGGGTATCGTCATACGAACAACTTCTGAAACGCAATTTTACATAGTCCTTTCATAACAAAATATGTAACTTTTATCAGCTCCCAAAGTATCACTTTGGCAACACCTGGAAACGATAAAAGTTACATCAAGACTACTATAATAATCACTTATTATCATTAAATTTCTTTCATCGCTCTCAAAGCATCACTTTGGCCACGCTTAGTCGAGTAATGAAAAGGTACAGATTACGTACAATTACAATTTTCAGAAAAATGAAAATCAAACGACGTAGATACAACAAACTAGTATACTATGAAGTTCAAATCTGCACCGTAAAGGAGAACATACCTGAAGCTTGACGTTAAACATACCTCCATTATAATCTAGATTCCGATGATTGCCATGAACTCATGGAAATCTTTAGCAGAGAAAAAACTTTTGCTCCTACTGAACTATGAAAGTACTCACGTCAGGTTTCAGCCACATGTATGACTAACAATCAGCAGACACTCAAACCCAGGAACATTCTGAGCCGTTGTGTCTCAATCTGAGAAATATTTTCGGCAGAGGCGCCACCAGAACTTATTCAAGGATGGAGGTTGGTAAACTCATACCACTCCTCCACTGACAATCCAAAGTACTTGCCTTTTATTAGAGTGCACCACAAAGTTCACCTCCATCACATAACTAGTATTTAACCAATTCTCATCTCTTTGAGCATTGTATCAACACTCCAATAGGTGATTAACCTTTCCTGTATATGCCCTTATTCTAGCAGGTTTTAATGAGAACCCAGGATTTGAAACAACCACAAGCTCCATAGTCTCCGTAACTTCTAACGGAAGAGCAGTATCACTAGATATGTTTGTTGTGTTAGTAGATCAGATCAACACCTTATTTTTTCTGGTCATCCCGAAAGTAGCAGCCTCACTTATAATCCTGATTCTGATGACTGCCATAAACCCATGTAAGTCCTGAGCGGAGTAGGAACTTTTACTCCCACTGACTTGTACAGCTTTCCAAGGAATACCCATATGGTTGCAGTAGATCAAATTGCAAACTCCTAACCAGAGCATGTTACTTCATTGATCTTTCATGGCTTTCATGCTTGACTTGTATGCCACATATGAAGCAGCTTGTAAGCAGACCAAAAAACACTTATATCTTACCCGAGCTTGATGGACCAACAAGTTCTGTCAACCGATTCTCGTGTAATCCACCATGAAGAAGTAAGTTGAGCCTTCAAATTCCATAGAGAGAATGTGCTTCTTCTGCCAAGCACCCTTTTAACACTGCCCCGTATGTTGAAGTCTGCAGTAAAGACTGTTAAGCTCATCCAAATCATCAAAATGAGAAAAGAGCATCAACTGCGGTTACCAACAAAATCATTCCAGGTAAAATAAGTCTGAACCAGGAATTTATCACCTAAAATAGACGTAGCATCCATTGATCTCATTGCCAGTACTATGGATTTCGGCCTTTGAGAAGAAAAAACATCAACCAGTGGTAGTGTGTGTCCACCTAAGGGCAAACAAGACTGTTGTTTCAAACAAAATTCTGAATCATGAATTCCCGACTTTAATGAGCTTCCTATACTGAGGCAGAAACTTTTGGAGAAGGGTCACAATTCTTCGATTTCATATCCACTTAGTGAACTTATTCATACATCCAATTCTCAGGTATATGATACCTCTGTCTGTTTATGTTATACAACATACTTTCTATAGAACCATGCTGACAGAGAAACTTCAAGGCAGTCTTTTCCTCAACATCTCGTATAGCAGGACAACAATCACAGCCAACAAGGATCCACAAACCAACAAACTGGCCCATTGAGAGGTTAGGTTCTGTCATCATCTTACAATGCCTTTTCACAGTGTAACACACTTTACCTCGGCTTCAGATGCAACCTTAACTACAGGTAAGCCCATGAGTTCTAGAAACACTTTGCAGTCATCATTTTATTGCTTAGTCACCTTTACAGCTCATGTATTAAACTATTCAATGTCTTACACAGTGAAAGTAATACACAGCTAATAAGAATAAGCTCAAACTAAACTAAACTAAACCAAAACACCATTCCATATGCACCCTAGTTGAAGAACATGGAATAACTAGGGGAAATAGAAGTAGAATGTTGGAATTTCAGCTTCTTAATCATCATTCATTAAACTTTAAAATGATCATATAATTACCCTTATGCTGAGAACATTTTTAACCCTAGTATTAGCATGCTCAACAAGCTAGAAATCACCTTTATGCAGAGCTATTAGCACATAGTAGACTGGAATGGATCACCATGATAGTTCTGACTTAGCTATAACATACATATGGATGTATCAATAAGAACAATCAATACATGGTTGCTTCTGAATTGATTGACATCGGTTAGGACAACAAACAACATGAATACCATAAAGTTCAGTAGAAGGAAATAAAAGCTTTACAAAATTAGAATAGGTCAAGACTTAGCTTCTACTTCTATTTCCTCTTGCTTGATTAATGGCTAATCACAAACTTCTGGATATATATGAAAGAGGCTAGAAGAGGGCTTAACCATTACTTAAATAGGTATGTGTCATCCAACCTGCCCATCATTAGTTGGATGACACCTCACTAGGTGAGTAATGCTTAGTAAACATGACACCTCAGCTCACATTAAGCTAATCTAATTCCTATATTTAACTCTAATCTTTCCTTAATCTGGTATATACTAATCCAGTTTAGATTAGAATTAATCATAGATTAACTTAGCTAACCCTGATTTGTTGCTAAACCAACATAAAGTCTAACATGGACCTCACATAATCTCATTTTAGTTTCTTCGTTGGCATCATATTGCCATCATTTGCGGGTGATTATTTCAAATTCTCCCATAAGGTACAATACATATCGTTTATTTCTTAGGATATAGTAGAAGTACTGATTGTTAGCGATGTTATGTTATCTATGTATTTTTGAGGTTACAAAAGTGTGTAATGTTTCATGAGATGGTATTAGTGGGTTTGAAAATGCTAAAAGAAAGCTTTATTAGGTATATGGTATGCAGTTATAGCTTTCTAACTATATTATAGATTACCGCTTGATGACTGATCATGTCATTTCCACAATACTGATATTTGTTAAGTACAAAAGATCATGAAAGTTTTGATTTTCGTTAGATACAACAGCATCTTTAAGAGAAAAGGTATATGCTTTTTTCTCAAAATAATTTTTCGTTGATTGATTTTATGGCAAACATAAAGAGCATTTGTTGATATCTAAAATTATCTCGGTCTCTGTTATTTTCCTCATAAAATGTAAGACACAATTGTTTCGTTATCCAGGTGTCTAATTAGGTAGAAATACCAAAGTTTTGGTTAAACCTGTGGAGGGGTTGAACTCTGACTTAGGCGCGTCCAAGTCAATGATAACGAGTGAGTGCAACGACTTTTCCGTAGGAATTAGTTGAAATCATAGTTTTCTTGATAAATATGAATTTAATATCAAAAATTATTTTAATTTTTCATATACATGGCCAAGATTAGGAGTCAGTCGCTTAGAAGTAAGTAGAAATACACGGTGTTCAGATTTCTTGATTAATTGAGTGTAAAATACTTTTACTTGCTCAATTTTTATTTCTTCGAGTGTAAAGAATACCAAACATAATGTTGGAATCTATTTGCCAAAATTGTTTCAATAACAACATCACGTCAAAGTTCGAAATAGTAATAATTGTTTTTTATATATAATGAACTATTCAATAATTTACATTTAGGTAACATTCATTATAACATATAATTAGTATTAGTAGATTCTAACGTAAAATTGTATCCAAATGTAGGTGGGATTGAAGATGGAGAAACTCCACCAACAATGGGAAAGACCTTAAAGAGGCGAAATAAGTGAAGACAAAAAATAAAAGTTCCTGACACCAAATTAATGTGAACTTCACTGACGAAGCTAAGTTGTAAAATATAATTTTATTTTTAATTTGACTTCACCTACTAAACAAGTTATTTTTTTATACTGCTTTTTAAAAAAAGTTTATTGTTTTGTGTTAAAGATAGCGGAGACTAGCAAATAAAAGCTACCAAGATAGCGAATTTTGTATTTGTAATGCCGACATCAGGTGCACATTCTATTAGCGAGGTATCCTAGACTCTAGCAGACCTTCGGTTTGTAGTTTGTTAATGAAAAGAAGAGTCACTTATCAATAGGAGATCCTCTTTAAGTTCTAGCTTGTTAGTGCAAAGAAGGGTAAAGGTGTTGCTGAGCATTTTCAGCCATTGGAAGCAAGGGTCCTTATTCTTTGGGCGTCGAGAAGATATGTAAATGTTCATGCAGCGGTTGAGCATATGACGGGTGATCCACCACAAGGGTTGTCGTTCAAAGTTGAACTTTAGAGGCACGTTGGTGTAGTGGCGCAGTATAAATATTGATTAGTTTTTTTTTGTTAATTAAGGTTTTATATATAATGATCCCTACACCATCATCAGGGAATGCAATATCAAGTGAACTTATATTTTATTGTAGTTGTTCGTTAAATAGTAATTGGGAAAAAAATGATTAAATAGTAATATTTGGTGACCTTTTTTGTTTTTAATACCCTTCATTATCATACGTATTGGTCTAAATAAGATGTAAAGTTCTTATAAGTGGTTAGTTTGGACGTTCAAATCAAACTGATGACATAAGAAATATATTCTCTTCGGTCAAAATTTCAGCAGCCATGAAGATCTTAACTTCTTATTCCATTGATCCTTCCTCATTGTTTCTCAACAACTTCTAAGATACAAAAAGTGAGGTGTGCGGTATAATGAAGTAAATTTTGTCACTGCTTATTCTAAAGAAACTTGACATGGTGATCTTACTGCTTTTTCAGTTGAATATAAAAATTTGTGGTGAATATATTACAACCTTATTTCTTTTATGTTACTTGAATTTATTCTCCATTTGTTTGTAGTTGTAACATAAATTGACACCCTAAACACTCATCATACTCGAAAGCTCTACCAACACCATCAGTGTTCCTGTTTGGGATCCAACCAGTTAACTCAAAGGTGTATATGAGTACCTCAAATATATTGAAATTGCATGATTGAAGTCGTGGTTGGGTTATACTGAGTTTTTCTAAAGGGAATTAAGAATTAATAGCCGATGTCACCATCATCACCGACAGATATGTTTCAATGGAATATAATTAAAACCAAACTGTCTTCTTTTATTTATCCCTCATGAAGCCTCCAAACAACTACGAGTATTCATTATCATTTCTGTAGACTCGATGGTGCAGTCACAAAACTCAATCTTCTTATAAGAGACAAAAAGTCGCTACTCTTACCCTTCCCATGTTGAGGGAATACGATAAAAAAAAAAGCCGAGAAAACTAAGAATGGTGAACATTCAGTTCTGTGTAAATATAACTTACAAGTACCGAGAGAAAATTGGTCCTACACATAAGATTTAATATACAATTTTTTCATCTTAACTGTCATTGAATTAAGCTAGAAAACCTTATACATATAACCACAAACAAACATCAAAATACCGAAATGAGAGGTTGAGCTTGTGCCATACGGCCCGGGGGATACCTAGTTCATTGTTAAAAAATGATGTGGTCTTTGTCTTTATGGTCAAAGAGTCAATCAGTGAACAGGATCTATCAGGGACGGTCATCCTGCGGTCGGAATCATCCGGATGGAGTTTTGACTTGGACGGTCAGGAAATTTCAGTAATGTTACGGAGTGTGATACGGCTGAACAAATTTGGGAATATTTTTTTCTTTTTCAACCCTAATATCAGTTGTTTCCCCATCTAAATTCTTACTTTGCTCTATGTTCTCTGCAAACGCTAAACCCAGAAGAAAGAAGTTGAATTTAGTGTTTTTATTACTTTGGTCTTAGTTCTCAGTTTCGATTGTTTCATCTTATTCACCGCATGGGTTGATGTTGAATCAAAAAGAGGGGTTATTTGCTTGATAAAAGTTGTTATAACCATCAATACTATTGAAGGAGCAGTTATCGGGGATTTCTTTTATAACCATTTCTTTCGCTAATATCAAATCAAGTTGGATTGCATGAAGCCATCGACTATCATTGATCTCTAAATTAGTTTGGTGATATAATTTGAGAAATTGGTAATTGGGATTCTGATTTTCTAGGTTAAAATCCTCAAATTGAAAAGGTATCGATCTCGAAATCCATTGCAGCAAACCCTGATTTATCGATTATTAAGTCATTCCTTTGTATGTGTTATAATAAGATACGTGAGATTTTTGCAATTTATGATATTAGGTTGGCCAGAGTTTTTGTTTTATAGGTTTATCAATTTCTATGGTTTTTAGCTCCAACTTATTGGTTTAAACACTGATTTATCATTTAGTTTTATGATATTGATTTCTAATTAATATTGATTTCAATAGTATTTTCTCCCTTATTAGTTTTCCGCGGTTATTTCTAATATTGTTTTTATTGCTCCTAAAAATCTTGATGATTTATTAGCTTTGTTTTACAGGTATTAGAAGTTGCTCCTATTGGATGTGCCTGTGATGAAGGGTGGGTAACCTTCAGGAACATACTATGAGAAATCATTGAAGCCTGAATGTTTATTTTTACTGTACCCAATCAGGTTGTTCAATTACGTTCAATTAGTATGCATTACCAGATTACAATCTGTTTCACAAGAAATTCCCTTATTGTTGTGTTACAAGCTAGCATATAAGATATGTAAGATTGTTGCAATTTAGGATTTTAGGTTTGGGCAGAGTTAGGGTTTTCTGGATTTATCAATTTCTAGGGTTTTTTAGTCGTACTTCTCAGCCACTAACGGTTCTTATAAGAATCTCTTCAAATTTTAGGACAATGATCACTATTATGTTATAAGAAATCAAACTAAATTGGATTTACGTATAATTTGGTATTTTAATTAGATTTGGGTTTGTGGGTTAGGCTTAATTTGAGTGTGTGGTTTATCTTTGTCATATGAGTTTCATGTAATTAGTAGGTTTGAGTGCAAATAGTGCAAATAACCTTGATTCTGGCCCCTCTGCAGATTCTTCCTTTAGTTGGTATTTTATTCACAAAAATTGTATTGATTTTAACTTAAAACGTAGACATATGCATTAGGAGGTTGCACTGTTTATTCATTAACATAAATACTCATACTCATTGCAAGACTGAACCTCTTAATTCCAAATCACAGGTTAAAATCAAAATTTTTTAAACTTGCTCTGTGCAGATTGTTCCAACAGTTGGTGTTAGATTCTCAGCAGACGACATGGCAGATTATAAACCTAGAATGTAAACTAATGCACTTACAAATGAGGTAAGAACATTGCTTTCATGTGAAAATTCTACATTGTTAGCTTGGAAATAGATGAATGATGAAAAATATTATTTAGAGGAAATAAGATCTAGAAGTTAAAGGTATACTCATTTGATGTACACATGCAACAACTGAACTAAGGCCAGTTCCTATGGGTGTGGCAAACTTGAGAGTTTGCCATTTTTGCACCCACTATGGAGCTGGCAAATTGGCAAACCGGCCTGCCACTTAGCCAGGCCAGGTCAAGTCTACACCGCTAGCGGCTTTTATAAGACCGGCCGGTCTAGTTTACACCGCTGAGTAGAATCTGATCAAACGGCCATAAATCTTCCCCCTATAAATACCACATTCCTCTACCATTTTAACTCACACCTTCTTCCTATTTTCTTAGATTTTCCAATAGCTCAAAACATGTTTATGGCTCAATTCATAGAAGAGCAACATGCGGCCAAAAATCAAAGAGTTGCACTTCGAGCTAGTGTGCAAAATGAATTAAGAAGAGCAAATAGTTGGAGAGTTGCACAACAGCGCAATTTTAGCACGTTAGAAAATGAATGCATCTGCAGGAATTATGTTTTCTACACTAATCATCCAATCGTTGATTGCGCATTACAGCTTATTCCATTTTGGGAACGTTTTTTAATGAAATTTGAAGAAGAAACAACGAACCTCAACAATCGCAATTCGATGGTGTTGGGTGCTCGGTTCTCCATAATTTCCAAGAATTTTAACAAATATATTGGTACGATAAGGGAAGAGGCTCGAAACATGAGAAGTGGTGAAACCTTTCTGGAGATTGATCAAATATGTCATGCAAAGTGGCTCCGTGACAACAGAGAGAAGTTCCGACATGCAAGTTGTTATAAAATCTTAAAAGTGTTTCCCCAATTTAATCTAGCTTATCAATTCTAAGTTCTCAATTTTAACTTATGTAGAAAACTTGAAATGAAAATTATTATTTATCAAACAAAAGTGCAATTACATTAATGATTTAAACAAACCATGATTCATATTAACGACTAAAAAAACTCTCAAACTAACGATTACCACCAAATACATAATCCCTTAAGCCTGTTGGTCTTGTGAAAACTCATTATTTGGACTCTGAGATGGTGGTTGAGTAGCATCAGTTGATTCATAACCTTGAAATGGTACCAGAGCCATTGGAGGTGCTTGAAATCGGTGAAATGCTGAACTTGTTGGGGTATAAATTACGGATTTCCTAAATGCATCCAAATTGACGTGTCCACCACCAGGAGTAAGTACAGGACCTTGAGGAATGAAACCAAGAGGAGACTGGAAATCCATCTCCAAGTTTGTTGTTGTTGGTGGTAGCTGAGTCTCTTCCACCATAGTCTCTTCCATCGGAGTGCGATGACGACTTCTACGACCTCAACGACTTCCACTTGCACGACTTCCACTTGCACGATTTATTGTATTGCTCTCACCGAGCATTTGAGAACTCGACCCTAACGGAGTCTCAGGCAATTCATAACTCAATTCATAACTCATACTCTCCCTCAAAGCCTGCATCAGACTCAAGTGAAAATTGCAGAACTGATTGGTAAAAAGCGCAAAATTGTTCAACTCGGTCTGATACTCTTCTTTTGTTGCCCCCTCATTATCGTATGGATAGCTCTGGTGCATACCTTCAGTAGTAAGTGGAACTGTAACAAAATCTCCACTTGGTGATAAAGTCTAGACATCCCAAGATAATGGAGGCATATGTGTGACCCCATTTGTTGCTAGGGTACGTACATGCTTCACCCGTCGGTGGTGGGGGTTGGGATGGAAGATCTGTAAGTGGAAAATTGCCAATTGTCGGAAGGTCAACACTACCTAAGTTTTGTGGATGAACAACAATATTTAGCTTGCATACCTTTTGGAACCAACTGTAGTAATCATAGTCATTTTCTGGTTCTTGGATCAAATCATCGACTTCTTCCCAAGGTTGTCCATTATTTATCAACTTTATCCAATCATCATGTGAAATAATTGAAGTTGGAAATGGGTTGATTGCTTTTACCTTTCTTCCTTGTAGCTGAAACAAGTGTCTTTCTCCGTAGTACCAAATACCCTGACCACTAGCTGGACTGTAAAACACAAGTCGCTTAAGGCTTAACTGAAGCATGGATTGTACCCATTTGGTTCATGGAACTCATCAATTACTGTATACGACATTGGCGTAATGTTGATACTAGTTCTGCACACTTGTTGCATCCTTTGCATAGCAGCAACATTTTGACCATCATTAATGAAAAAGCGGGAGTCTAACAACCACACCCAATATTTCGCTTAGCAATCTGTATGGACAAACTCCAATATACTTTCTAGAGAATCAACTAGACATTCAGACTCAATCTAGATAAAAAGTATATCAAAGAGGTTATATCTCAATCTCTCGATTTGATCTTTACTCAAGCAAATAGAAATCTACGAGTCTTTATCAAAGAGAGATAACTTGGATGGTACCAAAGACCAATATCCAAGTGTTAATACTTTTAAATCAACAACCAAAAAGGTCGGATATTCTAATTGATTGAACAACGCACAACCTGTGATATTTCGATTATAAAAACAAATATAATGCGGAATAGAAATAACACAGACACCAGAATTTTGTTAACGAAGAAACCGCAAAATGCAGAAAAACCCCGGGATCTAGTCCAGATTGAACACACACTGTATTAAGCCGCTACAGAATCTAGCCGCTACAGATTAACTCCGATCTCGGATCGTAGTTGAACCCCAATCAATCTCACACTGATCCAAGGTATAGTTATGCTCTTACGCCTCTGATCCCAGCAGGATGCTACATACTTGATTCCCTTAGCTGATCTCACCCACAACTAAGAGTTGCTACGACCCAAAGTCGAAGACTTTAATAAACAAATCTATATCACACAGAAAAGTCTATAGAATAGATAAATCCGTCTCCCATGAATAAACCTATGAGTTTTGTTTCGTCTTTTGATAAATCAAGGTGAACATGAACCAATCAATAACCCGGACTTATATTCCCGAAGAACAGCCTAGTATTATTGATTACCTCATAATAATCTTAATCGACGAAGCGAAAAAAGATATTGTGGAATCACAAACAATGAGACGAAGTGTTTGTAATTTCTTTTCTATCTTGCCTATCGGAGATATAAATCTCAAGCCAATTATTTCAATTATACTCGTACGATAGAAACTGCAAGATCAGATCACACAACTACAAGAAAAGTAGTATCGGTCTGGCTTCACAATCCCAATAAAGTCTTTAAGTCGTTAACCTGGTTTTAGAAGAAGAAAACCAAAGGTTAAAGGAGAATCGACTCTAGCTTAGAAAACTAGTATCACACATAAAGTGTGGGGATTAGGTTTCCCAGTTGCTAGAGTTCTCCCTTATATAGTCTTTCAAATCAGGGTTTGCAATCAATGTTAGCTTAGTAACAAAGCATTCAATATTCACCGTTAGATGAAAACCTGATTAGATTCAAGCTAATATTTCTCAACAGTTGGATCGAAAACTTAGCTTGTTACACACAAACGAAATTTTCAATTTTGGGTTTATGAACCGTACCCAAACATTAACATTTGTTGGTTCAACGATAGTCAACCAAATGGTTAGCCATATGAACACTCTCATATCAACCATATTCTTCTTCACCATAACTAGTTCAAATGACTCAAATGAACTAGTTAGAGAGTTTTTCAATTGCTTAGATCTTATGTAACTACACAAGACACAATCGAAGCAAAAACGGTTTGATTCACTCGAATCGGTTCATGAACTTTATAGCCACGGTTTGCAAAAGCATTCCTTAGTTTATATAAACATTAGTTCAAGAACAACCGGTTTTAGATATAACCAACTCAAGTTCGCGAACCGGGTTCGCGGATTTAAGCTCATGGAAGGAGTACACAAACTCCAGCAGAAATTCTCGGGTCGAGAACTTCCGCCAGTTCGCGGACTTGGCTTGCGCCACTTCCATTTCTCTTGATCAACAAAGTTCGCAAACTTTGGTTCAAGGAATAAGGACTTATACATATATGTGTTTCCACAACAATGCTTATATCCTACCAATGGTTATGTAATCTAAACTCTCATTTCAATCATTGAAACATTCTCAGAGAACGTTATATAGCCGTTATTCACAGACCATTTTTCGTCAGAGCAATTTCCAAAGTGATTGAAACATATCATGACTTTCGTCACTAGGTAAAGATGAATTCGGTTAAAGCGAAAGCTTACCAACACATATTTCAAGAAATAGATAGGCGAGTTAAACTCGGCTCGAAATAGCAAATGTGTATAATGAAAGTCTATACATCTAAACGACTTTCGTCTCAAGAATAGGAGATAGAGTAAATAGACTTTTAAGTGACAGATAAGTTCAAGTCTCCACATACATTTTAGTAGATGAAGTTCCACTGGTTCCTCGAGTAGTCCTTCGTCTTGTATGATGATTGCCATGGAGTTCTTGAGCTCAACTACACTTTCTATCCTAGTCCGAGACCTTTAGCTACATAGGCTAGAAATCAAGACTTATAGTTTTGATCACTAACATTGACAAACATGCTTGAGATAGCAACGCATGCGAGTTCGACCGAGCAATGCTCTAACAATCTCCCCCTTTGTCAATTTTAATGGCAAAACTATTAATACATATGGAATACAAAAAATAAATAAATTAACTTTTGTAGCTCCTATTCCACATGTCTAATCTTCAACATTACTCGAAATCTTCGTCACTTCCAAGTACTCCAATGATCCCAAAGGTTGTAATTTAGCATCATCGTTGTTGAAAATCCGTAGCTATAACAATAAGAAAACAAGAGTTCTCAATCATTGTTATACAGTGTCATAGTATCATTACACAACGTCAAAGTTCAATTGTATCACAACTTCAACAACAATATTACGATGATATGTATCACTCCCCCTTAGTCAATACTCCATCTCACATGGAAACCACTCCCCCTTACATAATGATCCGAAAACCATATGTATTTGTAGTGTGAACTACATATTAATTCCCCCCTCTTTTTCAATAAAATTGGCAAAGGTACAAGAACGGGATCCTAATGAAATTTCCGAAAGAGACATTTCATGACCAAAAGAAAGAAACACACATCATCTTATTTAGATGCAATCATAAATCCGAAGCTAAATGCATTCATCAAGGAGTTTAAAGATACAAGATAACCCCTATAATATTCCAAAGCCGCACTCCCCACAAAGATATGGCAATTAAGCGCAAGTTCAAAAAGAACTCTCCCCCGTAATATGTCATTCCCGAAAGAACAACAAGAGCGACCTTAATTTCGAAGGAAAAATAAGGATTTCTTTGGACATAAAAAATCACATACAAGTATGAATTTGAATCCAAAATACTCAATTAAATTAACCACAAGAGAACCCATGATTAATTTAATCGAAATACACAATCAAACTAATCACAAAGAGTAATCAATTTAATTGGACATACTCACATAAGAGAATCTATGGAGCAATGACTAAGTTAATCATGAAAATAACCAACCCAATCAAAAGTGCTCAAACATAGGAAAACTTATGGAGTCATAACTAAATAACCAAACAAGATGATTAATTTAGTCCAATATGCTCGACATAAAGTACCTTATGGAACAACAACAAAGCTAACCATGAAAATAATCAACTTTGATTGTTATAGTGCTCAACATAAGACACATTACGGAGCCTCTCAGTAATACACAAAAAAATGGATCAGGGAAGATCAATTACTGCGGAATACACAAGGATTCATTCTATTTTCCATCACAATTTGCACCATGACATAATCCTTAAAAAACAAAAGATTTTAACCTATCTTTCATCAATAATTGACAGTATAGGCTTAACTCTTGTATTTTTGAAAAGTCCATTCATTCCTTTATCAATATAAGAATATCGACTTACGAAAGACTTTACTTTTGACAAGATATGGGACAATCATAGTTCACGGACGCAAACACACATATCCCATAAAAAATTGCAATATATAAAACCATAAAGATTAATACTGCAAAAATCATCTTCCAAACAAGTTTAGAATTTAAACCAATAAATCTAAAAACATGAAGATGAAAACGTTGGACATAGCTATGTGTAATCACAATAATGGCTATTCCAAACTCTAGTAATCCTTCTCAAAAACAAGAATAAATTCTCATAAGAAGTTTCCTAGGCATCAAGACAAACTCGTAATGCACATATAAGATGATTTGTCCTTAGAGCGTAGAATCAATCTTTTTCGCCCGGATTTACACCAAGAATAGTTACCAAAGGCGTATAAAAAGATTTTCCTAACAAAGAAGAACATACAAAGTCATTAACTACCATGCACCATAGTTCACAAAGGATGATTGTGAACATTCAAGAATCCCATAGCAATGCGTACAATTGACCATTCTTGAACTTCCTTCTTTGTGATTCACCAACAACATTCTTGTAAAAGCTACAAATTAGCTTAGAAGAGAGGTACTCCAAGAATCCAAGTGCCCGAGTCCAATAGAAATGGAACAAGTGTGACAAAACGGAGCAAAACACTCAAAAACAATAGACTGGACAAATACCAATCTTAACTCATCCAAATTCAAGGTTTCTCATCTCCATTTTGAAGAGAATTCTAAGAGAAAGATAATGCAAAATGAATGAGGTCATTCCGAGTTCGGACGAAGAAATTACAACCAAAATAAGTTTACCGAATATCGACGTCTCTGAGCAAGTATGCATACGGGTTTGCAGACGAATTTTCATGACTTAGAGCAGTTTGCAAACTGGGTCTACGAACTTAAACCCCTGGATTTTGATTTTAAATGATGGTATGCATACTTGGTATGTGTACCATGAAGTCCAAACATCCCGAACTACTATTTTCAAACCTAAACACAAAGGAAACTTAAACACAGATCAAGTTAAGTAGAAATGAATGATAAGCAAGGTACATGGATCATTATAAGTACTCTAAGCAAATAAAAATACAAATATTGCTCAAGTTTATAGACATACCTTTTTAGAAGAATCCAGTCGAATTCTACAGCCTTACCGAACATAATCTGTGTGCCCCAATTCTCGTGCTTCCCTCACCGTATACATAGCAGAGCATTCCTTGGTGAGGATGCACATACAACACAATCAAGTTTTGTTGGGGTGAACAATGTCTTGCTCACCACAGGTGACCTTTGTATTATCATGAAAGAGATCGCTTTTAGAACCTTCACATCCAATTCCTTTTTTCCAAAAAACTTGTTAAGTTCCAACATCATGGATACTTCCTTCCCCATAGTCATGGAATTTTCTGGAAGATCATTCCTTTTCACACTCAAAGTATCATTGGCTTTCTTTGGTACCCACTTCTGAGTGCATTTAGGAACAACCAAAACCTTCTTCCCATTACTTTCTTCAAGATTTCTTGGAAGAGAATTGGTTTGACTATTCTTTTGCAAGTTAGTCTTTCTACAATTGGGAGCATCGGATCTTGTCTTAGTCTTTACGAAGTTATCCCTTTGATAACCATTACGATTGTGAAAAGACTTCGTATGACGTTTATAGGCAAATCTAGGATTATCATAGCACTGATTCCTTTGCCTAAAGGTTGGACATTTACAACCCGTAATGTCGAGAGTGTTAGCCTTAACATATGATCCTGGTTTAATCACTTCTTTGACACCCAAACAAGAATATCATGAAGTTTTTCATTCCTTATACGAAAACGACATCTCCTTTCCAGGTGACCTTTGTTTCCACAATAATGACAAATATAAGGAACGTTCTTACCCGGATTCATGTGTGCTGGTTTTGGAGGTTGATATACATTTCTCTTTTGAACCTTAACTGCCGGTGAAGGTATTTCACTTTTGCCATCAATGGAAACCTTTTGTTGAGAAGAATCACTAGCCTTGACAAATTTTACCTCTTTGCTAATATTTGGAGCATCTATTCCCTTATAGCCCAATCCTCGTGTATCACGGTGATTTTTACTTGCTCCTAGCATAGTGGTTAATTTGCTTGAACTAGTATTGAACTTTTTCAAGTCATATTCCAACATCTTTATTTTATCAAGAGCAGCAGTTAAATCAGCCTCAAGGCGTTTTTCTCGAACGAGACAAGCACTTTCTCTGTCATCAAAACTAATTTGTTGAGAGTTAAACCTTGCTTCAGATTCTGCAAGTTTCTCTTCCAACAAAAAATACTTTTGATAAAGATTATCACATTCAAGTGACTTCATACGTAGGTTTTCCTCAGAATCCTTGAGGATCGATTCGTTAGAACGATTCGAAAAATAAACACCTGCGTAACATCTTCTCAATTTCTTGTTTTCTCGACAGAGAGGAGTCAAAAGAGGTGAGACATGAGAAGTTGTAATCTTCTTCATATTCCACGAATCCAAAAACTTAACATACTCTGAGACTTCCTCATCAACATCTCTATCAATATCTGAATCACCTTCATCAGAAATTTCATCCAACTGTTCTTCTAAGAGAGTTTCCCAATCAACAGTTTTTACATCAAGAGAATGTTTAGATATTGACATAGATGTGACAGTTCTCTCAGGTGAATCCAAGCTTTTAGAATCATCTGGTAATTTCTGAACTGGTACGTTATTAGAGATAGACTCGTCCATAATCAGATCGCTACAAACACAGACTTATAAGGTCTTTAACGTGTTTGCCTGCTCTGATACCAATTGAAAAAGCGGGGGTCTAACAACCACACCCAATATTTCACTTAGCAATCTGTATGGACAAACTCCAATATACTTTCTAGAGAATCAACTAGACAGTCAAACTCAATCTAGATAAAAAGTATATCAAAGAGTTTATATCTCAATCTCTCGATTTGATCTTTACTCAAGAAAATAGAAATCTGCGAGTCTTTATCAAAGAGAGATAATTTGGATGGTACCAAAGACCAATATCCAAGTGTCAATCAATTTAAATCAACAACCCAAAAGGTCGAATATTCTAATTGATTGAACAACGCACAACCTGTGATATTTCAATTATATAAACAAATATAATGCGGAATAGAAATAACACAGACACCAGAATTTTGTTAACGAGGAAACCGCCAATGCAGAAAAACCCCGGGATCTAGTCCAGATTGAACACACACTGTATTAAGCCGCTACAGACTCTAGCCTACTATAAATTAACTTCGGTCTGGACTGTATTTGAACCCCAATCAATCTCACACTGATCCAAGGTACAGTTATGCTCCTACGCCTATGATCCCAGCAGGATGCTACGTACTTGATTCCCTTAGCTGATCTCACCCACAACTAAGAGTTGCTACGACCCAAAGTCGAAGACTTTAATAAACAAATCTGTATCACACAGAAAAGTTTATAGAATAGATAAATCCGTCTCCCACGAATAAACCTATGAGTTTTGTTCCGTCTTTTGATAAATCAAGGTGAGTAGGAACCAATCAATAACCCAGAGACTTATATTCCCGAAGAATAGCCTAGTATTATTGATCACCTCACAATAATCTTAATTGACGCAGCGAAAAAAGATATTGTGGAATCACAAACGATGAGACGAAGTGTTTGTGATTTCTTTTCTATCTTGCTTATCGAGAGATATAAATCTCAAGCCAATTATCTCAATTGTACACAAATGCGATAGAAACTGCAAGATCGGATCACACAACTACAAGAAAAGTAGTATCGGTCTGGCTTCACAATCCCAATGAAGTCTTTAAGTCGTTAACCTGGTTTTAAAAGAAGAAAACCAACGGTTAAAAGAGAATCGACTCTAGCTTAGCAAACTAATATCACACATAAAGTGTGGGGATTAGGTTTCCCAGTAGCTAGAGTTCTCCCTTATATAGTCTTTCAAACTAGGGTTTGCAATCAATGTTAGCTTAGTAACAAAGCATTCAATATTCACCGTTAGATAAAAACCTGATTAGATTCAAGCTAATATTCTCAACGTTGGATCGAAAACTTAGCTTGTTACACACAAACGAAATGTTCAATTTTGGGTTTATGAACCGTACCCAAACATTAACATTTGTTGGTTCAACAATAGTTAACCAAATGGTTAGCCATATGAACACTCTCATATTAACCATATTCTTCTTCACCATAACTAGTTCAAATGACTCAAATGAACTAGTTAGAGAGTTTTTCAATTGCTTAGATCTTATGTAACTACACAAGACACAATCGAAGCAAAAACAGTTTGATTCACTCAAATCGGTTCATGAACTTTATAGCCACGGTTTGCAAAAGCATTCCTTAGTTTATATAAACATTAGTTCAAGAACAACCGATTTTAGATATAACCAACTCAAGTTCACGGACTGGGTTCGCGGACTTAAGCTCATGGAAGGAGTACACAAACTCCAGCATAAATTCTCGGGTCGAGAACTTCCGCCAGTTCGCGGACTTGGCTTGCGCCACTTCCATTTCTCTTGATCGACAAAGTTCACAAACTTTGGTTCAAGGAATAAGGACTTATACATATATGTGTTTCCACAACAATGCTTATATCCTACCAATGGTTATGTAATCTAAACTCTCATTTCAATCATTGAAACATTCTCAGAGAACGTTATATAACCGTTATTCATGAGACCATTTTTCGTCAGAGCAATTTCCAAAGTGATTGAAACATATCATGACTTTCGTCACTAGGTAAAGATGAATTCGGTTAAAGCGAAAGTTTACCAACACATATTTCGAGAAATAGATAGGCGAGTTAAACTCGGCTCGAAATAGCAAATGTGTATAATGAAAGTCTATACGTCTAAACTACTTTCGTCTCAAGAATAGGAGATAGAGTAAATAGACTTTTGAGTGATGAGATAAGTTCAAGTCTCCACATACCTTTTAGTCGATGAAGTTCCACCAGTTCCTCGAGTAGTCCTTCGTCTTGTATGATGATTGCCATGGAGTTCTTGAGCTCAACTACACTTTCTATCCTAGTCCGAGACCTTTAGATACATAGGCTAGAAATCAAGACTTATAGTTTTGATCACTAACATTGACAAACATGCTTGAGATAACAACGCATGCGAGTTCGACCGAGCAATGCTCTAACAATTAATCTGGCCAATCCAATTATCATCTTTGTACTTGTACACGACTAGAAAAATTAATCGTTAATCGTGAAGATCAGGTTCGGCGACCGTACAGTAAGTACACCACCAATACTGAAAAATAACATTGACGAAAATTGATGTGTTAGTACATTCACCACTAAAAAATAACATTGATAATAAATCTAAAAAACAGTTCTTACCTCCAATACGACCCAAAATGCATTTAAGCTATCTGTCTTCTTAGTTGAGCAATCACCGAGACATATATATAGCTCAGCTAAAATTGCAGAGCCTCAATCATAATTTGGTGCTTTACTTAAATCTTCTAAAGATTCCAGAAAACCAATTAATGACACCATGCTAGCATTGGGGGAAAAAATTTGGCCTAACATCCATAATACAAAAATACGTTCAAGCTCGGGATAATCTTCATTTCTGTTTATCCCCTTGGCATTGTAACGGCTCAAAAAAGCCTTCAACCCATACACTCTTAATTCATATGAGTGTAACTGTCTGTATTCTGGCTTTCCTTCAGTATCATTTGCGTACAAGGGGAGTAATTGTTTCCATCTTCCTTATGATATCCACTTTAATTGGTTAAATTGTACTATTTCACCCTCACTTTTTATTCCAGTCAACATATACAAATCTAACGGTGTGAACCCTAAAAACAACATGGTCATAAAATTAAAATTTGTATCAAACTAAAAGATTGAATCTCTAAAAATTAAAATTTGTTTCTGAACTAAAAATTAAACTATTGAATGGAAAAAATAGAACTTACCACACTCAAAATCCTTGAAAAAGAACGTATTTGCAGTGTTCCACCAACGTTCACAAATAACTCGCACGATTTGAGTCATGTGGTTTTTGCCTTTCATGAAATATAAACACTGCCAAGGATATCTTCTCAAGGTTTCTTGAATGACTTCGGGGAGTAACCTAAACACTTCAGTTAGCTCAGACCACCCACCTCTTAATTTAGGTAACAAAACTCGCTCAGGATGGTTACATAAATGCGTAGATGTTACACCAGATCCAACTAGTTTCCTAACATTAGCGAACAAGTGCGCTTTATCCTGAACCCATAAGACATCACTATCTGCAACAAATTTTCCTTTTCCTTTCATGTTTCTTTTCCTTTGTCTATTTGTTTTGGAACTACTCAGTTTTAAAAAATCACTCTGATCTGCTCTCTAGAGAAGAGAAGAAAGAATTTTTTTTTTGTGAATGAAAACTGAATGGAATAGGGGTATTTATAGGCGGTAGAGCACCGACCGTGGACGGTCAAGATTAAAACGCTAGCGGTGAAATCTAGACCTGGCGGCAGGGCCGTTCCCGAGAACTTTTTGCCCTGAAGTGAATAAAACTTTTGTTGCCCCGATAAATAAACATTCAAACATAACCTTAACTACATTCATTCTCATACCATCGCTAGGTGGCATACGCTATCCTTATTGCAATTTTTCAAGAGATTCATAATGAGATTTTTCTAACAAGAATACAACCAAAAGATGCAAGTAAATTAGGACACGTGGAGTATAGTAAGAAAGTAAAAAACTATCAAAGTCCTAATTAATTAAATTATAGATAGGCCTATAAATTTTCCAAATGGAAATTTATATTTTATTTAAATTATAGATAGGTCCACCTGGAAAAACTCCAAATGGAAAAATATTTGGTTGCCCCCCTCCCCTTGTTGGTGGGTTATCCATTCAATAGGAACCAACATGAGGACCAAATATATAGCCTCTTTATCATAGAATGTTTGCCATGGAACAATGGGTGGGTTATTAATGGTTAGGACCAAATATATAGCCTCTTTAGAATGTCCGATGGAACAACCTTGAAATTTCGAGTATACCTTGAAATTTGGTAGCGTTAGGTGTGCGTGTATGGGTAAACAAAAATAGGATGGGGTGATGCTTGGGTATGAATGTAAATTTGTTTTCTCATCTGCATCATAAAATTGAATTCTCTTTTTCTTTCGATTTTTTTCCTCTTCTCCTCTCCTCTCCTCTCCTCTCTGAAAGCACTTCGAACAAAATACAGATTACTGTAATATTCAGCAGTGTTTAACAAAACACATAATTGATTTATGAATTATACCCCATATTAGTTTCATATGCTTTAATATTCAGCAGTGTTTCTCGATTTTATCTTCTTTTTTGCACGGTTCTTTGGTTTCTTTTGTTGTGCTTTTAAAGCTTAATGTCTCAATTTCTTATGTGATATCTAGAGTTTTTGATTCGTTGTTATCTTGACTTATGGAGTTTCTCTTGTTTATCGGTTCTAATAAGATTCTAAGTATTGTTGCATTTTATGGTATTAGGCTATTCAAAATTGGGAGTTTCAGAGTGTAGCAAATTCTAGGGTTTTTTACTTTCTGTTTCAGTCATCAATGGTTGCTGGAGATGATGTTACTCCTCCACCATTTATAACTGTCATTACAACATCATCCCCTCTTCCATTTGATTCTTGCCGAACTTAGTTACATATTTTTTGCTACTAAGAGTTATATGGTTAAATATTTTTGATTTTGAAAGATTTTGGTTTGTTTTTTCAATTTTAAGTTAAATCTGAATATGGGTAAGAGCTATTCTTTATTTGTAGCAGCAGGAATGGCAATTCAATGATGCAAGGGGCTTTAATTGAGGTATTCTGTGCACCTATTTAGATATAAGAATAGAAGTTTTGGCGTTCTTAAGCTTCTCACTTAAGCTTATTAGTTTTATCTATTTGACAGGTATCAGAAGCCTTTCTGAGCAGAAACAGAAGTTCAATTACTATTACTACAGGAAGTGGTATGTAGCCTTCTGGAACATATTAGGAGAGATCAATGAAGCCTGGAGGATTTTTAATGTACCCAAGCAGGTAGTTTCTATTAACTTCTTCCCAATGTCGTACTATGCATTCACCATTCATATAACTAATAGCTCTGATTTATATTGGAATGTGTTCGTTCATTCGTCCTTCTCCGGAGACGTGTCATGAGTGGGAAAAGGAGAAGATACCACTTAAACATAACTGAACTTTGTTAGTTTTTGTCTATTTGATATTTGTTTAACTTACACATAAGTGCAGTTAGACATATAGTATATACTAACTTAATTCAGTTATAAAATTTGCACACACATAAACCACTTTTTGTTAATCGATAAATCATCTGCTATAGAGATCAAGTACAACATCTAACTGCATTGCCTTCTTAATTCAGTTTTTTAGTGCAAGGTTTTACTTTAGTTGTTAATTTTGTAATATCTAGCATGGTTGGTGGAAGACATGAGCAAAATTCTATTCAAGAAAAGATGGAATTGATCATTATCTGTGGAGATTGGATCATGCTAATGAAGAAATTGAAGTTCATGTCACTTATTCGTATAACCTTGCTAGATGTATGTTTCATAAATCATTAATGAATAAATAAGATAGCGAGTAAAGTTGAATCATGTCTTATTAGCTTTCACAGCCGGAAGCAGAGCAAGTAGTTTCATTCCTTAAACATTACAAACACTTGGTATCCGTTAAGATGAGCAACAGAGCAAGTAGTTTCATTCCTTAAACATTACAAACACTTGGTATCCGTTAAGATGAGCAACAAACGTGATAGCTTAAGCAGAGAAGTGTATTGATGTAATGATACTTAGACTAAGAACACTTGGTGTCTTTTGGATTTTAAACTTGAGCGCAAGTAGGGTAGGAGATAAGCTGAAAAGAGTTTGTGGGGCACAACTTTTGTGCATTTTAATGTAGAAACTATGTTTGATCTTTTGTTTTTCCTACCAGTGGTATGTATTTTATGAATAAGAAGAGTTTTATTTTAAGGTTTAAGAAGATGATTATGATCTTCTAGAAGTGAATCGTTGTGCATTGAATTAACACCAAGGGTTCAGAGAACTTTTGAAAGGAAATCAGACAAACTGTGCATGTGGTGTCCCCAATTCTGCACTAGAGTACTTTTAACACGTTGCCTATTATATCCCTTACTCCTGTTCGTCACTAAATAGAATCAAGATTTTATTTATTTTTAACAAACAGGCAATGTCATGAATCCCTGCAATGTTATCTTCATATTACAAATTTTGAGGCACGGATACCACCTCAAGAACTTACCAATTAGCGTGTTCATGTCGATTTATTCTTATAAAATCCCTGCAATTGATTGTTGTTTACTTATTTTCTCTGATATAATGGAGATGTAATCATAGACGTTTAGCTATATGAGTAATAAATATTTAATTCAAATTTATTATCATTTTCACTCCCTGCAGATTGACCACCACAACCCACACAGTAGGGGAGACCATTATACTGCAGAATGCTGTGGAGCTCGGCATAATGCAACAATAGCAGTAACCATTTGAACTTAATGGAAGAATACTTTGAGTGGAATACTTCAAATTAGCTTTACCAATTATCTTCATCTAAAACGAAATCCTTTTCGTAGTCTACTTAAGGTTTACAAATTTTGAGGCACTGGATACCACCTCGGCCAAGACATGACTTCTCGATAAGATCTTACACACTTAGTCGATGATTGCGAGTCGTATTTATGGATGTTCGATTTTCATATCAAATAATTACTCCATTTGGAAGCATGGGGAAATAATGCAGCATACCCCATCGTGAGTTTTAATAAGAGTTAGAAGTCTATATATCACAAATCATTTAAGGTTTTTTTTTTCTTTTAATTGCAGTGATCTTGAGCAAGAGATAAGAGATGCAATGTATGGTTGCATTGACTATCGTGGCATAACCTATCTGCATTGGACTTCCAACATGCCTATCTGCATTGAACATCGCACATGCCTTACCCCTATCATTGTTATGAGATAATCGTCTTCTGTAATTATGTCTTACTGATGGATGCTCATTAATTTCCGACGGTCTTCGCTGAATCATCATTGTACTTTACTCAATCATCATAATGGCTAAGAAGGTATTCACTTCTATCTCTACCTTTTAGTGCATGATTTTTTTCATAAGTACTAAATAATTATCTTGAGACCAGATCAAATATGGACATTTAGTAAGTTATCTGTGGTTTCACATTTTCTTATTTATTTGGAAGTTGAACTAACATATTGGAACTTGGAAGTGAGATCATATGTTATTCAAACTTTGTTTGTGGTGATTTGAATATGCATACGAGGTTTTATTTCACATAAGTTTAAAAAAAGGTGATCAGTATGTAAGCCCCGTTTGGGATTTTTTTTTTTTTTCCTACAAAAGCACTTTGTAACCAACTTGTAACAAACTTTTTAAGAAAATAGTGTTTGGTAAACTTTTTTCAAAGCGTTTTTCTCCAAAAGCACTTCTGTTTTAGGCCAACTTTTAAAAGCTACTCGTGGGTAGCTTTTAAAAGCAGTAAAAGCAGAAGTTGTGGACCCACTCAATTTTAATTAATTGATTCTCTATTTTAACCTTGTTAGTATATTAAAAAGACAAAATCTACCCTTAAATATTTATTTATGTACAATTATTTCACTAATCAAATTTATTAATTTTTGTTAGAAAATAATAATTACAACAACAATAATAATAATAGTATTTAAAGGTAAAAATTAAAAATTAAAATATTAAATGATTAAAATATTATAAAAATAAACTACACAGAGCTTTTGGTTGGCAGCCTAGCAACAAGCTGAGCCCCAACTCCTCTTTGAATAGCAACACCTAAACGATGGAAAATAAAACTACCTAATCCACTACTAGCATCATTACAAACTAAGCAGTTCCTTAAGCGCTTAAAGAAGACCGAGTATCCTCACCAAGTTCCCCTAAGGTAGAAAAGGCCAGGATACCCAAACCATAACCTTGTGCAGCACACTTGTCCAAGTATTTAGTGCGTTTACGTGAAACAGCACTAAGGATAACTTTACCAGGAGCAAAGGAACGGACGCCACCACCAGTGAATGGAGAAACACCTATAACATCCATACACACATCTTGCCCGTTTTCCCAGTTGAGAACAAGGATATCGGCAGGCTTTAGATCTTGACCATCATCAGATTGAAGACCGAGAGATACTTCCTTCCGCGCGGGAACATTGGCCTTGTGGCAAATTTCGAGAGTCGTGTCCCGAACCACATCATGAAGAAATTTGTAGCCAATATCCTTTGCACAATGAAGCGCATGATCTCCGAAAACATCCATGGGCTTGTTACAACTTGGGCACAGACTATTCTCAACAAACAAAGGAATCCCTAGGCGATAGCAAAGCACAGCTCTAAATTGTCTGGGTCCAAGACATTGGTTAAGCCCACTAATTGGAACCGCCAAAAGGTAGTCCTGAGCATGCTTGACCCGGTTACATTGCCATAAGACGGAATCTCTTTCAGACATATGAAATTGGTCTGGGATACACTTCTTAACTGCGTCAAAATAAACAACTGCCAGCGAATGCATGGAAGGGGGGGCAGTATCATCGACACTGTAAGTAGATGGTAATCCACATACCTGGATGAAGTTCTGAAGAGCCGACTGATAAGGTAATCCTTTGTCCGTTGGAAATAAGTCGCCAAGGATCCTTTTCGCACCAAGTAGTCGGCTTTGAGAAGCAAGATAACAAAGAAGCTCGAGTATCGCCCATAGTATAGATACCAAGTCCTCCATCCTTAATAGGTAAGGTAGATAATCTCTTCCTCGAGCGGACCAAAACCAGCACCATCCCCAGTAATCAAAAGCCTCAAATACCGATAAAGCCGGGTCGTCAAAGAGATCGTGTGGCCGGTTGTAGAGCAAATAGGATTGGTAGTACGCGTTGCGAAATAAAGTCTAGACACACCAGTGCAATTGCGAAGTAAAAGCATCTCACTTTGCGGATCCCTGAGTTTCTTAATCGCGCCCATTAGTTGAACAATTTTGTGAACCCTATTCAACACCAAGTCGCTGATGAAGCCCAAATCCAAACTCACAGGGCCTCCTAAAAGTTTAACGCCCTTGGAAGGTCTACCGATATCCAGAGGGAAGACATCCTCCATAGTACTCCGAGGATCAAATGAAGGCCAAAAAGACTTCCGTCTTGCTAATGTTGAGATGTAAACCCCTGTCTGGTCCTTCAGATTGAATTATCCGTAGAGCCTTAGCCACCTCTAAAGTATCTCCAATTATTGTGCCATCGTCAAGATACCATGCATGCAAATCAAGTTTGCATTGAGAAGCAATGGACTTCACTAAGGGGTGAAGTGTCAATGCAAATAACAAAGGCCCAAGAGGATCCCCTTGTTGCACGCCAAGAGAAGAAGACAAAATATACTGGCCATAATAAAGCTTAGCGGGATGTAAGTAACAAAACTCTACCCAGCGAGAAATACCTGGACAATGAAGACGAACTTCTTTGATGAGTTGTGATCTACACACCATGTTGAAAGCATTGGAAAAGTCAATTAGCAACATTGACATATTATCCGACTGACCCTTCAATTCAAGAAGGCGATTTACAGCGTGTAAAATACCTTCCTCCTCCCATGGGAACACCAACACCGAATTGGTAGTCACCTAAATAAGAAGACATGTCCTTACCAACTGCAAGACCACCTTCGAAACTAATCTCCGCCACACCGTACCAACTGCTATGGGTCTAAGACCTCCCCCCCGGCTTGAGCAAAGGAGTCAAAGGAGCACTCGCAATGAATTCACCCAAGACACTAGGACATCTACCAGCTAACCAAAAATTGACAACCCCAGAAATGGATACAAGCAAATCATCCGCCACCGCTGCAGCTGCCCCACTGAGAACGTCTACTAAGTGTTGCGCCCGTAACCCGTCTCGACCACACGACGTACCTCTTGGAAAACTCTTAATAGCACCCAACACTGCCTTAGAATCCACCCTAATAGGATCTACATCAATATCTGTCGTGGGAACCTCAGGAGAGGGCGCTAAGGGGTGCTTGTCGAGCAAGTCGAGGTAGGTCTCGCTCTTCAAAAGGAGCAACCCCGAGAGGAAGACAGAACTTTGATGGCAGCTGCAAATTGACACCGCACAAATCTTACGCCCGGCAAGCCGTGATCACGAGACCCAAGGCGTTTATCGTCTGACTTCTTCCCATCTTCCTCATCGAGTTTCCTAGACCCTGACCTGGTCGGCTGTTGCAACAGCTTATGAACCAAAGATGAACATCCATTCGGCTCTCTCCAAACCGAAAGTGCCTCCAAGATAGCCGCAACTTGCAATTTTTTACGATTGCAGATTTACGTTCACCGAGGTTTTCGGATGATACAGGGATAACGTACAAACAGGCAAAAAGAGTAAACGAAGCCAAGCCGTCACACTACCCGGACTGGAAATGATGCGATCAAGACATACCTTCAATGCCCTGGAAAATGCCAATCTGCACTTGTGTGGTATGCACTTGACTGTGGAGATTTGACGTTGCATCACTGTGTTAAGTAAGTCAGTGGATAACACAAACTCATCGCAAGCGTTACTGCCTGAACCAACAGCTTCCACTCTCACCTCTTGCAAACACACAGGCTCTGCCCCTGGTTTGTTCACACCGTGAATCAAATCACCTTCCCCATTACCAGGCCCTGAGATGTAGTCATGAACAACCCCTTCACGCCCCTTACAGGATTTGGACCAGGCATGAAAATACATGCACTTGGTGCAGAACCACATACGAAGAATGCAAAGAACCTTCTCCATGTCACAGTAAACCTTCAAATCACTAGCGATTAAATCCCGAATCATGGCTTTACTGGATTCAGAAGAAAAGTGCTTGTCGTGGAAGTGTTTCAAGACCGAGCCCTTGGCGTATCCTCTTCCATGAACTCCATCCGAGCATTCATTAAGGCTCTTGAAAGGGCAATGACATACATTGTCTGCAGCTGTGGCGTCTGTCAAGGAAGAGGAAGGAGGAATCTGAGATGAAGATGTGATGACTGCCGTAGAAGAGGTAAGAGAAGGATGGGATGAAGATGCGGACAATGGAGCGCGAGAAGAAGAACGTGTAATTCTCGGCATTGGGGTAAAGAAAAAAAAACCCTAAACAACAGAACCCTAAACGAACCAAAAGCACAGCGTAAAACAGCAAAAAAACGAAGGAAAGCAAACAAAAACTCGAAAAAAGGGAAAAGGGATTCGAAAGAAGCAACAAAACGAAGAAACTGTTAGGCAAAAACATGATGAACCCGTGATTGGAATGAGTTTCCAATCACACGGTTTTTGTCGCCGGTGAGAAACATGAAAGAGAAAACGTTATTTTTAATAGTAAAAAAATTAAAAATAACAATATTAAAATATGAATATGAATAAGAATTATTATTATTTTTTATCTTTATTTAAACAATATTCAAAATAAAAAAATATTTTATTATTAATAGATGTACTTTAAAAAGAATTTTTAAACCATGTCTATTTTCGTCATTAGCCACATCATAAGCACTTCAACATGATAATTTACCAAACAGAATTTACAGTTTGTTGGTTCTACAACACTGTACATATTATAGTTTACCAAACGTCGGACTACTTTATTTTTAAAGCACAACAACGCACAACACAGCACAACAGAAAAGCACTTTTGTAAAACTCACAGCAATACCAAACTAGGCTGTAGTCTGTGTTAACTTAATATATTGTCAGTGACGAAAGCAGGTACTTAATATGCTCATACACGGACTATACTGTTGTGAATTTGAGGCATGGTGACTGACTCAAGTTGTTGTGCGACACCATTTGCAAGCTAAAGGATATAGGTACACAAGCGATAGACTTATCGGGTTTGTCTCCATGAGCCTTATTATGATACATGCGGAATAGTTTATTATTTTCCGTGAGTATTCTTTAGTAAAAGCCATAATAGAAAATTAACATGTGGGTATTCAATTTTTAAGAAAGGGAATTTAGTATTACTAAATCTAAAGTGTCGTTTTTTGTTGAAGAAAGGAATTTAGTATTACTAAATCTGAATTGTCGTGTTTTGTTGAATGGAAGCTATCTTTGCTGCTCCAAATACCAATGCCAACACAGATCCATTTGTTTTTTTTTTCTTCTTTCTCTATTTCATTTTCAGTAAGGATGATTAGTTTTGTGATAAAATAATCATGGAAAAATATTATTAAAATAAAATTGAGTATGCAAAATTTAATTTCAAGATCTCTTTCTGATGGAACCGTGTTTCTAGATGTAAGTTGATACTAAACTGATTAGTTGGTTGATGAATTGAGAAACCTGGACTATATAATGATCACTAAATCAAAGTAGAAACTTCTATCCTTAATAGGTTGATGGTATAAGAACTCTAAGTGGGTTTATTTAGTATTATGGAAAGCAAGGTCTTTGATATATTGAGCTATTATTAGGCTTCATGATGGGAACCATAGTTACCATACTTCCCTTTATTCTATGGAGTCCACACTCCTCAATACCACACCTCACTTTAATTACAAACAGGGGACCTTCCTAATTCAATAAGGCCCCTGGAGTTGGGAATTCAGTTGTCTTAGTATACAATTTGGTTTGGTTGCAGGGGCACAAAGAATGCAAGTAACAGAAAATAAAGCTTCATTGTGTTCCTTGATACCACAACTTTTACAAAAAATTGTACTTATTTACTTTTCGAGTCATTATTGTGATTGGTGATTGTTGGGTTCTTAAAAGGTTTTACATTGATGTATCAGATGACCTTGGACTTGAGAACTGAATCATGCTGCACTCCTGTAAGCTATTGCCAACTTCTGTTTAATATGGATTCTCATTGTTGGACCTCTCCATTTGTATGTTTGTTTAGACATTATGAGACCATAAATTGTTTGTAGAAATTTATTTGAGCTTGCTATCTAATGATGCTATATTGTCTTGCAGATTTTGACATATTGGTGATGTGTACTTGGAAAAGGATGAGATCAACTGGGAGCATTTGTATGCTAAGTTGCTTCTTCAAGGTTCTATCGGAAAGTGTTAAACCAGGGATATCTGTCCAGCTATTGCAGCCACATGATAAGCTTTTATATTTGCATCTCATAAATTTTTAAAAGAAATAGTGTGGCGTTAGATAATTATCTCAATTTGGGTTTTCGATGCCATCTTATTTAACGCGTCACCTTTTATATTGTAAAGCCCAATCTGCGATACCATTAGTGAAGTCATATTGATTTAAGAAACTATATTCAGTTTTTTTTTTCCGACATTTGTGTAGCTAAGATTAACCCGAGTAGTTATTGAGACGGATTACATCTCTCGTGTTTAACACGAGACAAGGCCTTTAGATCTCCAAATATGATCATTCAACACGTATGTGCAACTCCAGGATTCTATTTATGTTTTTGACCAGTATTAGAAAGGTTCTCATCTTCCTGTATTGGTATTATCACTGCATGGCATGTTAGAAGCAGTTATATGTGATTTGAAGGTGAGTGGGATTTGATAGGTTAATGTTGTTTCTTTCCTTCAGCTGATTAATATTTGGATAATAGCATCTCTTTCCACGCTAATTTTTGTTCATTTCTCCGAATCATTTTTTTTTGGGATTTTAGCCATACCTAGAGAGATTAGTTGTGTTGCTACTACTTCCCAGTACCTAATTTTTGTTCCCTCCCATAACAACAAAATAGAGCGGGTACGTAGATTACTATATCAATCTACATATAAACCACTGCTACTTCCCAGTACCTAATTTTTTGTTCCCTCCCATAGCAACAAAATACAGCAGGTACGTAGATTACTATATCAATCTACATATAACCCATGTCTAAGGTTGAGAATGTAAGAGTATTGAGTATAATGGTGTTAATGCTAGCTCTGGAGGTTTGAAATCATTGTTGTACCTCTTGTAGCTCCAAAATAATGTCACGAGTTGAACTTTTTTTTTTTTAATAAGAAAACAGGGGAACCCCGAAGATTACATCTGTTGGTGTCGGTTTCCATAACCATCATCAGGTAGGTAGTTCAAATAACACAAAAAGGAATTACCAAACCATGTGTGCGTTAAACATTGCACTAGACCTACTGCCACCAGACTTCTGGATATAGAGTTTTCAGAATTTGGAATTAAGTTAAGGGTTCGTATTCCCTTCATACAAACATGAAAATTTGGATTGTTTCCATTCTGCAACCTTGTAGAGCTTTTCGTTATGTTGTTCACCATTTTCCTAGTAGCTTCAAGGACTTTCATGTTGTCACTCTCAATTTATACCATCTGAAGATGCAAATCGCGTGTCCACTTGATTGTCAATGAAACCGCTTTTTCCTCTAACTTTTCGTGACTGGCTCCTGCGGTATTAATGCATCTTGCCCCTGAGTAAGCACCTGTATGATTGGAACAGGTTAGAGCAATTACAAAAATTTGATTACCAAGATCCCATGCAACAACTACATTTATTTTCCTGGACATAAAGGGGGGGGTTTAACATACAATCACACATGGCAATGTTTATCTCTTCCTCCCTATTTGGCAACAACCTACTTCTAATGTTATCCTTAACTAAAAAGGTGAGTACTTAGTGCTTTCTACATTTGTTTTAATTCTCCTAAACACTAGATCACATCTAGCTTTCCAAATGGCCCATAGAATGGTAGCCATTGTTTCTGGCCAGTTGAGTAGTTCTCTTTCCTTGATGTCATTTCTAGCAAACCAATTCCTAATCCATCCAAGCATATGCACATGATTATTCAAAACAAACTCCATGTTAAAACCAATGTTATTAAAAACATTCAAAGTGAAATCACAATTTAAAAAGATATGAGTTAGAGTTTCTTCTTGTTGTCCACATGGAGGGACACAACTTATTTATGACCTGGTAGGATTCTTGCCATCCTCTCATTGGGGAGGATATCGTGGACACATTTCCAAAGGAATGTTTTAATCCTTGGTATTGTGTTGAGCCTCCAAATCTTGTTCCAAAAAACACCATCCCATTTGTTGGTCTTGGTGACCACTTGTCACAATCTGTTTATATAAGGACTTGGTAGTGAACTTGCCATTAGCTTCTAGTTTCCATAACAATTTGTCTGCGCTCCCCTTGTTGATCTTAATCTGCTCCAACTATTTCCACTACCTCTCTCTCGAAAACAGACCTTCAACTTATTTGTATTCCATTTCAAGGTTTCTCTTGTACCTTCAATTAGCTCAAGAACGAATATGAGATTCTTGCTTTGTTGATTTAGTGGTTGCAAATTACCCACTATCTCGAGGGCATCACAAGTCCTCTCAGATTTTAATATTCTTCTCGTTTCCAACCCTCCAAAAGGAGTTACTTCGATTCTCGGCATTTCTTTATTGATGTTCTTCCAACCCCATGAAGTGAGTCGGGGCACATCTTTTCACTTTGTTTAAAGATTATGGTCCTGGTAGTACTTGTGTTTCATTACTTGAGCCAGCAGAGTATTCGGATCCTGCAATAGTCTCCAAGTTATTTTTGCTAGCATAACATTATTGAAACTTTGCAGATTCAATAGACCCAACCCCCCCAACTCCTTTAGTATACAAACGTCACTCCAAGCTTTTAGGTATACTCCTCTAGATATTGAGATATCTTTCCCCCAAAATATTTCACGTTGGATCTTGTTAATTTTCTTAGTAACCGCTACAGGAATCCTAAAGCAATTCATTTGGTACATAGGAATAGTAATAGTATAAGTATGAATTAAAGTGGACTTGGCAGCAGGTGACAAATTCATATTCCAGTTTTGAATTCTATTTTCAACCCTAACAACAACATTTTGAAAAGAATTCACCTTAGAAGTATGTGTAAAAAGTGGTGTGCCTAGGTACTTGTCATTCAAACCTATCCTACTAACTCCCAAAATGTTTCTAAGACTGTCAATAGTGTTCTGGTGGGAGTTAGTACTAAAGAAAATTCCGGACTTCTCGAAATTTATCAACTGACCTGATGCATTACTAAAGTCAATGAATTTTTTTAAATGTTCTCACCTTCAGAATTATTGGCTGACGAGAAAACTAACAGGTCGTCAGCAAACAACAGGTGGGAAATGGGTGGAGCATTGTTCCCAACTTTTATCCCATGGATAAGTTTAGACTCCTCAGCCTTAGCTATAACACGAGATAGAACTTCCATACAAATTATGAAAAGGTAGGGAGATAAAGGATCTCCCTGCCTTAGGCCTCTAGAAGGAATGAACTAATTCCCCGTCACACCATTAATCAGCACCGAAGAAGAAACAGTTCTGATACATTGGTTAACAAGCTGGCACCATTGTTCACTAAAACCAAACTTCCTCATGACATTCAACAAAAAATTCCACTCAACCCTATCAAATGCTTTCGACATGTCGATTTTGATACCCATTAGGAACTCATTTCCCCTTTAGGCTCTCATAGTGTGAATGATTTCGTGGGCAATCAACACATTATCCGAAATCTGTCTACCCGGAACAAAAGCAGACTGATATGGCGATATCACTCTGGGTAGGAGACCTTTCAACCTATTAGCCAGCGTTTTAGAAATAATTTTATAGACAATGTTGCTCAAGCTAATGGGTCTGTAATCACTCGCAGACTGAGGGAACTCAGTCTTCAGAATGAGAGATATAAATGTGGCATTTATTTCTCTCAAAATATGACCAGAAATGAAAAAGCTATTTACCATGTTAAACACATCATTTTTAACCAGCTCCCAATTCTTTTCAAAGAATCTAGGAGTGAAACCATCCGGCCCAGGGTACGAATCAGGTTTCATGGAGAATACTACCTGCATTAGTTCCTCCAAGTTTGGAGGATGAGTGAGCATTTCATTGTCATCTTGGTTGAGCACTTCATGTACCACGTTCAGATAATTGTCGCAGAGTGGGATTAGTAGAAGCAACCTTCTTGAAGTGATCTGTGATTACGGAAGATATTCTTCCTTTACCTTCAACCCAATTGCCTTGGTTATCCTTTTTGCTTCAATTCTATTTCTTCGCCATCTTTTCTCGTGTTTTCTTGTGAAAGTAATGAGTATTTCTATCCCCAACTGAATTTCTTGTTCCCCAATTTTGTCCTTCCAGAATGTCTCCTCCACCTTGTGCCACTTAGACAAATTTTCTTCACATTGTCTTACAATCAGCTTTGTTGTTGGTGATAGGGTTTGAAATGGCTTCTTTAAGATTGATTTTGGCTTTATTGATGTTGAATCTGATGTCACCAAATGAATGTTTGTTCCATATCCAAATGTTTTTCTTTGTTGTGCTTAGTTTCTGGACAATTCTGTAAGCATTGCTTATTGTAACATGGTTTTTCCATGTGGTAGTTATGATATCCAAACATGACTGTTCATTGAGCTTACCCAGAACCTTGAAAGGCTTGTGACCTGAGTTTGAAAGTAGATTAGTGTTTAGCATGATTGATAAATGGTCCAACCCCTTGCTTCCAGTGTTTGATACTTGCATTCTTATGTTGACCACAAAAACTCGCACTCGTCAGGCCTCTATCCAGTCTCGCTTCTGTCAACCCGGTATCCTCTCTTCTGTTGGACCATGTGAACTTGTACCCCACACACCCTAAGTCTTCAAGACTTGCAAGATGTAAGATTTGTTTGATCTGTTAGAAGCTTGAACTATTGAAACTCTAACTCCTTTCTTCTCCCACGCATTTAGAGTAAGATTAAGGTCGCCCACAACAATCCATTATCCACTGATAACATTAGCCAGACTTGCAATGTACTTCCAAGAAGAAAGCTTTTGTGGCCAGTTGGATGGGACATAAATGCAAGACAGAACACATTCCTTATTTGTTGCAATGTCTAGAATATGGCAGTTTATCAAATTATCACAATACAGACCCACTTGCAAGTGTATTCCTATTTTCCAAGCAACTGCTAGTCCTCCCGGCAGACCCACCGGGTCCACTATGATATGAGACTTATAATCTAGACTCAATATGACTCTACTCACAAATTCTCTTTTGTTTTTAGTTTCACTTATGAAAATAATGTCGGGGTCATGGTAATTAACCAAATCTTTTAAGTGGGATTGTGTAGCCTCGTTACCCAACCCTTGACAAATCACTTTGAGGTTACCAACATAATGCATATAATGATTGTTAAACAGATGTAATTTGAAATAGGTAATAAGATTATGGTTGGAGTTATGGTATGCACTAAGATTACTAACATGCTTTGGATAATTGAGACAAATTTTATGCGGTATAGAGTATTTAGGATGAGAGTCATTTGGTACCTGAATGCCATGGCTAGTGGGAATATTCTGGTGTGTCGTGTTGAACCTTTCATCCCATCAGTTGCTTTGTCCACCATAGTACTTTGAGACTGGATAGTTGTTTCACCCGTTAGAGAAATTGTAACACCCGCAGAGAAATTAAGATCAAATTGAGCTTTTTCTGGTTGTATAGCTTTTTTGTATGGCTTTGGTAACTGATTTTTGGTTGCACCTATATTAAATTTGGCTCCATCATGAATAGGTAGCTGACCACTCCATCCCATGTTGTTGTTGTTCCATTGTTGCCTCTTTAGAGAATTTACCACATGTTGTGGTTCATCCAACTCCATCTTCCTCTTTGCTAGAGAAAGTTTAGTTCCCCTCTCATTTCCAATTTCTGATTTTAACTGTGAATCTCCTTTTTCATGTTTCGTGTTGGATTTTCTAACATACTTCCTCTTCACTTGAAATTGCTTCGTCAAACTCTCCGGCACTCTTTCAGTAGAAGTTGTCTGACAGCCATTTGTGGCAGTTGTATCTGTGTATTTTCTACTACTGTCTTCCATTTGCACTTTATTTTTTTTCCCTTAATATGGATTTTCTTTGCTCCTTTCTCCACATTTAGGTGTGCACTCTCATAGTTAACTCCCCCCATTCCACTGTCCAACATCAAGATATACCGATTTGAGGAGATAGAGTTCTGTTTTTCCTGCCCCTCTTTCCCCTCCTCAATGATTCCATGTTGGTAATGAACAACTCCATCATTTCCCCCTTTGGTTTCGGTCACACTTTTTAACAGGTGCATCACTACTTGGAGGGCCAAAGTTCTGTTTTCCTGAGCCCCAGTGCTCCCCCCAATGATTTCATGTTGGTAGAAAACTGCTCCACCACTTCTTCCTTTCATTTCAACCCCACTTTTCAAAGCATCAGTGCATCACTACTTGGAGGGCCAAAGTTCTGTTTTTCCTGACCCCCTTATTCTCAGCTTCATTGATATTTTTTGTAGTATTTGCACCACTTGTGTTGCCACTCCTTTGCCCCCCCTTTCTTTAAGTTTGGATTTATCCACTTATTACTTCCTTCACATATCTGAACTGGATGATCAATAATGTGACATACATTACAAAAGAGAGGTAATTGGTCATATTCAAACTTGATAATTGTTTTTTCCTCACTGCAGCCATTTGTCTTGCAACTTTCTTCTTGAGGTCCACCATAACTTGAATCATGACATTCTTCTCCAACATGTTTGTGCCAAAAAGTGTGTCATGTTTTTGATACACCCCAGTTCGCTGAACCACTCTAGTAAGACCTTGTACTAAGATATACCCAATTGGCACATCAATTTATTTGAGCCAAAACAATTCTTCAGTAAGAGACAAGCTATCGTCTTTTGGAATCCCTGTAGGTGGAATGATTTTTAAAGCAACCACATCTCTTTTGACAAACCATGGTTTTAAATCCTTCACCTTGTAAAAATCCGATTTGTTGTGGAACTTGAGTATGTATACATTTGACAAATATTTGTGCTTGTAAGGTGAAATGGTTGGTGTTGTTGTTAATTTCAATTTCCTCTCACTTTGCATTGATGAACTCCCATTGTAGAACATTTGTATTGAAACAATCCTCCCCAACATGGTGAGGTTCCAATCTATTTTTGTATCTGGTATTATGATATTCTTCTCTATAAGTACCTCTTCAATTTCAAGTTCTGGTAATTTTAGCTGCTCCTCCATCTGATTTGTGAGTCTTGCAATGTCTTCCAATGTAGAATTAGTCATTATCACTAAGAAATTTTTGTTACAGTGATAAGAACTAATGTATAGATATTTAGTTGTGTTTTTTTTTCTTCTGAGACTCCACTTTAGGTTTTAACTTGCTTTTTGAATTTTGGGGATGTACAGGATTATATTTTCCAAATCCTTTGTTGTATCTGATTCTGACAGTGGGTATGGTTGAATTATCTCTCATATCTTTTGGATGGATTTTTTCTGGTGGGAAAGGGTATTGATGTGTAGTTTTGGCTGCTTTGATTCGTGATTGATTGGTTTTGAGTCTCAGAGATGGTAAGAGGTATGGGTTTTGCTTGATTATTTCACTCGAACTCTGTAGTTGTATGATGGCTAATAGGGGTATTAGCGTAATCATGTTGGGACAATTGCAGTGCACGGGTGTAGGTTTTGATGGATTTTTGTATATTGGTTATTGAAATTACTCTGTTGGCATTACACAGCTCCACTTGTGAATAGTATCATGTTCCAGTGGCATAGTAGTTGGGCGTAATCCTTAGGATTGAAGTGGTCCGTGTGTTGCCGATATTCTGCCCAAACAAATATTCCCACCTTCCAATGAGGCTTATCGGTACCTGCAAAGACCAAAGAGAAACCAGAATTAGTAAAGTCCAGTCTTCTTAAGAGACTAACTCGGGATCAAACCAGATCGGGAGATACTAGTCAATTTGAGATTCATCGGAAAAAGGATATTTCATTCCTAAGAGCTTTAATTAAGATTGAAAAGAACAATTGTCGAAACCAGAGATGGTTAGAGAGATGCAATGAATCATCGCAAGAAAAGAGGAATTAGATGAAAGAGAATGCTGGCACCGTTTGGTTACCCTCTGGTAACGTCTCGGCCTTAACCCCTTGAATAAATTTTCTTTGGAATTCGAAAGATTAACATAGTAGCAATCGACCCTTTGGTTTCTTCTCAAAAGCATATTATAAGCAGGGTGGGTTGATTGGTAACTATTCCTGTGAGGTTTTGGTTGAGAGCACTTCCTTTCATAGCAATGGTGAGGTACTTTAATGGATTGAGGGTTACTACTATGATGCAAGATTTTCTTGAGGATCGTTGGATGTATCATCTTACTTATCCCTATGGCTACCCTGCTCGCCGAGGAGTTGCTCAATGCTGTGTTGCCGGTCGACTTAGTGGTGTTTGTGAAAGGCACCCACCAGATTGTGATTATGGTTACGTAGCCTATTGCGGGGCAAAGGAGGAGATGATCTCTATTTATGGTGATTTCAATATAGATGATGATGTTGGAAATGATGCAGGTGACGATGAAGTTGTTGACGATGGCGGGGTGGTTGATGCTGCGGTCAATAATGTTGGTGCTGGTGTAGCCGTAGGTGGTGCTGGTTTTGTAGGCGGTGGTGAACAAATTGCTAATATTCCTGCCGTTTCTCCTGAGGACATCCTTGAATTTGAGCCAGAGGTTGTCGATGTTGAGGCCGTTTCTTCCGACACCAGTGAAGGATATTAGTAGTTTTTCTCTCCTTTTCTTGAAATTGGTGTAGTCTCGATCTATTCGTAAACTTATGTCATGAGTTGAACAACTTATCAGAATTGTATGCATAACGAATTTGGTTTATCACAAAAGCCGATATATTGGAGTTGTTCTTTTGATTGCAAATTACAATCAAGGGTCCTATATTTGCATGAAATCTCATCATAGGATTTTGCGGAAAGTTCTTTCGACTTCTTCCATAGCGGTATTATCTGTTCTAGATACTCAAATATTACTTTCTTTGCCCAGGTTCTAAGAGAACAGTGAGCCACTATCAGGACCACAGTCTAATAATAGCGGGGAGTACTCGACAGAGGAAGCTGGGGAGATAAACTAAAATTGAGCACTTGGGAATTTTATGTAGTATGTTGGATATATTCTTGTCAGCTCCTTAGTGTGCCATCAAAACATTATCCGGAAACATGTTCTTCATTCTTTTAGGCTCTGTGATCTAATTGTTATTTCTGGATGATGCTTTCAATTACAGGATTTGGTGAAAAAAGTACTCTAAATTTATCAACTTCCCCAAACAAGGAAGTAGATGGTGTAGTTCACACAGATGAAGATCACAAAGAAGATGAATCACATATGTGCCTGCTCGGATCACTTTTAATTAAATGTTGATCCCGGACAACCAACTTACAAGAATGAGTTCAGCTAAAAAAACATGGGAAACTCTTAACCAATTATGTGAATTGTGTTTGTCAGCATTATCGCTGTTATGGTGGTTGAAAGTGGATGTCTAACCTTATTATCTACAATTATTAACTTAGTTCACTATATGCAGCTCCCAAAATCTCTATAGCCTGGGGTGATTTTTATGTTTATGCGTTATATACTCCATCTATTCGATATTAGATTTTTACATCAAACTTTTACATTGAACCGCAAAGTATGGAGTGTTGCAAACTTCTGAAGAGACAACAACAGTGTTTTCAGAGTGGGGAAACCACTCATTGCTATCGATTTACACCAATTTGTTTCACCTCTTACGGAATAATTCTTCCGGCGGGTTAGTTTTGTTTGGTAGATTATGAATGCATCAAGTAGATATTCACTCCATGAGAAGTTGTATTATGTATTATCAATTGTATTTTTTTTTTTTATCAATTGTGCTTTGTGAACCAGGGTTGCTAAAACAACCCGGCTTAACAGATAAATTGGTAAGGGAAAATTAGGCTAAGGCCCAACCCATGGATAACCCATAATATGAGGCCCCTAATTAAAAAGAAGTTTAAATCTAGGCCCCGAATTATTAAAAGACATTGATACCCTTATGTATATTGTCAAGCCCATAATTAAATAAAATTTAAATTTAGGCCCAAAATTATTAAAATATAATGTGATGATATTCCCACCACCTCCGACCATCACAACCACCACCAACCACCTCCGACAACCACCTCCGACCACCACTGCCTCCGACCACCGCTGAAAACCACCCCCGCCACCGCCGACCACCACCACCACCTCCGACCACATGCATATTGCAAGTGTATCCGGAAGTTACACATGCATAAAAATTACACATTCATGTTATGTATTCAAAAGTGTGTAACGAGAAGTTACACATGCATATGGCATGTGTATCCCAAAGTTACACATAGCATGTGTAATAAGAAGTTACACATGCATATCACATGTGTATCCACAAGTTACACATGCATATAACATGTATAGCCAACAGTTACACATCAGAAGAAAAAAATATATACAAAAAAGATATGTATTGCTTTAATATTTATTTACAATAATTTTTTTGTTTAGCTATTAATTGGCTGTTATTGAATACAATAAACGAGTTAGAACACTAAATATGTAAAACGAAATCTTAGAAATGAGCCACGAAATCCTCTAATTGAGATTGTTCCTTCCCTTCTTGTCTTTTTCATTACAAAATGCTTCCATATCTGTAACAAAATAAACATCCATGAAATTAGATTGGATGAACAAAAAGAATGAAATACTCCCTCCGTCCCTAATTAGATGAGCTATTTGGTTTTTAGTTTTGTCCACAAATAGATGAGTTATTTCACTAATCAAGGGGATATTTCTAAAACTACCCTTTTAATTGATTATTTTTTCTATAAGAAATATGTATAATTTGATAGTTATGTTTATATTCGTTGCGTAGGTGTTTTAAAATGCTTTTCAACGGCATAAAGTTTATAAAAAACCGTGCTATAGTTTAAGAGATAAATCGTTTCTAAATTTACTAATTATTGCCCATAAGGGTATAATTGTGAAAAATACTTAAATATACTCCACTTTCCTCCTTGCCTTAAAATTTGTGCAAACTAAAAGTAGCTCATCTAATTAGAGACGGAGGGAGTAATATTATAGAACAACTACAAGAGTAATTAGGAGTTACACATGCATATGACTAGTGTAACACATGTGTCTCATTAGTGTAACTAGGAGTTACACATGCGTCTGACTGGTACAATGAGAGTTACACATTCATAACCTTTATATCCCATCAATTAGCAAGTGTAACTAGAAACTACACATCTAATTGGCATGTGTAACTGGTAGCTACACATCTAATTAGCATGTGTAACTAATAGTTACACATGCATCTCACTTGTGTAATTAAGAGTTACACAAGTATCTAATCAATCTAATAATCAGTATTATCCTACCTTTTTACAAGCAAATTTAGATGCGATGAACTATAAAGATATACATGGGAGGGATTAACACAAGTTTAAAAACAACTCAGAGAGAAATTCTTTCTACAGAATGGTGGTTTGCTATTAAAATAGCAAATAGGCTCACATGAAGGTGACATAGCAAAAGCTACTACCTGTCCAACCATTCTGTAATTTGATACAATGCATCATTATTATACCTTGTCTGAGGCATGTAATTGAGATCTAAATGTGGTTTTCAAGAATTATTATCTCATATGAAGGACAAATGATTAAGTCAACGTGGTTGAGCTTTTACCTCGACGAGGTGGCAACGACACACTATTCCCGAAATATGAATCCCATGCTTCTTATGAAACAATGCATCACGCCGAAAAATTGCAAACACAGTAGTCAGTACCAGACAATACAAGATCCCTAAAATTTTCAAAGTGAAAACCAAAATCAATATCCGAATCTAAAAGCAATGAAAGAAGACAGAGATGGAAGGAATTCAGCACCAGAAACAACCACTACTCATAATTCTGGTTCTAATTCTACTTCTTCTTCCTTTTTTTTACCACAGTCTCATTAGATTTCACACTGAATCTAGCAAAATCATAAGCACCTTCCTAGTGTAATTGGTAGTTACACATGCATTTTCCTAGTGTAACTAAGAGTTACACATGCATTTTCCTAATGTAACTGAAAGTTACAGATGCTTAATTTGACCAATATCCTCGCCTACACTCCCAGATATGTTACTAAATGTTATACAAAGTTATAGACTCAACAGAGTAGATATAATACTCGGCAATTCCACCACTACCTCCTAATCTGACTCCTTTATGTAATCCTCCACCACTCACACTACCTCCAACTACAATACCACCATTAACACCACCGCCTCTTATGAACCAGAGAATATCTTTCATATTAATAATTATACCAACACAACATCAAAATTCCAAGATCCATACCCTTGCAGAGTAATTTCTAAGTTTCAAATTACCCATACACATTAACGAAACAACACGTAACATGTCATATTGCTATATATGTGTACACAAAATACACCTATTCATAAAAAATGCTGAAAATAAAACAAGTTATGTCATATAAGAAAGCAGGAATCAACTTACTTACCACTGACTTCAAATCCTCCTATGTTAAGAGTTAGGGTATCAATCTTAGGATATATATAAGTTTAGATTGATTTTAAGTAAATGAAAATCATCTTATCTGTTTGAGCAAGATTGTTGCTAAAACTTCAACACTCGAGTATGTTGAAGGACGAACTTCAAGACATACATGTTTGCATTCCTCTGTTCTGCACAAAACAACATAAAACTCTGTGAATTCCTTTTCCCTACACAAAACCAGTAGTGTAAGCCAACAATTAACATAAAATGGATGCACAATCACCTTATCTGAGGCATGTAATTGAGATCTAGAATGTGGTTTTCAATAATTATTATGAGGATATTTCTTTATCATACTAATTTGATGTGTATAGGAAAGTTATACAAGCTATCTGGATGTGTAGAGAAAATTTACACAAGCTAATCGGATGTGTAGACGCAAGTTACACATGCAAATTGGATGTGTAGACGCAAGTTACACATGCAAATTGGATGTGTAGACGAAAGTTACACATGTTGTGCATAATAATCACATAACAAAATTCTTTGATTTGTGATTCTTATTCACAATTTCATCTTGTTTTGAAATTGTTACAGCTTCAGATATGCTCAAACAAATTGAACAACAACAATTAATGATCAAAAACTTTTCATATCTACTCATCCAACATAAGTATATGCGTATTCTCACAACAGTAAATGAATTCACCTTCTTCCTTACAACTTGCATCCGAAGCAAGCAACATCTTCATCAATTGACTCCTATTTTCAAATCCAAAGACAAAGAAATATACAAAATCAACAAATCAAATCAAGTAGAAAAAAATTAAACTACATCGTTTACAAAAATATTAAATGGGTAACACAGATTCACACATGAGGATTACAAATCTGGAGTCTGATTTTCAATCAGGTAAATGATAGAATAGATCGACGGATTCTTGACGAAGAACCCTAAAAGTTTTGGAAACTCTTTTTCAATTTTTTTTTTCGAAATTTCTAACTCAAAATGAAGAGAAATAAAAGGCGAAAGTAAATCTGAATGCTAATCATAAATCAGATAATAAAATTGAACTGAAATCGAAGTTTTAAGTTTCGAAATCTTAATAAAAATTTTCAAAACTAAAACATGAAAAAAATGAAAAGGATACAGCAAAAGAAACTTATATTTTATTTAGTCTTTGTTGATTAAATCTTCAGAGTTCTTCGTTGATGACGTTACTCAATTATTCTCCATTACAGGCACAAAAACTCCATTAAAATTCAAGATCTAGTGAGAATTTGATGTGTTTTTCACTGGATTTGTTGTTTGAACGATTGATTAGCTATGTGTCGATCTCGATTTAGGTTTGTGTTGTTGAATCAGTTGCAGGTAATTTAAGTTTTGAGATCTCTGAAAGTAGTTGAAGAAGGATGGAGAGAGAAAGAAAATCTAAAAATGAAAAGCTCTCATGATTTTCCTCTTCTATATATTCAAAAGGGTAGTGTTGTCATTATTAAAATTTGTAATAATTAATTATGGGTCAGATCTGAAGAAAATTTGATATTTTGGGCATAGTAATAGCATTTTCCTAAAGTATGGAGTTGACAATGAATGATCCATTTTGTGGGGCTTTTATATATTGAACCGATATAGTAGGGGTTCTAGTATTTTTCACAATTGGTAATTGTCGCGAATATTTATTCTTACAGGCGTTATCTGTTTGTCTACGTACTTGGTTAATGGATGCGGTTATCTTATTGGCCAGTGACACGGGAAAGGTTTTGCTCTAGCAAACATGATCTAGCACTAGCAACATAAAGGCCATACATTTCGGCTATCTTGACGTCAGCATATTCCTATGTAGTAGCAGGATTTCCCACACTACACCCCTTACTCGATTTTGCTTAATTAATCCATTAAAAGATGTAAGATCAAGAACATTTATTGATTGAATTCATGAAGTGTTTACACAGGAAAATAGAATTACACTTAGAAGTTAAAACACTCTTAAACTTTCTCTCTCCTCATGACTTGCCTTACAATTCTCAAAAGATCTCTCCTTACAACGGACTCACTCGACCCCTTTATATAGGGTAATACATAGTGGATGACAGACTAAGCTATCCTTTATTTTCGGGAATGTCTCGCGAAGTGTCGCCAGCGTACAACTATTCAATCTCGCGACACTTCTTAACCTAAATGGGGTTCCACGTCTTTCGGTTGTTTTGTGTGTCGTTTCTCATCGCGTTATTTATTTTAGTTTCTGCGACTCCCTCGCGGAACCGCTGTTTATTGATCCTTGAGCCCTATGCGTTGCGATATTATGATCCTACATCTTGCCTCTTTTTCCTTGAATATTGCTTGAAGAGCGATCTTGAAGGAAAAATCCGTCGTGTAGTAATCTTTGATCTTTGTTGATGAAGGAAGCCGGAAGAATACCGTACTTGAAAAGTAATGTACTTGCCTCTATTCTTTTGCGAAGTTCCTGAGCTTCTTTGAGATATATATGAAGTATCGTCTCTTATCTCTCCTCATATTTCTCTGCGAAGGGAAGAGTATCATGAGATTTTTACAATATTGTTTTGCGATTGCTTATCTTTAGAATCTTGTTTTATACTTTTACACGGATTTTGATTATTAATGTCTTCTTGACACGTCTCTTTCAACCACTTTTTCTTGACCGTTCATGTCTCTTCGCATTAAATGACCTCGTTTTTCTCGAGGTTCTTTTCCCCTATATATAGTTTTCTTTTCCCCTCCTTTTCATCTTTTAGTTTGTCTCTGCAACTTTTCTTTGATTCTCTCCTTCCGCAATTTGCGCTCCTGCTACTGCAAAGCTTTTCTTCATCCTTTCTAGCGCTGTTTTTAATCTCCAATCTTCCATCCATTCCCATACTGATAAATGGCTTCCATTAGTCGTGCATACAAAACTTCTTTTGAAGAAGTTCAACAGGAGTTGCTCGAGAAGGGTTTTACTCTGTCAATCATTCCTGATCAAGAACCTTCATCTATTCTTTCTGCACGACTTTTCTCTGATCATCAATGTGATGATCAAAAGATTATAGTCTCGCTCAGTCGACTTCTCGGACTTCCTATTCCCTTGTACAATCCCGATTTGCCTTTATTTTATGAAATTTTGGCCCATGAAAAATTCTCTCTGCCGTTTATCAATTAAGTGGCGATTGTATTAAGCTGATGCTTGAGTTGGCGAGTCGCGGTGCAGGCAAAGGATCTTTATACTCTAACTATGTCGAAATCCCAAATTCATGCAGACTTGGAAATATTTTGAGAAATACACTGTGGAAAATTTTTCGAAAATTATTCACAGTGATAACTATGGTGAATGCGAAATCTCGTCATGGGGCGTTCTTTGAAGAAAAAGGATAATGTCTCCGAGGATAAATTGGTCATGCAGGATATTGATTGCTTTTGGGTAATAATACTACTCCCTCGCCACTCCAAAGATGAGAAATGGTGGGTTGTACCTTGATTTTAAATGGTCCTTATATCGCGGGCTCTGACGTTCTTCCCCGCGAATCTCGCAGGTATCATCCTTGGGAATTCAAATGGCCCGAGAAGAAGAAAGAGGTATGTTTCCGACTTTAAATTTGGCTTTTTAACTTTCTTTCTATAATCACAGTTTGTGAAATCTTTCAGATAGCGGAGTTGAAAAGAAGCTACAAAAAGGATCCATCGGAAGATACTCGACATTGCTTCGATCGCATGAACGAGTGAAGTAAGAATCACTTCCTTTCTTCTTATTTTAAAACGGTATTGTTGCCTCCGTTTCTTATCTTTACATGTATGCCAAGGTTGGAGTTAAAGAAACTATTGTCACGAAGATTAAAAGTAAGGGTAAAACTGCCGCCGCAAGGGTAAATCCTCCATTTCCTTAACTAAGAAGCGAAAGGTTCAATCCTCTTTCTCGCCTTAGCTCAAGCTCAATCTTCTCGACGAGGATAACCATGACTGAATCCTTCTCTCGCCAAGAAGATTCCATCGACAGCTTCTTCTATGGATCAGCTTGTTCAAGCATCTCTCCGACTGTTTCCAAGGAATGGGAGATGCTCCCCTAGCTTCTCTTTGCGGGGCTCTAGCAAACGTGTGTAATGTCATGCATCGAAGGCAATAATTCATTCAATGGAGTCTCTAGAGTTGTGTCTCCCCCGACCTTTTGAATGCACTTGGGTCTCTCGTATGTGTACAGTCATACTTCCTCGCTAACTTTAAATTGTTTAAGTATATATATATGTTTTAATGATTTTTCTATCTTCTTTTATAGGTTGGAAGATCTTCCTTTGTAGTTGCCTCGGACCTGAGAGAAGACGCAACAATCTTGAAAAGAAGAATTTGCAATTGAGCAAGAAGATTCAAGAATTAGAGACCGGTTGCATTGTCTCGCGATAAAGACGAGAGAATTCAAAAGTTAAACACCGAACTTGACTCCCAAAAGGATAAGGTGTCCACTCTTCAAAACGCCAATCAAAGAACTTTATGGTATAAAATTTTACCTCCTTTTACTATTTTTATTTTAACGGTCGCCTATTGCTACCTAACTTATTACTTTAAACGAGATGTATATAATCTCTCTCGATGAGGCTATTCTTCTCCATACATTTCCCGATCCTATGGATAATAACCTTCTTCTCGCTCACCTCAACAACTCTTTAAATAGTTCATCAAACAAAATTAACTCCCTTTCATTAAATGAACTTGGATCAAATATCGTCTTTTAGAAATTGAACATAGATCGGTTTAAGTGTCACGCCAACCAATTTAAACGAATGTTTTGAGTCCAATAAAGAAATCAAAATTTTGAGGAAGAAAATTAGTGACCTTATAGATGATAAAGATCGGATTGCTAACAATGGCATGTGCATTAGCAACATTTCAAAAATCTCTCCTTGAACTACAAATTGAACGGGATGAATTGCTTCGCTGAATTCCTTGCTTAGTGAGCGAGAAGATCAAATTCGTTCCCTCCTTGTTATAAATAGTGATTTATGAATTCGCCCGGCTGCGAAAGTTTTAGATAATGCCGAGAATAACCTAGGTGTTGATGTTAGTCTTCACGCCGAGCATACTTCCTTGATTAAAGATATGATATCCGATAGAGAAGGTTATTTATTACACCTTACTACTTCTTTACGTAGTATTGCTTGTAAATTATTAACTTGTTGTTACTTATTTGCAGACCCGAGAAGAGGCTTCGGACTAGAATTAGAGAGCTTGAATACGAGAAAGAACAACTCACGGAATTTTCCAGCGGAGAATTGAAGAACTCGAGAAACCGAAAAAGAACGGCTCATAAAGAATCTCTCCTTCTGCGAGAATAGATATTCCAGTTGAAGAAACAATTTCTAACGACAGTGGAGAATTTTAGCAATGATGTTGTTCGTTGCTGCAATGGAGGCATGGAGTATGTTTGTAAGGATCACAATATCCCTCTCGCATTCATATCCCCTGTCTCCTTGAAAAGGTTCCCCGAGAATCTCTGCCTGTCTCGGACGTTTCGATAGCGAGGCCGGCGAAGAAGAAAATTCAAGCGATGAGAATAATCGGATCGAAGAATCGATGAAGAAGAATCGCCAAAGAAATAACTCTTTTGTTTTCTTTTCTGCTTGTAATATCTGTACATTTCTGTATCCTTATTATAGTGTATTTCTTGGATTTTTCCCCTCGGGTAGTTCTTCCTTGTGATATAATCGGCTAACATTATTGATGTATAACTCTTTCATCAGAAGATGAATAACAATATTTCACTTTCCCCATTCCCATACTTGCCTCTGTTATTTATCTTCGGATGAAAGATCTTATTTGTCATCATTGTTATTAAAATGTATCGTTATGGCAATGTCGCCTTATGCTTTTGGTGGTCTTCACTTTAATTTTTCTTGTTGCGACAAGTTTGCAAGCCGCCTTTACATTTTCATGCAATGGCCCATTGACCTTGCCTTATCATTTTTGTGTGGTCTTCCAAGTCAGACCTCCCTAATTAGAGGTCCTCCCCTGCCACCTTTTATCGCGACAAAATCGCAGGGACGTCTTTACACTTGTATGTAAGGACCCCTTGATCTTTCCTTTTATCATTTTCCAAGTATTTTTGCCTGGGCAGGATGTTTTAGTTGCAACAATATGACAGCCTAAATATCCTTGCGAACATAAAGCCCCATGACATTGCATTGTCTTGCACGAAATCGCAGACGTCCGTACACTTTCGTGTAAAGACCCATTGATCTCGCCTTACCCTCGCGTTAGTATTATTGCCTCTACAGATCATTGCACAAATATGACAAGCCTAAGTCTCCTTGCGAAAACAAAGCCTCATGACATTTGCGTCTGTTTTGACACCCCCCTAATGGAGAGCATCGCCTTATCATCTCCTCTGTTGCCCCTTCAAGGAGGCGAAACATCGGCCATACAAGACTAGCTCCTCCCATCCTGGGTCTTAACAACAACTGATTGTTTTCGCAGCCTCTTATCCCTTATACCTATATGGTTTATGGTTACGAGACGCACCCTAAGTGGAGTTTCTTCAAGCGAGTGCAACGCATGCCAAGACTTGCCAAGAATGGCCAGGGTAGGTTCATCCATCCTGCACTCGCTCAACCTGTACTTGCCGCCTTGAGCATACATCGACTCCTAAGAAGAGACCCCTGGCCGCCCAACCAGGGTATAACCTACATATATAGTTGGGAATCCAAGGTACCTCTTAGGATAGGCTTTCATGGGCCCCAAATTTCCATGACTCAAGCTTCGTGGAGCGGTGTAACCTTCCCCCGAGCCATGTCGAGAGATACCCCCATTATGACGCACTTTAGGTCTTACATTTGCCTCTTACGAAATGTTATTCGCGAACTAGGTGTACGCCATAAAGGTTCGTCCCATTCTTTTACTTATTCATATTTGTTAAATCATTCAATCATTCATGTTTCATTATTTGTCGATTCTTGTTTGCTAAGTATTCGCACAATTTCGTATTTTCATTTTCTTTCTTAATTGAATTCCCATATACTCTTGGTCTGCGAGATTCTCGCACATCATTACTTCAATTGCTACTTTTTCTCCCGTTTTGCCGATTATTCACTTCTTATGCCTTTTGCTCCTCATATCCTTTGCTTCTTTATTACCATAATATTCTTTGTCTCTAGGCACTCAACTCGCGAGGTATGTTCGGTCCTTACTTCTATGGCATCTACCATCAATTTTTCCTTTCTCTGCTCATCTCTCACATGTTGTTTCCAACCTTTTCTTTTGGCATTCCTTTCTTCGTCACTTTCTACATCTACTTCATGACATTGTTGCGACTCCTTCCAATCTCCCCGTATAATACCAATGCCATTTGGATGTGGGAATTTAATACATTGATGATACGTTGACGCAACTCCCAAGATTTCATGAAGCCATGGCCTCCCAATCGGCGCATTGTATGGAGATTCCACGTCAACCACACAGAATAAAATATCGCTTGATAATCCTTGTAGAGGTATTCTCATGTGAACCTCTCCCTTTGGTTTGTTTGCAGTGCCATTAAAGCCATATATCTTGTATGTAGAGGGGATCAAATCCTCATCTTTTCCTCCCATCGCCTTGTAAGTATGGTAGAAGAGAATATTCATAGAACTTCGGTGTCGATTAAGATTCGGTTGATCGCCCGGCAAGCTTCGCCTCATCATCTTCTCCATCAATGGTTTCGGGTTAATCTCTAGTTTCACAACCAACGGCTATCATGTGTTTCTCTTCCTTTTGGCACTTCATCTGGGCAGAGAAAGAAATAGTCTTCGCCTGCCACTTTTAATCAAGGCTGTCGTTCTCGCCAGGCTCATTATTTCTTTATCATCGGCATCTCTCGCAAAGACTCTACTGAGCACGTTGTCATGAAAATCTTCGATTGTGCGATAAGAGTGACGATTAGAGTTGCAATTCAAATTTTTGGCTTTCGTTCCGATTTCTATCACAAATGTTTCCTTTCCTTTCGCCGACACTCGTTCTGGCATTTCTCGGTGGTGGTGGTAATGTCCTGGCCTTTTTCTTCTCTTTTTAGAAAGTGATTGACTTCCCTTGATCAATCATCCTCGAGAATAATTCTCTTTACGTTTCGCGTCGTTTGTTTGATGTCCATGGAAGCGATGGTAAGAACAAAACTCATGACTGTGCCGGGTGGTGGTTCCATCCCCGCGTTCCAAGGTGCCGGTACTTCTTCCATCACGAGTATAGCCTCCCAGATCTTTTCCACACTAGCATTCAGTGGGGAGGCATCCTAATTGGTCCCCATACTATTCTCGCGGCTTCTCCGCCTCCATGGTTATATTGCCTTCGTCACCATAAGTTTCTTGCACATTGTCTAGCCTCTCGAATCTTATTGTTGTCCATTACGCTGTTATAGTAGTTCCTTTCTTGTTCAAATTCCTCCTGGTCATGGCTTCCCATAGCTACTATCTTCCACTGCCCCTCACACCTTCCCGCCACTGTCCTTGCGAAGTGCTCGCCACCGTATTGATGAACCGAGGTAACAAGCTTGCGTTCGCAGATTCGAGTTTGTGTTCGCGACTGGATAAGAATTCATTTCATTTCTGTCTTTTCTTCTAAGGTGATATATTCTTCCCGTAATTCTCAGCAGCTCGCCATCGTGATTGTATTCTTGACTCTAAAAATTTGAATGTATAACAAGTTAGTCATGAAGAGAGCATTCACAAATGAGAGGATGAGATATCTCCTCAACCCGTCCTCCGCCATTTCGCTACACATGGTTCTCCATCTTATTGTCAATCGCCTTAAGCTCTCGCCAACCCTTTGTTTCAACCCGAATACATCTTCAATGCCCGGGGTCGTGAAGAGTTGTTACTTATGTATGCTCCTTGTGGAATGTGGGCTTGTAAATGGTTAAATGATGTGATTGTGTTCCTTGGTAGACTTTCAAACCACTTTAGTGCTTCTCCTATTAAACTTGACGCGAAATATTTGCACAATATGGCATCATGATTCTCCCATTGTAACATACATCTCATATAAGCCTTAATATGTTGTATCGCACATGTTGTTCCATCAAAGATGGTTAATGCACGTGTAGATTGCACTTAGGAGGTATTCCTCCCATCTCAGCACTTCTAGCGTGAAGGGATTCTTCGCGGCTTTCGCAATGGCTTCGTCTTAACTGCCTCCTTCCTCCTTCCCTTCTATTATTCAAGAATCCTCTCATTTCCCCGCTTCTCTTAAGATTTGTTCATTTGCCTTAATTTGATTCTCTTGGGTCTTTTTTAGCTCGCTTCTCTCCTTCTTCGCTCATGCCTATTTTGACCTTCCCGCTCGTTATTTTCTCCTCTTCTTTCTCGCGACGCTCTTCTTCGTTTCTTTTCGTCACCCGCACGCCATTATATCGTTGTTCTCTCTTCTTGGTTGCCTCTCGCTCTCATCATCTCGCACCCTCTCATATTCTTCATTAATATTTCTATTGGTACGATTTTGTTCCCTTCTTCTCTCGCGGTTGTCATGGTTATTCTCTGGGATTGCTTCTTCCATCTCTTGATTTTCCATTTCGCTCTCATTTTTTCTCTTTCGCGAACTAGTCGCGCTTGTTCAATGTAGTGTCTCTCAATGTCATCTTCGATCTCGCTTTCTTCTCAATTCTTCTCTCCCATGCAAGATTATTCTCCTTCAGAAATTTGGTCATTCAATTCTTGGAGTTGCATGTTTCCTTGATTTTCCCTATTCCGCTCATTTTGAAGATTTTCTGGCTGAGGAATATAACGATCTTCTATTTCTTCTCTTCTCTCGCCATGCTCTATATTCGGATTTTGTGTTTCTTCATCGGTGCTTTCTGTTGGTAAAACTCTCCTTCTTTCTTCTCCATTCGATCTTGAACTTGACCTCACGCTACTTCTAGATCTCCTATTTTGCAACCTCATATTTTCCATCCTCAATTCATGATTCTGTCTTGTCAAGTTTGCTCGTTCTTCTGCCTCTAGCCGTCTCCTCATGTATTGTTTGTCTCAATCTTTCTAATGTCACATTTCTTCGTTACCTAGATTCATTTCTCCATTCATTTCTTGCTCTCCTCCTCCTTGTCCATTGTTCACCAACTCTGTTTGCTTCCTCTCTCTCGTCTTCGAATCGGATCTCCAAGTATGTACACTTACTCTATCATAATCCTCCTTCCCGTGTTTGCTACCTGGGAGATTGGTGGTCGATTTTGATCTTCTCCATCATTTCTCCTATTCATCCTTGATGATTCTCCCATTTCATTCCTCCTTTCTCCAAAGAAGTCTCCCACTTCTTCTTACAATCATTGGTTGCCCTTGTACATTTCTTCTTCTAGCCATTTTTCTTTTCCAATGAATTCTTGAGTATCTTCTCCAAATCTTCTCCAATTTCTACGCTAATCTCTCGCACAAATTCCCTCGTTTCTAGCGCATATGTAGTAGCAGGATTTCCCACACTACACCCCTTACTCGATTTTGCTTAATTAATCCATTAAAAGATGTAAGATCAAGAACATTTATTGATTGAATTCATGAAGTGTTTACACAGAAAATAGAATTACACTTAGGGTTAAAACACTCTTAAACTTTCTCTCTCCTCATGACTTGCCTTACAATTCTCAAAAGATCTCTCCTTACAACACTCACTCGACCCTTTATATAGGGTAATACATAGGGATGACAAATAAGCTATCCTTTATTTTCGGAATGTCTCGCGAAGTGTCGCCAGTGTACAACTATTCAATCTCGCGACACTTCTTAACCCTCGTCAGTTCCACGTCTTTCAGCTTGTTTTGTGTGTCGTTTCTCATCGCGTCATTTATTTTAGTTTCCTGCGACTCCCTCGCGGAACCGTCGTTTATTGATCCCGCGAGCCCTATGCGCCATGAGATATTATGATCCTACATCCTAAGTTAACCACGGTTATCTTTTCCTAATTTGGCAGTCGAGTTTTTGTTACCGTTCTTTTAGTTGCCGTAATTTTAGTGATTACGAGATTTTTTTCTGTTTTAGTCTGTTTTAATTGGATATGGATTAGTGGGGATTATAGTACCAGTTTCCTCAACTGTCAGAAGTAAGAAAAAACCTTTTTTCTCTTTTTGTCTTTTCTCGTCTTCCCTCTCACAAAATTAGAGCCATCTGAACTTCCATTCTACTATAGAGCTTGAATCATTGATCATCAGAGGAAGCTAATAATTATTTGTCCTGGACTTTGTAAAGGAATTCATGAAAATTAATACCATAACAAACTTGCGTCAACATAAATCTCCAAAATCAAACAAGTTTGATAAACCACTACCACCGATATGATGATTAGAATGTTTGCGGTGGTGATGGTGCTTGAGGTGTGAATTTGATGACGATGACCTTGCTGCTTCTCCTTTAAAATTCTATCAAATCCATTCACTGTTTCACAGTATTGATCAGTACCCAATTACTGTGTTACAAAATCAACGGGTACCTAAACATTGTTTGAAGACAAGAGCAAGATTACCACCAAAAGGAAATTATCCTACATTTCATCATGAACCTTGAGTTCATCGGATTAGAAATTTAATATGAGAGTGAGGAATTTCTGAAAATTTTAGTAGGAGTCACACATTCATCTTCTTCTCCCGTATCTTTCTTTTCTGCTTGTAATTCGTCCTAGGCTATTGACCTGAAAGTGTAATCGTTTATATATTATCTGTGTAAAATACGTTTGCTAAAAAAAATGGTGAAGGAATCAGTCTACAACCAAAATTAGAAAAGATAACTCTAGTTAACATAACAGTCTGTGGACGCCAAAAGTAGCCAAATGCCTGGCTTAGATGCTGCTAGAGCAAAATAATTTCCCAGTGACACCAAGATCCAGAAATATGCATTAAAAATTGGTCGGCGCGGTTATCTTATTAATAGCGACACCAAGGATCCAGAAATATGGCTTCGGATCCTCTGTGCCAAGGAAACGTCTGTGCCCCTGTACCCTCCAATCACTAATTGCCACTTGTTAAGAATATTAACTACCGAAACAAATTTTAGTTACTTAAATCGGATGATTTTTAACGAGACAAAAAAGGAAAATGCATATATTGCTACCTTAATTGAAGGAATATGTTTAGGCTTCCGCCATTCTCTTTTCTTTCATTTTTTTTTCTTGCATGAGGTCGAGAAACTTGATCATCAAATATCCATGAAAATGAACGAATTTGATAAGTTCAAAGATACAAATTAGAATTCGTTTAATATCGTCTCGGATATAAAGTTTGGTAGAAAAGGAATACATTAGCAAACTCGATCCGCCCTAAATTGTTTCATCTCAGAATCGCCCCATATCTTTTCTTTTGATCGTGATAATCATCGCATATCTTGAATATCCAGGCATCACTTTGATTAAGACTCTCGTGGGTATTCGATGGGTATTATTATGGGTCTTCCAAACATCTAGTTTATTCAAGTCAAAAACATCTAGTTTATTCCACCTTTTTTTTTTTCTTTTTTGAAAAAATGGTTTTACTGTTTGACTGATGTATATGTTATTGATCCATAGCATGGCAATGAAAAGTTTCTTATGAACATAAGGTAAGTTGCAGGAATACTTTAACACGAGTTTCATGAATACTTTAACATGAGTATATAAGTCCTTTATATTCGCAAGAGATAAATATGGTATAACGCGTAGTTAGTTACTTTTAACTAAACATGATAAGGTGTCATTCATCTACCGGTAGGCACAGTAGGCTCATAGAAACCGGCACGTAAGATCCGGGACCCTGCAAATATGCATTAAAAATTGGTCGGCTCTTCGTTATATCTACTATATAACACGCACGCATGATGTGCCTACCGTTCCGTTCGTTACGTAGTTTTGTTGTTTTCAATTGTCAATCAACGGTAAGTGGTTAAAACTCATGACATTAATTCGTTATATCTACTAGTAGCCAATGGTCAAAAGTCTACACTCCATCAATTGTCAATGTCAATCAACGGTAAGTGGTGAAAACTCATTTCAAGCTAATTTGCAAAAATAATTACAACTAAATCTGACTTTTTTCATTTAATATTTTTTTCAAAGGAGATATTATAATTTT